>JACGWL010000009.1:2734545-3286434 GCA_034509725.1 Sesamum angolense | reverse complement strand
TATATACAAGAACCAGACAGTATTTCAGCATGGCAACTGATCAACCATAAATATGACAATGTTGTAATATTGCTGACACATTCAAATGTTAAAACTTTCAGCAAGATTATGCATCTATTTACAGAACGAAATTAGCAGGACGAGATTTTTTCTGGTTATGTTTACGGTATATAAGATCACACTGAGGCAAAGGCTTGGGGCTTACCATAATGGAGCGTATGAAGACGACAAATCAAGAAAAGGATAAGGCCACCTGATTCAGAAGGACTTCTGTTACTAGCGCGGCAATTCAGTAGCGTTTAACAAGAGGACTAGGAAAATGAAACTTTACCAGATCGCGATGCAGGCATGGACAATCCATTCGAAAAGAACATAAACGGCAGTCCAGAGGAAAAAGTATCCGATTCTAAACCAAGGGAACCGCTGCAATAATGTCCGCATTGTCAAGAAAACATTTTGTGATGATGGGCTTAAAAATGTGAGATTGTGTTAGAAAGCATAAGGGGCTTCTGATTTACCAAGGAATTTAAAGCAGTTTCTCCGAGGAGAAAAACAGCGTTGATCGAGTGCATGTTTATAATCAACTGCAGGGAGGTTTTATATATCGATCAGAAACCTCAGAAGCAAAATACTGGTTGAAAACATGAGAAGGCAGCTGCGAAACAGAACATATGATACTTACAAAATTCAGATTGTAATCTTTAATGGCAAGAAACGGAACAAGTATGAACCAGAAGACGGTGTCGTCAGAATTACAGCTCCAGCATTCATCTTTGGACAGGAAGACAGTAAAAATTGTTAAAATTTCATTCAAAAAAGAATGTGATAGAATTTGTTTATCACTGAGATTTACCTGGAAAATGATTTGGAAAACATAAGCCAATGATCCAGCTTTTTGGCGAACGACAGGTTCTTGATTGAGGTTCATGCCTTTTGTTGCATTGTTCTGTGAAGTTGTAGAGGATACATAAGATCCACGTTCGGTGTCAAAATGCTCGTCGCCTTCAGTTCTATTCCTGTACCGACAACATCCGTGTAACGACAGCAAGGATCCGAGCTACAATAGAGATTTTAAATGTCAAAAAAACAAAGAAACATAGAAACAAATAGATTAGAGTTCAAACATGGGATAGACTTTACTCACCGCGAAATAAATGGTAATCAGCGTAAAAGTCCACCTGTTCAGCAACATTATGAATTACTACTCAAAACATGACTAATCAGATGAATTCAAATCAAGAAGAACGACAACTTACTGAGTGTAGAAGTAAAAAATGCTGCCTCCATCAACAGCTACATTCAGGATAAGCATCAGCAGAAGCACCAAAAAGGCGAAAACTCTGTATCCAAGCAGCCAACCAGGATGGATGCTTCGGAGACACGGCCTCCACACTTCATCCTCATACACGATTCCGGCTGGCTCGTCTGTTGCTGGTTTTCTGCGCTTCCTACTTCTGAATTCGTCGGCACTCGTGCTTCGATATAAGAATCGATGCGAAAACCATCGACATTTAGAATCCATATGGAACAGAGCAAGACCCTCCAGTTCAGCCAATAAGATGCAGTTGTTGTGTCAACTGTCATGGCTGGCTGCCATGATTTTGTGGATCCTGTTATAAATGTCAAGAAACTCATGCTGTTCTTCCAGCTCTTCTAGTACTACTTCTGTCTTAATCCCAGTTCTGAAAATTTCCCAAATTCCAATAAAAGAAGCGTGTCTGAGGTAGTAAGAATAGAAGCAAAACCTCCTGCCTAAAAAAATTGTCCAAGGTATGAAAGAATTGAACGGAACACAAAGAATAGAAGTTCTTGTTTCTCTAAGAAGATGAACAAGAGCTCCACAACTTCAAAAGACTTCCAACCGTAACGAAGACGGGATCGTTCGAAACAAACTGAAACCTCAATTTCAGACAAAATTTGAATAAAGAATGTGTTGGAAAACTCAGGATGACACAAACCAAAGATGGAAGAAACGAATTCAAGAATCGAAGAGGTTTATGTTATGATCTGTAGCCTATTGAGGCTATGACAACGACGAAAGCACGCAAAGCCGAATGCTCCAAGAAAGAATCAAATTCTTATCAAAAAGCAATGTTCCTAAGGACTTAAAAAGAAACCATATGAATGCAGAATTAAGACATCAATCCCATAAAACAACTGTAGGATTACAACAAACTTGAGGGAGCAATAAGACAACTGTTCCAGCCATATTAATAACAGCAATGGCTGCTGAAGAAAAGATTAGAAAAATAAACAAATGAAGCAGCATATGAAATTGACCTACATTAACATCTGAAAGCAAGCAGAGATTCCAAACTTTGAGGGGCTATTTGCACAGAAAGATGGAAATTCAAAAACTATAACATATGTATTTAAATGAAAGATTGAGGAAAAGATGGCAAAGAGAGGTTCTTAATTGTAAGCAAAGAAAGGTTGGAAGACTTACAGGAGAAACCTATACTATGTGGAGGTGTGTGGGGAGAGATGCTTTGCTTCATTGAAAAATCTTAAAAAAATTAAAGAGGAGAGAGAGAGAGAGAGAGGAGAGAGAGAAAAGAATGGTGTGCTTTGAGCATAAGCTTCCACTTTTTTTTTTTAATATTTGTTATCCCCATAAGATCTTGCAACAGGGACTGGTCCAAAATCTTGGGGACTGGTAAAAAAAATACAATACATTTAATAAAAAAATTTGTGGTTTTGTTGTTTTTATTTTTTTTTTTTGGGGGGGGGGGGGGGGGGGTGGGTGGGGGGGGTGTTAAAATGTTTGCTTATGTGGATTTTGTGTTGGATTGTTTGTAGATTCTTTTGTCAACAGATGAAATTATGCTTCTTGTTCCTCAACTCCCATTAAAGGAATAAAGCAGCTGTAAGAAAGAAGAGCATAGTTTAAATTCAGGCACCCTACTCAATAATCTTCAACTTTTATAGGTAGTTTGAAGAATAAAGCACATTATAACATACCCCACCCAAAAATCACCCCCCCCCCCCCCCCCGGGTATTCTTAAAAAAAGAAAATACTAAGTCGTTTAAATATTATCTAGTTATCTCAAAATCGTTCTAGTTTCCGATTTAGAAATCGTAGTTCCACTTGCAAACACGGCTTACTTACAAGGACTAAAACTAACAGTATTTTAAAATAGTGGTTTATAATTTACAGAGTGTTTGAGTGGGTTTATAAGTTCTTTCAAAACAGCTTTTAAGATGTTTAGAGCTTTTGAGCTATTATAAACATAAATTATTTGGTAATTTTTTTATAGAATCTGCTTATAAGCTCCAAAAATGACATGATAACAACTTCCAAACTCTTTAAAAAGAGTAAGAAGTTCCAAACTTGTTTTTAAAATCTTAGCAAATTCTTCAAAATTTAAGTATACCAATTACAGAATCGCCACAAACACCTTAAGATCTTATTTTTCAAAATAAATTTAATGCCTTATAAGTTTTAAAATATATTACGCATACAAAATACTTTAAATAAATTTAGCCAAACACCCTCTTATTACAAGTTATAATTATAAATCCCATAATTGGAAATATTTTCAAAAAAAAATTGTTCATTTTTCCGTTTTTGTCTTTTGAAAGATGGAGAAATGAATTTAAACTTGGCCCCAACAAATTAAAATTTTGGTTATTAGGGTAAAAAATAAAAAATAAATGAGAGGGTTGGGGAGGGCCAGTCTTGAGGTTTTTGGTCAAAACAAAACTTGGGAACATCTTTTAACAAATTGGCCCTCTTTCTTATGTAAAATTGGAAAAGTGGTCCACTCTAATTGTATGACAAGACATTACTCTTGGTTTCTTCACATTTATGTTTTTTTCCCTTCATTTCATGAGATTTTATCCTTTCTTGTAATTTGCCAGGTTTTGGGACTATGAAACATTGACCTCCACCATTCCATGATGTCCTAGTCGAGGTTTTATTAACAAGTTTGAAATTATACATTTGAATTTTATTAGATGTATATATATTTATTTTATTTTATATGAATTATTGTAATTTATTTATTATTTTTAGTTATATTGACGTATTGTTTAATTATCAAGATATTAATATAATCATGTAATTATCACTTTAAAAAAAAAATTATTGACCCACACCAATATTGGCGAAAATGAAAATATAAATAGAAATTTTGGTCTAAAATAGCAATTAAATTTAGATTTTTTTGAAAAATATTAAGATGAAATTTTGTGTAAAATAGTATCTAAAATATTGTTTATAAAAGCATAAGTCATACTTGGGAACAAACAATTAATGAATAATATTTCTATATATATTAACAAATATTTATGGTATTCATTTAAAATTGAAAAGTACATAAAATAATTATTATTTTTATTAATCAAAACATCGTGTACACAAAACACATAACGCTAACGATTTATATAAATTATTAACTATCACTAAATAATTTTTCTCAAAATTATGCCATAATTATAAATTAAATAAAATAACAAGTACAAGCACGACATACATAACATAAATAATATTTTTCCATGAATTCGTATATCTATAAAACTTTTATTTATTTATTTATTTTTTATCTGAACATTAAACAAACATTTATAATATACAATAAAATTAGGAAAATTTGCATTTTTAGTCCCACATAATTGGGTGTGTTGTATTTTTGATCCCACGGTTTACGGACTTAGCACATTTAGTTCCATAGGATAAATATTGTTGCATTTTTGGTCTAATAGAATAAAATTATAGCACATTTGGTCCCCTAAGATAAAAAATTATGACACATCTGGTCCACAAGTTCTATATCCTATGGGACTAACTCTGTTACAATTTTTATCTTATGAGACCAAATGTGTTAAATTTTGATTCTATGAGATCAAAAATATTACAATATTTATTTTACGTGACTAAATATGTTAAGTTCATAAATTATGGGACCAAAAGTATAATACATTATATTGGGGAACAAAAATACAATTTTCCATAAAACTATGTATAGAAAAATTAGTGGTGAGAATGGGTGAGAGGGGAGGGTGGGGTGGGGCCACCGACTAATAGCAATTTGTGAAGGCGTGAGGGCTAAGTCAAGGAAGAAGGGTTGGACGTGCCCGCGTGACACGCGACGACAGCGTTTTCTCCTTAGGATTGGACATATTAGCTGGTCACGTGATTGCTCTTTTCTCATAAATCGCATACCCTAACACGACCTCATTATTTATATATTTGGATTTTTAAACAAAAAGTCGTGCTTTGGCGTTGATGATGAACAAACACATGAAGATGATGAAAATGCGAGTTTTTGGATAATATAAGAGAATTCAAAAGCAAAATATTATATATATAATGTTGTCAATCAATCAATCAATGAATCAGCTTTGTGTTTGTATGATTTCTCTTTTGCTTGCAATGATTGGTCGTTGATTGAGTAACCTCACGCCATTGCTTGTTTGAGGGGTTTAATATAATTTATCTTATTTGATATTGTAAATGAGTAAATTATTCTCCAATAAAAAAATATAAAGCAATTTATCTCTCTGTATTTTTTAAATGAAGTGATTTACCCCCCTTGTATTTTAAAAAATATAGGAGGGTAAATTGTTAATTTTTTTCATAAAATGATAATTTGCACGTTTACATTACCACATGGGTAAATGTTATTTTTCCCTTGTTTTACGGATTCGTTGCTGAGATTTTTGAAAATGACTATTTTTATCTAAAAATGTAAATTATTAAAAAGAAAATTTATTTAATATTTAATATTTTGTCACGTTCTTCTTACTCAGTAAGTGAGATGTCTTTTTTATAGATAGGTGATAACAATATTCAAATTTAAAATCTCTTATTTGATCTGACTCTGATACCATATTGAACAACCATCTCATAATGAAACATTTCATATCGACAAATTTTATATTTTTTATGGTGCAAAAAAATTATAAAAGAGGTATAAATAAATAAAAATTATCGATTGAAGTCGAAAAAATGATATTGAAGTTGGGATGGTTTAAGAATAAGATGTTTTCAATTTTCACTACAAAAAAATTGGTACAGAAAAACTTATAACTTTTAGTTTAAATGAATCTGGTCTGAATAGTTTAAACGCATAATTGTAAATTACAAATATTTATTATAACTTATTTTTAACCAAAAAGCTGATAAATGTTTATAACTTATTAATCGGATCAAATTCAAACAAATTATAATTGGATCAAATATCAGTCGAACTTAAATAACTGGATATTTTTAATATCATTTATTATTGTTACACTAATCGAATCTAACTCAAGTCGAACTCAAAAGTTTATCCATTTTTTTTTTTTTTCAATCTGTTAGATTTAACAAATTAAATTCAAACAAATCTTTACTAATTAATTTTAACCGAATACTGAATAATTTCATTTATTTTCCAACCTTGTAAAAAACACTGCAGACTTTCTTCAAATGTAGTGAAAAACGTCATTTTATTGAAATTCATCAGTCAATAGTGATCTATTCAATTTCGAACCCTTACCCATTATAACATCTAGTATATGTTGGCACACTGATACATATGTTCATAATTAATTTTAATTTTAACAATTAATTATTATTTTTAATCTATATTAATTACATAAATAGAAATAATAAAAAAATATTAGAAAAAGAGTGAGAAAAAAGGAGATGCGGAAGTTTTTTAATTTATAATATTCAAATACAAACCCAAAGTTCCAACACAAAACCTCACATAAAGAAACCTTAATCCTAAACGAATGGATTGTCCGTCTTTCAAATAGCCCCTAAGAGAAGAAGGGTGAAATGACATCAGGTGTCTATTATGTAATTGACCCAACCCAGTCTGCTTTGGGAACGTCAGTGCCAAAGTCACTGAATGAGTAAGTTGTCAATCCCTAAACTATGTAACATGTCAATTGGGTGACGAATGGGCATTTTGTCAGATGTTTCTAATTTACCCTTGTGTGTTTCCTATTAAAGCATATACGCTATGGATTAAATGTGAAATTTTAAGAGAGACGAAAGAAAAACTGAAAAGAGAGAAAATAAATAAAAATAAAAATAATTAAAAGATCATGAAGACACAAAAAGATGACTCTTCTTATATAAATAATATATAAGAGTATATTTGAAGTTTAGAAAAATATTTAAAAAAATAATTTCAATACCTTCATAAAAATAAAATAAAACCCATCCGTATTCCATGTATTTCTTAGAGCTGAATGATTTGAAATTTCTTAAATTTAAAGTTATTCCAAAAAATTATTTTAAAATTCTGAAATCCATAACTTGCAAAAGCTGACTAAAGTTCTTATTTTCTTCAATTTAATCATGATGACTTGTTGCAAATATTAAAATTCTACATACTAATTTTTTGTTATACGAAAAATACAACTTATTTTGCAAATGTATATAAAATTAAATATATTAAATAAATTTATAAATATTATTCGGAAAGGGTTCATGGTCAGCCTTGAACAAGACCTAAAAACCCACCCCAAATGCAACTGGATCCATAACATAAAAACCTGTCCCTGAACCCGAACCAAAAACCAATGATCGGAACGCAAACTCGTTCCATTCCGGACGAGTTCAGATCAGAAACTATATCACTCACACTAGAAACGTTGGAGGTGAAGATGAAGAAACTGCAGCATCATGTTCAATTATGCAAGGAAAGAGAGAGTAGTACAGTTAGTTATAGCTGCAGAAATGCATGAACCAGCACATGAGAATCCAACACTCAACACATGTCAGTGCAACCATCTGAATACGTTTCCTGCCTCTAGAACAAGACAAACGGTGTTTCAAGATAGTCATGAACAGAATAAGCAAGAAAAGAACAGACGAAACGTCTTATACGCAGCACAAGAATGAAATACAGATGTCATCAGTGAACGAAATCTCCAAACCAAATGAACTCTGCCAACGGCAACTAGCATTAATCATACTGCTCCTACTTGCTTATATGACGAATATGACTGACCTTTTCATGCAAGGGCAGGGGGAGGACGACAGAGAGATGCAGACAAATGCCTCAATGACACCCAAAAAGGTTAGTGATTGGTATTTGGCCAGACAACGAGAAAGGAATAGGAATATATCTTGTGAAGCGGATGCATTTCGAAAAAAGGATAATTCAGAGTTACACTAATAACAGACTGGATGTGATTTCCTAGACATGAGCCAGTTAAATCAACTTTTGAGTGTGTAATGTAGAACCTTTCACAAGCATGACATGTTAATGCCGTAATAATTCTAACTAAAGCTGTATCCAATCCATTATGATCAAGCACACCAAGGATAAAAACATATATTCAGAAAGTGACATGAAAGCATTCAAGGAAACGGAGGCAATATAAATACAGAAAAGGAACGAGTAGAGAACGCACCTCTCCTTAGAAATACCTTTTGAACCTTAATGAAAGTCCTCCTGAAAGTTCAAGAAATATAAAGAAACAAGTGTCGAAACTTGCATACCATAAGAAAAGTGTGAGTGAAGATATAACTGCTCTCAAGTAGTTCAATAAGAGATTGGGAAAACCTTCATGAAGTTGGGCTGATTTAGACTAATCATTCAGAGAATACTAACACGTCTGTATCAACCTTTGCAAGAAAAGAAAGATAGTAGTTTGTTAGCAAGTACCCTAATTTATAGTCAGTTGCTCCCTACAACACCAGCATTGCATCAGACTTCATGTATTATACACAGTACATTAACAACAAAAATTGGTTACAGGCTAAGTCATGGCAACATATTGAAAAGAAATTGCACCAGGTGGGAAATATATAGTACATAGTCTAAATAGTCACACTATCTATACATTTATATTTTACAGTTCACTCCATTTATACATTGACTATATCAACTCATTTAAAAAACTGTAATTAGGCATGCTTACTAACTGCATTCCTGATAGTCATGAAGAATTTCTTACACTATGATGGCAAGATAAATGGGTTTACAACATGTCTTCGGAACTACAATCGGTCATCAGGAAAACAATTTCAGTAGCCTACAATATAATTGAATTGACACATCGTCATCTTGTATATCTAGGGTAGTCTATCAAGTGGTATCAGCGCCATCTCCAAATGTGGACAGAGCAAAGGGGGCAATAGCCACATTGAATGTCCGAGTGCCTACTTTGTCGATATGCTTCATCTCAAAGTCACCCTCCTGATAAGCAAATAAAGTGAAATAACTCAAATAAGTTAAAAAGTTATAGTTATTCCATACCGAGAAACTGAATAAAGGACCCCTTATACATGGTTATTTTCAGAGCAAAACTACCTACATATCCTAAAATATGTTAGCAAGTCCAAAGCGACAGAAACTCATCTACATAGCATAGTTATATGGAGAACAAAAGGATAATTAACTTTACTTTTAACACCATGAATTGGATACAAGTATAGCACATGTGGCTTCAACTTCAACTGATGTAACCTTTGACATGAACTGAAGGAAAAATTTCCAGCAAAGATTTCTGAAGGGCTCTTATTCAAGCAGAGCATTAAATGTTCAAAATTGAATGTTTGTTCCAGAAATAATGGGAGGAAACCAGTGATATGTCAGCATCATTGTCATTTTGAGTGTACAAGGAGAGTAAAGTTTGATAGGAACAGGCAGTCATGGATCAAAAAGTTGTCTCAGTTGGCGGGGTAGGGGGTTTCCTATGTACATGAAATAATAATTCACCATCTCACCATTCTGCCACTAGATGTGCTCAATGGACAAGCAGATGAATACTCAAAACCGGTTTTGGGAAGTATCACTGGTTGTTCACCTATAACTCCGACACCCCTGGTCAAAAAGCAGGAAGTTCAGTCACTGGAGAGAGCAAATGAGCCGTCAACTAAATCACAGTGATGCTGAAAATGTTGAAGAGGTTAAAAGGACCAACACTTTCAAGAGACTATTGCAATACTGTCTGAAAAAACAAAGAAAAATAAAAGGTAAATGTGACAAACTTACTGGACGCTCTCTGTTTTCCCATTGGCATCAGTTATGATCCAGTGCCTTCTAAGAAGTTGTACAGGACGATCTGAGTTGTTGGTGATTCTGATTCTATATGCAAAAAGTAAAGGCCTTTCGAGGCTGACTTCTACCTTCAATGTACACACTCCTAACTTGAACTCTAATACCCTGGAAAAGTGCATTAATTAGATAAATATCCAGGCATAACTTTCTAACACAGACACAAACCCCAAAATAATAAAGAAGAGAGAAGCTGTCAATCCAGATATTATGCTCATCCTAAGACTAGCTTAAGCTAAACTGATTTCACGTGAAGAATCGAGATTCACAATTTGAAGACGAGATTCTTGCGTAGCCAGATTTATCTCTCTCACAGACCTTGGGATTCACTGACCATAGTCAATGAGATGCATACTTAAAGTGCACATCAAGTTCAGTCATTAATGTCTTGTCTATGTATAAATTGCATTATGTAAAATCTTTTCCACAGTAATGAGATATGTTAGTAACCAGCTTCTCTCTAAATAAATTTCCAATGGCCTAATGCTTGAGAGTTTCGAGAAACTTGAAATGCCCTATGACTGATCAAACTCAATGTCATAACTTCATGATGCAATTGAAGCTTGATGGCATCAACTTAGCTAGTTGATCCAACTAGTAGAGGCGGGCATTAAACCTCAAAGCACATGCTGACACAAAGTTATCTCAGATCTTGTTACCCTTACATGATCTCGGAAGTAGGTGAATAATAATTTCTTATTACAATCACAGTTGTTGTACCAGTAGAAAGCACCACAGAATCAAATCAGAAGTATCAGTTGCGAGAGCTGTGATTAAACTGAAAATGGACTAGATTTATGATGCTCGACATACCAGGGTTGTAGCATCACTTGAGCACTTCAAAAGCAATGAGGAGCAATTTCCTTTAACTCATCACGATACCTAGCTGCATCCTGGTGTCATAGACAAATATGCAAAAAAAAAAGGACATCAACAAACCTGTTTAGTTAGAAGAAAAAGAAAGCATTAGACAAATTGGTCAATCAGAACCAGAGCATCATAAATTTAACTGATGTAGAAATCAAACAAAGCAGACTTCTTTCTAATTGGTATAGTAGCACACACACTTTTATTTCAAGACACTTCTTCACCAGCAATTTGACATGTTAAACAGTACAAATTGCCAAAGTTTTAAGACAGTCAAAACCTGAGTCCATCTTTTATTGGTTATGGAGAGGCTAGCCATTGCATCCTCACAAAGGGAATTTCTTGCTATAAGCTCTCAGAAAAATGAAGCTTCGGGTATAATGCCTTATATTCCAATTAAAAACACATGCCCAACTTTTGTAAGCATTTGAATCATGATATAAATAGATACTGAACTAAGTCCGCCATATGACAATTTTTAAAGACTGCCATGATGTAGAACTAGATATTACCTGCTTTGTCTATCTCCAAACATGATGTATGCTAATCATTACACATGCATCAAGCAAGAACATGTTGAATTGCCATAAATTCCTAATGAAGCATAATCTTTAACTCTTAAATATGTTATTTCAGTGATCCGGAAACCTCCAAATCAAATATATCAAAAATGATTACTCATCTCTGTCATCATAAGCTTCGGAAAATTCAATAGAAATATAGCAAAGAAGAATTGGAAAAAGCATCATACCTCAAATCTTTCTTGTGCAATGGCCTCTTTCAACAATCTCTGAAGGCGCAAAACTGGCTCCTCTTCCTCAAAGACTCTCAATGAATCACGAAGTCTCGCAGCTTCCTTGTAATCCTAATGCAATTATTAAATGGAAAAATCAATCCGAAGACAAAAAGCACAACTAAACCAGCAAACACATTTACGAAGCTATCAGCAAAAATGCACAAAAAGCAGACAAATTGGCATGATCATACTTCAAAATTTCAAATTCAGTTACTCCTGACAAAACTTAGGCCCATTGGACCCTTTTTTATCTGCCTCAACCATAACATAGTGTTCTTGAACTAAAGATCTATTAAATAGAATGCTCCAACTTGTAATCAAAACATCATAAAGTTTCCTCCAAAACTATCAGCCGTGTCAGCCAGAATCTCTACTACCAACTATCTAAATAACACGCTTCCATACAAAAAACATTCCCAGCACATTACCCCCACACACTTCAACAACAGCAAACTTCATATCCAAAACAAGTTTAAATCGAAAATTTAAACTAATACACCCAATCCAATCCATACCAACAGATTCAAACGAAAAAGCACAATTCGCACAGAGAGAGCGAGCAAGCAAAAGTACCTCAGCTTTTGCAGCAACTTCCAGCTGCTGCTTCAGCAAGGCATACGTCTCAGTCCGGGAGAAAAACGGACTCTGACTCGACCCTTGAACCGGACCGGACCCGGACCCGGACCCGAACCCGAACCCGCACGCTGCAAGCAACGATTCTATTAACCCGAAAACTGCAGTCTTTGACGCCGCTACTGGCCCGACCCGGCAACGACAGGGAGTGGAGATTCGCAAACAGCCTTCAGATTCAAGCAATGCATTCTGCGAAAATTTATTGGGTATTATCCTTTTCGCTGTTCGGGGTTGTTGGTGGTGCTATTATACTTACCTCATGGAGGAAAATGAGCAGCTGAAATTACGATAATGGGCACGGAGGTGGGGCTGGATTGACCCGGGAGTGTGGCAATATTGGTAATTCAATCGGCCGATGATTTCTCATTTTTCAGTGGCTTGGAGCCATTCGAGAGAGAGGTGGAGGAGGTGAAGTGAAAGAGGCGGAGATTTTGCGCTCCAGTGGTACTGAAACTTGACACGTGTACGGTCAGTTTTTTTTTCGTTCTTATACATATGCCAAATTATATTTTTAGTCCGGTAATTTTAAGTTATTAACACTTTTATTTTTAACTTACTTTATTTACATATTTAGTCATTTTTTGATGAATTTATCTGACATCTCATATTTGATTATTTTTAATAAATTTAGTTTTATATTGACAATTGTGGTCTTAAAAATCTATAGTTACAAGGATCAAAAATAAAATCTATTATAGTGTAAAAAAGATTAAAATTATCAAAACGTGACTAAATTTATCAAAAATAATCATATATCAGATGTTCATGACTAAATTCATAAAAAAAAAAGATTAAATGTGTAAATAAAGTAAATTACAAGATAAAAGTGCAAACAACTAATGTTACAGGACCAAAAATAAAATTTTGGGTTGTACATAAACTCATTATTATTTAGAAAATTACCCTAATATTGCTTATTTATTTCTATTTAACAATAGAATAATTTGTTAGTTAATATTATTAAACTAAACTTGTAAGGTGAAAATATACATTTATATAAATAAATATATATATATATATATATATATATATATATATATATATATATTTACTTGTAATATTAAATAAATCAAATGTGATAGATATAAATTTTCAAATTATAAGGATATAAGTGTGATTACATTAAACATCAAAGTAGGAGGTTATAATTATTTTTTTTAAATTCATAAACATGTTTAATGTCCCATAAAATTATTGGATTAAGCCCCACCAGCACGGCTGGACAACCCAACTAGACTCAAGCAACTAACCCATCAGTAAGGAAGAAATGTCCATAGAATTACCTTCTACTTTACTGAACTAACTGGTCTAAAACATAGGCCAATTCCAAGTGACACGTTATCATATAACTGGGTGTACACGTTATATAGCTTGCCAACATATTTAAACATATCGCCCTAAAATATCTCCAAATAGTTTTGAGTAAATCGATAAAGCAAATTAGTTGGGAATCCACATGTAACCAATTCTCGAATTTTCATGCAGACATGACAGACTTAGTCCACATAGTATATTCAGTTAAATTAAGTCCAAATCAATGTTTTCAGACCCAAACTAGACCGGCCAGTTCGACCGGTCCAATCAGGAACCGATCATGTGTTTGGCTCGGGTCAAGGGGTAAAAAAAGGGGCAATTGACCCAGTGTGAACCACTGAAAACCTGTCCGACCACGACACGGTAAAATCGATATTGCTCATTTTTTTAATTTAAAAAAAAACTATTTGAAGGTAGGGGTCCCCCCCCCCCCCCAAACTCAATAAAATAAATACAAAACTTCTCCCATCTCCATCTTCTTCAACCTTAATTCTCAAGTTCAAGTTTAAAATCAAATTCAAGTGCCAATCCATTCCCAAATCTCAAAAGGTAATTTCTCTTTTTTTCCTCTTCTTCAATATAATGTATGAATTTATTTTTTATTTTAATTGTAAAGTGTAATATAGTGTTATTCTTTTGTTGTTGGTGTTATTTCAATTTATTTTTTTTTCATATAAAGTATGAACATATTTTTATTATTTAATGTTTTTAATTTTAGACCTTTGAACACATGTTGTTTCTTGAATATCTATTGAAATTATTGCTTAAAAGTATGAAGTATATTGAAATTGAAATCTGCATATATACATATATATATAATGTATTGTTATATGATGTATAATTGTATAATGTGTATATATATATAATAGAATTCGAGTCAATCAATTTTTTGCTTCCATCGGACCAGTAACCCAGTAACTTGATCGATTCAATCCCCGATTTAAGTCTAAAAACATTGGTCCAAATGACAAACAGTTTGCTCTCTATAATAGCCAACTCAAAGGGCTTTCCAACATGATTTTCATAATCGGCCTGAACCAACCGATTCCACCGTTTGAATTGAGAACTAGCCATGTATATGGTCCAATTCATACCTCAAAACCCAATGTGGTCAAACTAGTAAGGACGGCCTAAAATCAGCCAAAATACCGGAGACCCAATAAGTAGTCAAAATCCAATTTTGACCGTTTAAAAAAAATATTTTCTAGTAAAGTTTGAATTTTTTTGGGCTTATACTTTTCTATATTTATAGTCAAAAGGGTTTAAGTTTGGTTTATATTTTTTCAATATGGGACAATTTGCTTTGCTTAAGCTTTCTCATCCTATATTTATAGCCTCATGTGTTAAATTTTGCCTAATATTTTTTTTAATGTGGGACAATAAGCTTGACTTAAGTTTTTCCATATTTATAGTTTTAAAGTGTTTAAGTTTGCTTTATTTTTTTTCAATGTGGGATAATAAATTTAGTTTAAACTTTTCTATATTTATAGTCTAAAGTGTTTAAGTTTTGATTTATACTTTTCTAATGTGGGATAATAATAGTGATGGCAATGGGGCGGGTCTGGTACGGGTCCGCCCGGATTCAAGACCGGCCTCATTTAATTTTTGCCAGACCCATAACCCGCTCCCGCCCGCTTGACCCGTACCAGACCCACCCGATTTAATTTTTGTCAGCCCATAACCCGCCCTCGCCCCGCCTGAACCCGTACCAGACCCGCCTCATTTAATTTTTGCTAGCCCATAACCGTCCCACCAGCCTTGTCAGAACCCGCCCTCCCTGCTACCAGACCCGCCTCATTTAATTTTGCTACCCCTAACCCGTCCCAATAATGTAAAAATTCGCCCTGTCCCAACTAATTTTTAAACAATAATTAATATTTTTTAAAAATATTTAATCATTTATATTTAAATATTTTAATTTTTCAATCTAAAATGAATTGGATAAGACAAAAATAACGTTCATAAATTTAAATTTTTTATCAACTAATTTTTTATTTTTGTATTTTTATATATATTGGGTATATGCAAAAATTATTTAGGATTCATATATATAATAAGATAATTTTTTATTTATAATATATGTATATATTATAATATATATATTAAAAATAGATGGGGTTGACCCCGCGGGTCGGGTCCAATGGGGCGGTTTGAGACAGGACACAACCCGGAAAGGCGTAACCGCCCCAAACGGCCCGCCACTAGCGAAAACCCGCTTCCGAAAAAAGTTTGTTCAGTTCGATTTGATATAAGCTTTTAAAATTTTCATATATATAGTCTAAAGTGTTCAAGTTTTTATGCTTTTCAATATAGGATAATAAGCTTGGCTTAAATTTTTTCATATTTATTATTTTAAAATATTTAAGTTTCGCTTATTTTTTTATGTGGGACAAAGCCACATCTAACATCAATAAGGTTTAAATATATATATAAATGATATTATTACAATATATATATATATAATTATATTATATTTCGGGTCAATCGATTTTTTAATCCAGTCCGACCTGTCGGACTAGTGACCAGTAAGTTGACCGATTCGATCCCCAATCCGATTATGAAAATATTATTTTCTAATGGCGTACGACACTCTACAACAACCCCCTTATCCTACTTTATACACGCCAATTAAAAGAGGCATTACAGTCATTTGATAACATTATTCTTTACACTCACTTTCTCTCATTATTTTTCTCTGATTTTGAGCTATTTAAACTTATATTTTTTTACTCCGCATAAATTAATACATCTTATAATCATTCTATATCATTATTTTCACTTTAATTCAAGTTTTCTCTTTTATTTTTTCATAAACCTTTACTAACTTGAGTAGTAGAGTGCTAACCTCTATTTTACAAGGCTAGTCCTTTGATAATTTTAAAATCTTTTTGAAAATTCTTCGACTCTTGTGGTGTGGCAAAAAAATTTGGTACGTATCAATGCTTGAGATATATATTTATATCTATATTTTCATTTAATTTTATATGTTTATACTCTTTTCCAGTTGAAAAGGATTAAATATGACTTCCTTGGTCTCACACAATAATATATTTTCTATTTAATTTTGACTTTTTAATCGTAATAATTAATTATCATTATCTAAAAAAACATTATGATTAATTATCATAATTAGAAATAAAAATTATGAAGGATATTAATTAACTACAACAAGCAAAATGACAATTAGCCGTTGTTTCTACAAGTGATGTCAAAATATTCGTTATAGCAAAAAACTATAGCAAATATTTTAGTAATAGGTAAAATCAAGCTGATATTGATTAACCATGATTAAAATTTTAATTTTGTATTTATTTTGTCTGATCGTGATAGATAGTATTGATATACTATGAATTTTAAATCGTAATAATTTCTAATATAGGGTAATAATCAATTTCTTTTTCTTTTTTATAGTCTATTGAGATTGACTAATTAAGGGTTCGAACCATGATTTTAAAGTTAGATAACACTTTAAAAATATATTTTCACTATTTTTTTTTTATAAAAAAATCCAATTAATGTTTATATATATCAGATAAATTTCTTTTTTCTCTCTATCTTTCTTCTTTTTTCAAGTTGTTTTTCTCTACTATTAGTCGACTTTTGCCTCGCCTTCAAACCCTATTATTAGTCAATTTGAAAGGAACTATACGACCCGAAAAGTATCGAAACGCAGCGAAAAACGAAATTAAACAGAGTGTTGGCTCAAAGCATCCGTCATTGAGAAAAAATAAATAAAATTATGAATAATTGATTTAAATCTTAAGTGTGGAACTTTTTTGTGAAGCATTTGAATGAATAATTTAGGTTAGAAGGTTGGAGATTTTTTATGAAACTTTTTGATGAAAAATGTAGGCTATTGATTTTGATTTCATATAAGATCTAATTGACAATAATATTTAGAGTAAATAACAATGACCTCCCCTAAAATTTGCATAATTACGAATATTCTCTCATTGTTTGAAAAATTATAAATACCCCCATAATTTTAACGACCGTCTAACAATTAGCTCAATCTGTTACGCTTCCATCTGTTTTTTGTAGTGAATTGATCAAAATGCCCTTGTGGATAATTAGATTAAGTGAATAATTTTTTGTATAATTTTTTAAATGTTCCATCCACCCCATCTGATTTTTTAATGAGTTTTTGTTTTTTTTTTTAAAAATACTGTAAGGGCGAAGTTGACAATTTCATACCTCTATCTAAGGATTATATAATTTTATCAAACACTAGGGGTGTATTTGTAATTTCTTAAATAATAAGGAGTATTATAATTATGTCAAATTTCTAATTTCTTAAATAATAAGGAGTATTTATAATTATGTCAAATTTCAAAAAAGATCATTGTAATTTAACCTAATATTTAAGTATGATTGACGAATATTATTGCCAGACCTCTGTAGAAACTACATTATGAGGAACAAAAAGTATGTTTTACTAAAAAAAACTGAAAATGAAAATATAAACAAACAGGTCGATGTTATTTGTCTGAATTTCTAAAGTAATAGCCCAACAACTGTAAACCTGATAGATGGTAAAAGGCCTTGAAAGGTAATTAATTGTACTGGGCTAAGCTAATCGGGCACCAAGGCCCAGCAAGTCCAAGTAGGCCAACCCCTTGCATAGCCCTACACGTGGCAGAATACCACATTATTCGTATAATTGGGCTAAACCTATAAATACTTTGCTTTATTTTATTCAATCCGCATTCATGAAACATTAGCTGACTTCAGAGTCAAAGTGTTTTAATCGCGTGGATCTGATTACCCCATTTTTAGTGTTTGCAAGATGATACCTTGGGGGAAAGGCCAGTGATCCTCGACTGAGACCATAAATAAATATAGGATTGAGCCAAATGCCCCATCCTTATGCACGACTCATAAGTTGATTTAGGGTCGGAATGTCCCTGTTAGGACAACCTGACTACACCATTTCCAGTGTTTGCAGAGTGTTCTCGAAAAGTACCTACGAAGGAAAGTCAGTGGCCCTCAACTTTGACCCCAAATAAATATAAGATTGGGCCAGACGTCCAACCCGTATTCAAGATCCATTAATTGACTTGAGCGTCGAAGTGTCTCTACTGGGACAACCCAACTATCCCATTTCCAGTGTCCGCAACTTGTTACTAAAGAGCACCCACAATAGAAGACCAATGGTGCTCCACTACGACCACAAGTAAATATAAGATTGAGCTGGATGCCCGACTTTTATTCACGACCCATTAATTGATTTGAGTATCAGGACATCCCAATTGGGAAGACCTGAAAACCCCATTTTAATGTGTGCAAATTATTTTCAAAAGATACCCAAAAAAGAAAAAAAATCGATAATTCTCGATAACAATCATAAATAAATACAAAAATGAGCGAAATAAAATAACAAATTCAACCCAATCCCACTAAATAAATAAATACAATAAAGAAAGCATATAACTTGGATCTAAACATCAAACTCCTAAGTCCCACACAATGTTGACATGACCATTAACTTTTCCACACCCATTCATGCTACCCACCCACGCCAATGCCAAAGCCAAAGCCAAAGGGAAAGGCAAACACAAAATGCAAAAGGCACGTGGGCAGTCACATGAAGAAGAGTGAGAGGTAACAATGCCTAATTATGCCCATCTCATTCCTCGTGATTCTTCATTCACTTGTCTCGTTTTTCTTCTTTCATATTCTTTTACTCAATTTGGATCATTTCTCAATTTATGCGTGTCGGGATGAAAAGTTATAAATAAATTTGAATTCATGAATTTAAATATTATTGAATATGTGCGTATTTGTTTTATTTTATGTAAGTGCTTATTTCATTTTAGTGAACTATTATAATTTATGTGAGTGTCCATCTTACTTAATATGAATTGTTGTAATTTATTTATTATTATTAATCATATTACTGTTTTATTCAAAATTTATTAGGGTCTATATAGTAGTATTCGAAATTTACATATATGCCTATTGAAAACCGGTTGAGATCATACTGGCCCGACTTGAACTCGGGTATGCCGTAAATTCATGACAATTTGATCATTTTTTTGATCCACGATTCACGTAAAATTGTACAGTTTGGAAATATTTATAAATACTAAGCATCGAAACCCCCGGTACGATTTTTGCAGCACTAAGTATTCTTTCGGCTTTTATACTTTCACCTCTTACAACCTTATTAATTTAAACATCGAAGGGTTAAAATTGGGGTTTTCCTTTCTTATAGGGCACAATCGAATTTTCAATTTACCTAAGTGCATTTAGAGTATTCTCGAATTAGATTTAACTCTAAACACACTTTCTATATTCAGACACACACAAGAAACATACACGAAAGCATCAAGATATTCGATCTTGATTCGTGTTTGATCAAATTAAAATTTATTTTAATTCGATTCTATTGTTAGTCAAGCCAAAATCAAAATATAAGGTTTTTTAAAAAATAATTTGTGCAGTTTTTCAAAATAATATAAAACGATCCCTAATATTTGGGAGCACAAGTTTTTAACTCGTAAAGCAAAAGTCTAATATTTTTTTTGGACAAGATGCATACCATGCATCCCTGTGATATTCAAAATGAGTATATTATCTCCTGAAAAAAAAAAAAAATTATCAATTACCTTCCTGTATTCTTCAAAATTGAGCAAATTACCCCCTCAAAAGAAGTGGAGTATTGCATGTTCCTTTAATGCAATGATGATCTATTTTTTAATAAAATATATTATATAAAAATATATTTATTTATAACATATATTATTTATAATATATAATTTTTAATCTTAAAAAAACTAACCTGTCACCAGCCTCGCCATCGGCCTCCCTCCCTTCCTTGGAAACCCTCCTCTAGTCCTTGCCCGAAAACCCTTCCCCATCGCTGCCGCTCCCTTCCGCATCGGACACCGCCCACCCTGCCCCAGAATCCCGTTCAGTTGGCGCCGACCCCTTCCCCGAAATCCTTTCTGTCGCCGCCCTTGTGCCCATGGTTGCCGTCACCGTTGCCGCCCTCTACCTCCATCCACTGTCGTTCTCTTTCTCTCTCTCTCTGTATGTGTGTATAAATATATATAATTATAATTATAATATATTACAATTAATTTATTTTGTTAAATATTAAATTCAGATAATTGATTTGAACTAAAATAAAATTTGAGCCATTGATCTACTGTTAAATTTGAATCTTTGATTTAAATCAGATTCGACGATTCTTAAATAATATTTTAAATGTAATTTTATAATTTAAAATTAAAAAAAACACGTGCAATTAAGGAATCGCGGGGGGGGGGGGGGGGGGGGGATGTTTAATTTGCCCAATTTTGAAGAGCACTGGAAGGTAACTTAGTATTTTTTTCCTCATAGGTGGTAATTTGCTTATTTTAAATATTACAGGGATGATATATACCTTTTTTTATATATAATCTCTATATCTTATAAACAAATTAAATTATAAAAGATTCATTACTTAAACATAATTTAATATTTACAAGAATTTTATCTCATTTGAAATAATACCAAACACCTATCCATTTTTAATAATACCAAATATTCACATTCATCAATATAATCTTCAAAATTTGTACCTATCTACAATTTTTACCGAATTAGCACTTCTCAGATCAGGCTAGTTTCTTTCCAGCTGAGCTGGGCGCCGGGGCCCTGGATGCGCTAGCGATTGGCACATAGGGGAGTGGTTGCCCGGGTTTCTCGGCCTGGTATCCTGCACCTCACGCATGTTTATACACGACAAAAAGATTGATTATTCTCTACATTATAAATTACTATGGTTTAAAAAATAAAAATTACGATTAATTAATACTATATATCATTGTCAGACAAAATCGATGGAAAAAATTAAATTTTGACCACAATTAATCAATATTCGATATACCTATGACCAAAATATTTGCTAAAATTATTAGTTGTCATAAATTTTTTGGTCTTATTTATAGAAATATTGGTTACTAGTCCTTGCGTAGCTGCGATTAATTAATATCCATTATGATATTTTTACTTATAATTATGATAATTAACTTTAGTGAAAAATCATATTTTTTCTAGTGTTATGCATAGAATTCTTGGACAACGATATGGCGTGTCACATTTTATCTTTGAAAACTTTATATATTACTTAATTAACAATTAGTTGTACATTATTTTTGTATTTCCAAAAATGTTTCTTTTCTTAATTCATTAACACGATTTTTAGGTAAAGCTATTGGCATGTAGCTAATGTCTTGGACTAAAAACGAGGCACAATCTTTAAAAACACGACATCAAACATGTTGGTCATTTCAAATTTCTATACAAACCTCACGGACAAAGAAACAAAATCGCGACTTTCTCACCTCATTGTTTCACGACTTTTTCCTTTTCTTTCTCAATAATGCATGCATTGCATTTACCCATTTTTACCTAATTATATCCCATTTAATTCAAGAGAAATTGCTATTATTTTTCATCTCCTAATTTTATTTATTTATTTATTTACCTTCACATTATTCGAAAAAAAAATAGGATCATAAATTCAATCTTAGTAAATGAATTTTATATTTTTTTTATTTAAGATGATAAGAGTTATAAAATTAGGAACGACAATTGCATAGGTTGGAGGCTGACCCAAGACTTATCTGCTTAATTTTATGGGATAATTATATTTATATACCCTAATTATGGTCTGTTTACATAAGCCGTTCATACTTTTTGCATAATTATAAAAATCACCACTGACAACTAAAAAATAGGGACAATTTGTATAATGGTGTTGACGTTTTCTGGGAGTATATGTGTATGCGTTTTAAAAATATAGGTAGTTTGTGTAAATATATTGACATATCCAAAAACAAGGGTGATTGTATAATTATACCACGGGTCAAAAGACGTAAATATAATTATTCTTAATTTTATTGAACCCCAAACCCATCACAATCCGTCACAAATCCATCTTGACCCGACTCACATCCATTGTAATCAAACTTAGGACCCGATTCGACTAGCCTCAAACCCGTCCCCAACGGTCGAGATGCCTCAACTCTAATTCATAAAACTTAGTTACTTTTGTAAATTAATGAAACTATTTTTCTAGTAGGCATAAAATTATTTACTTATAAAATATTTAATAAAATATAATTATCTTAAAAATATTTTTTATTTTATAAATATATATTGTAAAAATAAACAAAAAATTAAATATAATCTTAAAATATTATTTGGGATGAATTCAGAGACAGATCACAGAGCAACACCAAATTCGAACATATCCGTAAAATCAAAACTCATTTTCAAATTAGAATTCAATAATCTACCATTCCTATATAATTAAAATATGAATATTATTTATATCAAGTGACATATAGCATTGCTTTTAATTAAATAAGCAATAAATAAAGTATAAAAATAAATAAATTATAGCATTCTTAAGCACATTAAATTTAAAAATAACATAATTAATAATATTACCCCACCACCCACCCCACCCCACCCACCCTCACACTTGATCTATGGTTGGTGTGTTGTGCAACCTAAATACAAGATCCAACAATCACGTAACTTTGAAAATTAATAATTATTTTAATATTGACTTTTTTTTTTGCAAATTATTTCATTAAAAAAAGTATATATATATATATTATTAAATTTTAAAAAATTCAAAATGTTATTGTATTTAATGATATTATCCTTATTGACATCTATCTCAAACTTATCTTTTTTAAAAAAAAAAAAAAAAAGAACAAGAACTCATCACCTCCCATATATATGTCAGTAATTATTTATAAGGGTTAGTTATTCTTTGATCCTTTATAGAATCGTTAAAATATACGGTTATCCCCGTATTAATGAAAAAGTGTAAAAGTTTTTGTGTTAAATAAAGTAATTTATCCCCTCGTGATTTAAAAAATGATGTAATTTATCCTCCTAAATTTTTAGTTTCACAAATGGGTAAATTGCTCTTTAGTTTTTCATAATTTTTTTTTGTATTTTTTCCGTGAACACAGGGGTAAATTGTATTTAACCCTTAAATTATACTTTCTCCCAAAGTTTTAAAATGACTCTACACTTTATTCAAAAATTCACGCGACACATATTTCCGTGAGGGTGCGTGTTGAAGCAAAAAAATATTACCTAAATTTTTTAATTTTTGTTCTTCATTTAGCATTCCTTATATATTTTTGTACTTATAAAGATATATAATATATATATATATATATATATAGTGATGTTAACATCATTATATTTTTTTTCTTTATAAGTACACTTTATTACATGCAAAACGTTAAATAAAGGGTAAAATTAAAATTTTATATAATTTTTTTTTGCTAACATCAGCATTTTTTGTCCAAATCCTTACGAAATGAGGTCAGGTGTAAACAATGAATTCTCGAAAGGCGTGTAAGTGTAATTCTAAAACTTATTTTAGGAAAATTGTAATTTCACATTTTTAGAAGGGGTATAAGTATAATTAACCCTATTTATAACGATAAATAATATAGAATTTTTATTTTTTGTTTTAATTTGAAACGAAAACTATTATTAATTGAAATAACTCGATTACAATCATTCATGTCAAATATCAAGCCTAACATAGACAATTACAACAATTATATCCTAATCAACAATATCAGATAAATAAAATCTATCAATACTTACTATTACAATAGATAATACATATTATACAATAGAACAACATTCAAATACAACGAGATTTGAATTCATAATCTCTAAACTCAATGTGGCCGACTAAATTAAGCCACATTGCCTGTACATAATTTTTGTTACTAACAATATACTGTACCAATGTCAAAATCATCATCAGTTAAAATTGTGACTTAATACTTTGTTACTAAAATTGGGGTGCTTTTTTTATATATAAAATTCTGAATGAGCTTTTTTTTCCGTATAAAATAAATTTCATATTATACAATAAATCCACAACTTATTTTTAATACTATACCGTAAAAATTTTTTTTAAATTAAAAAATTTGCGTCAAATTAAATCACCACATAAATTTAACCTTACTTTTGGGTATGAGGTGGTAGAAATTCGATAAAATAAAATAATTAGAAATATGAATAATTACATCTACACCTCAAAATTTATGAATTATTTACTTTTAATATTTATATATACCATTAAAAACGCCAACATCATTTACACAAACCACCTTTATTTTTTAAAATTACATGTACATGCAACATTACACAAAATTGTCTTTATTTTTTGACTGTCATGGATGATTTTTATAATTATGCAAAAGACAAAGATGATTTATGTAAATAAATCATAAATCATGGGGCATAAATACAATTATCCCTTATAATATAACTATAAATATATATGGGGTAAATTGCAATCTACCGACCTGTGTTATGAAAAATAAGCAAAGAAACCCCTTATAAAAAATAAAATAGCAACTCATCCCCTTATATTTTTCAAAATGTAGCAATTCACCTCTCTATGTTTTTAAAATTGAAGCAATTTACCTCCTTATGTAGGAAGGTAAATTACTTCATTTTTTAAAACACAAGGGGGTAAATTGCTATTTTATTATTTATGATGGATAATTTGTCCATTTTCAATACCACAGTGGTAAATTGTTATTCACCCAATATATATATATATATATATATATATAGTTTGTGTAACCTTAAAAAGGAAAAAATATTCAAAAGTCCAAAGAAAAGGGGGGGGGGGGGGGGGGAGGAACCAGTAAACCGTAGCCAAAACCAAGAAAAAGTAAAAGAGACGGATTTCAGTGGTTGGGGAAAACGAAAAGGGGGCGGCCGTACAGTCAGACAAACAAACAAACAGTGAAAATGAATGAGAGAGAGAGAGAGAAAGAGAACAAAAATTTAGGCCAAAACATGGAGAAGGTGGGAAGAAGATTTATTCAACAGCAACGATTGATTAGTCAGTCACTCCTCACACCAACTACAAGAAATCATCAATACCAACGGAATGGAATCCGTCTCTTTTCCCTTTTCTTTATTTCTTTGCCTCAACATCCTCAGCAATAACAACAACTCTTCCCACCACCATCTCCACCACACCATCCACTTTCATTATTATGCCAATTATTATTCTTATTCCCATTCTTTCTCTCTCTCTTTCATTATTGTTCTTGCCTACCACCATCTCTTCTTCTGCTGCCCATTTCGCTTGAACCAAGGGGATTTTTTCTTTCTTTTTCTTTTTTTGGGGTACTCTGTGGTTTTTCTTTTCTTTTTAAAAAAAAAAAAAAGAAATTCTAGCCCGGATATTGATTATCTGAATCTGGCTGATTTTCGGTAAGTTCTTTGATCTTGTTTTCTGGGGTTTTTTTAACACCTCATATGATTTGTGTGAATCTTGGGATTTCCTCCTTATCGGTTGGTTTTTGGTTGGGTGGTTGATGTTTTAAGGAATGCTGATTTTTTTCTCTGGGATATTTCCTATTTGGGATTCTTGAAATGGGTAAATATATATGGTTCTTGATGATTGATTGATGAGTAGTTTCTTTGTATATAGGACTATTAGAAAGTGGAGAAGAGATAGTAGTCGAAGTCAAATTGCATCACGGTGGTGGGATGTTTTCTGGATCCTGATAGGATTAGTAGCTCGATTGTGTTTCTTGCTCGTGTTTGTATGTTATATTATGATTACTTGTTTTGTGTTTATGGAGATTGTGTTTTTGTTTTAAGTCCTACATGAGCTTTGTCCTGCTAAAATCTCATCTTGTGTCTTCAAGATTGAATCTCATATTTACATTATGCAAGTTGCTTGAATCTGATGCATTGGGGGTATGATTTTCAGGAAGATGTTAGGAGGCGGTGGAAGTAATAGAAACACAATGTTCCCTGGTTTTGTGGAGGAAAATCGTGTTCCGTATGATAACAATACATTGCCTCAACTCCAGTTGTTTGGGCATGGTTAGTATAATTCTGGGCTTCTGTTAGAAATATGGTTCTTCTTACTGAATCTGCTTCTTCCGTTTCTTTTAATGCTATATGTTATCGATGCTGCTCCTCTGATTGTCCCTTGAAACTCTTACATTATAGCTCACATCTGGTGCACAGTACAGAGAGCTTAAGCTTTTCCGAGAATACACGCTCTCATTAGACATCTAGCTGAAAGTTTTTCTGTCTATTGTGTTTCCTCTTATCCTTTCTTTGCAAAGAACACCATAAAGCTGTTATATTTTTGTTTTTCAATATGTTTGTGACTTATACATATACTCGGATTTGCATAAGCTTCTGATATGTTCCTTTTATGTAGTACTAGTGGGTTAGTTTCCGAATCATATTCTGAAAAACCATACATTTGTTGCCTACATTGCTCTGGACGGTTGTAAATATACACGGCAATCATAATACAACTACGGGACATGCATTTCAATGCTAAGTGAAAAGAGTAAAAGAATTACCGATTCATAACTTGTTTAATTAATATCTGAGGTTCCATTGTATCTAGTTATCATGGTCATACTTCTGATTTTGTTTTCTTGCTACAGTTAGCTTGTTTTCTCAATCTTTCTTTTCTTGCTAATAACTTGTCACATGGTTTCGAATTATTTTGCAGTTCCAATAGGTGCTGCTGTCGGCTCCGTTAACTGTATGGGTAACGGGCAGGCACCCAGTGATAGTCGCCCTATCAACAGAGGTGGGGAAGGGGATACTTTGTCTATGCAGCAGAAGCTTCACATATCTTTGAATAACAACTTTTGTCAGGATGAAGCTGGCCATATTGGAACTGTTTTAAATCCTAATCCCGTTTCAACTGGGCTCAAGCTTTCTTGTGAGGAAGAAGAGCGAAATTCCTCTATCACTTCTGCCTGTGAGAATATGAAAAACAATCTTCCTGCTGTGCTTTCCCTTGGTAACACTATCAAAATGGAGATAGATCGACAGACAGAAGAATTTGGCCGATACATTAAACTTCAGGTATAGAAAAGTGTCCAATACTTCGAGTTAGGAATCATCATATACTGTGTCGGGATTCATATCCGACAATCTTAACATTGCACTCTTAAACAATGCTTATCTTGAAATCTTTACATGGTATTTCAATGTTGTTATGTTGGCATTGTTTTGTTCTCAATATCCAATTCTTCTTGTCCCTGTGAACAGGAAGAGAATATTTTGAAGGGCATGAGAGATATAAATCAACGGCACACCGTCTCTTTACTGAATGCCTTAGAAAAAGGCGTCAACAGGAAATTGCACGAGAAGGAGCTCGAAATCGAGAGTATGAACCGAAAGAACAAGGAGCTGGGAGATCGGATAAAGCAGGTTGCCATGGAAGCCCAATCATGGCACTACAGAGCAAAGTACAATGAATCCGTTGTAAATGTCCTCAAGAGCAATATTCAGCAGCTTTTGGCACAAGGCACGGCCCAAGCACGTGAGGGCTCTGGGGACAGTGAGGTCGATGATGCAGTTTCTTGCTCGAATCATCAGAGAATCGTTAGCGGCTCTGGAAATCAAGGGGTCCAAAACCATCCACCGAAATGCAGAGTTTGCAACGGTAAAGAAGTCTGTGTCTTAATATTGCCTTGCCGGCACTTGTGTCTGTGTATCGATTGTGAAGGTTTCATCGACGTTGCCCTGTGTGCCAGGTAATGAAGACTGCAAGTGTTCATGTATACATGTAATGCAAGAACGTATCGGAGCACTTGCAGTCATCATTGCAGTTCTTCAAATGAGGTTGTACAAACTTCTTGTGAAGAAATTCTTACATTAAATGGGTTGATTTAGTATAGTGTTTTTATCTGTTTATGTCAGTGGTTCTTCTTGTACCTGTTGTTCTGGGCATGGAATATAAAAATCTGCAACTTGCCTCATTCTTCAAGTTCAGCTCTACTCAAGATAGAATGTCTTCTGTAATATAGTCTTCAGTTTTAGGGGGTGCAGTGTAATTATCCAAATTTCAAATCCATCTTCTTTTTTTAGCATTACATTGGTTCAATCAATACATGAATATACTAAAAACAATGAACAATAAATTACAATAACTGCCGATTCAACCATTACATCATGTTCACTGTAGAGACAATACAAGCACTCATATAAAGTGAGACAAATACCAACAAGTCTGGTAAGATTCTCTCGAACTTGTTCATGATGTAGCCTCAATTATTTCTCCTAAATTCCCTTTAGCCCTATAAACATTCTCCTTTTCCAAAATCCACTTGTTACCCTCAACTCCTCCTTATTCTTTTCTAGCCCCTTTTGCAAACAAGTCCATCTCCTTCCTCATTTTGCAATTTCACCCCCTGAACCCCATTCTTCAAGTTTAAGACAGGAGTTGTTCGTTCAGAGCAAATCTTCTAAACGTATTTTTTTTATTTTCGTCTAGTAAATAGATTCATTTGTTAGTCTTCACCAAATTTTCTGATACTAGAAAAAAAAAAGAAAAAAAATCCACATTTATCTTCCGTTGATGAACTTATTATTGATTTATTACAGTTAAATAAATATTTTTTTGATCAAATTACTCTTATAAGAAGAGGTATATTTTCACTCTCATAAAGATAGTTTGGTCAGAAAAATATTTAATTGACTTGCCATAAATGAGTAATAAGTAAGGGTGAATTTGTAGACTACCTAACATTTGGTGGTAGATTTGATTTCTTAAAACTTGAGATCTTTTGTACCCTTTTGGTTGGTAATAAGGGTGAATTTGTATCGATGAATTTAGATTTTAAAAAAAAAAAAATTAGAGAAAAGATTTCAAATGACTCAATATAAAATTTAAAATTCATGAATAAAACATAGTTCAAAATTAGAATGGAAGAATTTATTTTTTTTTAATTTTGAACCATCCAAATAAATTCAAAAAATTTATTATTAAAAATCTTAAAATTCATAATTTCAAATCTTTCAATTCAAATACAATCTAATTTAAACAAAATATAAATTCTTATATCCATCTCATTAGCAAAATATTCACCCAAAAAGTGCTTGAACTCTAGCCACTCATGCAAAGTGCACCCTTCAATGGGTAGGGCTAGGGCCTCAATAGAGTTTATAAAATATTATTACCAGTATTTATGGGTGATTCTCTTGGACTAATACAAAATCTTCATCAGTATTTTTTTCACAATAAAAAATGACAACTCTTAATACATATTTTTCACAACCAAAAAATATTTGTATTGGATTTGTATTGGTCCAAGAGGTAAATTCTTAGATATATTTGTGTTATATAATCCAAAATGATATTGATAGGGGGAGTATCGTATCCATTAAAAAAAAGACATAAAAAACACTTTCAACAGGCCAAAATAGCATTTAGGCCATAGGATCCGCGTCCCTGGCTCCGGGTCGGGTAGCTCGACTTGACCCGATCTTGGCGACCCGTTCAGTAACCTATCCAAAGAATCGGAGATCCTAACCATAGGATGTCTGACAGTTTGGACCTTACGATGTCGCCACGTGGACCAAGCATGTACGGACATATGGTCCTATAAATACTCTCATGTTACTCCATTCATGGGAAGATTTTTTCACTATTGACGACATCATTTACTACTTGAGATTGTTATCTACCATCTCGAACTCGAACTAACTTAAGTATTGAAGGGTTATTGCCTTGAATCATCTTGACTAGCCGACGTGTTTCCCTCTTCAAAGGAACCATTAAGCATCTTGGTGCATATATTGGATTGCGGACTACCACATCGGAGAGATCGTGTATCCAACTCGGATCAGACATATTGATGTGGTAGTAATTCGAGCATAGGGTAAAAATGAAAAAAATTACCATTGACACACCTGAAGTGTTTTTGTGTCTTTTTTCTTGACATAAAATATTTTGGTGGGTTAATTTATGTCTAGTCTTGTCAGTAAAGAGTGACTTTTTTAACATTGATGTCTATGGTACTTCTAGAGGGTTAAGAGTGTCTGTGTGCGGTAGGTTTATGTATTTATGATGGAATTTATTATAAAAATATCTTATATACTTTGCGAGTTTTAATAAGTGTATTATTTTAGTAAGTGTAAAATTATTTTATAAAAGCTAGTATAAAAAGTAATTAATAAAAGTAAGTACAATATAAAAAGTAATTAATACGAGCCAATAAGTATATTACAGTAGAATTTTTATAAATTAATAATTTTTTTAAAGTAATATTTTTTCTCGATTCCGACCAAGGACCAATGTCTAAATCAATAACTTTGATAAATTAGTAAGATAAATTTTTCGGAAGAACCCTTATATTAATTTATGATCCCTTCAATATTATAAATTAATTAATAATTCTACAAAATTACAAATACAATCTACTCGAAATATGATTCTATTATTATTTTCTTGTATAATAGGGACAACTTGGTAAAATATGATTCTATTGTTGTTTGCTAGCTTCTTCTTAAAATTTAAATTAATATAACTATATTTCATCTCTAACTTTTCTTATTGTATTCAAAAGCTCCGGTGTTGCGTTCTCATACTGCAATAAAAAATTGCAAAGAGTTGTTGCTATGAGTGCTTCCTTCAGCGTATATGAAAAATAATATAGATTTGTTGAATCGGATAAAATCTCTTTAAATTATTATATTATTAATTTATTGATTAATTAATACCTTTTTAAAGTAATAAAATTATATGTTCCCGACATTATTAATATATAGAGGTTTTATTATATTTTAAAATTTTACTCTTAGAAAAAAATAATGTCACATAACTAATTCAAGTGCTCGATTCAAATAAGAGGTCACAAATATCGGGTCTAAACTTAAAACTATCTGAAAGTGTTAAAAATAATAATAATCAATGATTGTTTTGATCGTTTTTAATTAGGGATGTTCAAATTAATTTGATTTATTAATAAATAAATTTTAAAATGTAAATTTTTTTTGGAAACTTTGATAGAAAATCATATATAATAGGGTTAAATTCAGTTACCACTCCTAAAGTATTCACCCTACATCATTATCCCTAAAGTATTAAAACCTTCAAAAACCCCTCTGACCTTTGTTTTTAAAGTTTGAAATGCCCATGATACCCTTACAAAATTGCTTTTTTAAAAAAGAAAAAGTAAAGTAGTTTTTAAAATGCCAAAATCACTATTTGTCTAATATAATTTCACTTGTTCATCGAACTCTTTTTATTTTGTGATCCTAAAGTACTTGTAATATTATATTTTAATTTTATTTATTTGTCCAACTAAGTTAAAAATAAATTTATGCATACATAAAATTACCACATTGACATAATTATTATATATATAAAAATATATATTGATTTTATATTTTTATTAGTTAATCAGCCCTTTTGATTTTATTAATTGTATATTTGTTTAAGTATATATATACATGCATGTATATATTAAGGGTAAAATGGGCATTTCAAACTTTAAAAACAAAAGTCAGGGTTTTTTTTAAGGTTTTAATACTTCAATGGGGTAATTGATGTAGGATGAATACTTCAGGGGTGGTAACTGTATTTAACCTTATATAATACGGACAATTTTTGATTTTTGTAAAAAAGTTTGGTTAAACAAAAAAAATTAGAATCCTAAAGTTAAAAAGTTGAAATTTATATAAGTTCCCGAATAAAGAAAAAAGAATATAAAAAAAATTATTTGAATTTAATATATATATATATATATAAAATTTCTCAATAAAAAGAGTTCAAAAGTTTTTGGTCGTCTCAATTACTATGTGTACACCAAAATCAATTTATAGCGAGTAGTCTTTGAGTACATTCACACAAACAAATGGCAGTAGCAGCTTATGCATCTTTGGTTTCTCTCTCTGATGTTCTCGACAATGTCCAGCTTCCTGCTCGTCGACGGCTTCATGTGGACAACGAGCAGATCCGGAGCTTGCAGCAAAAAGTTCTGTTCTTGCAAGACTTTCTTGAACTTCATTCCCAAAGAATCAGCCCAGAAATGGAAGATCTGGCGAGGGAACTAGCCGTTGTTGCGGATGAAGCAGACGATACCATTGACTTCCACGTGGTGAAATCAACTTCTTGAAAGATCTCAAAGAACTCGTCAGGTGGCCGCGCTCTCATCCTTCCGTCAAGATATCGACAAAATTATCAAAAAGATTGATTCAATGACGGAAGAGTTGATGATGGTTAAAGAGGAACGAGTTCACGTCCAAGAACAACAGCCTATGGTTTCTGTATCTGTGGGTTCTACCACACTTCCTTCTAGTGACAAAAATACTATGGTCGGATTTGATGAACTCTTGCTTCAAGTCGTGGACGAGCTTACTAGAGATGAATCTAATCTCCAGATCTTCCCAATCGTCGGAATGGGAGGTATTGGTAAGACAACTCTAGCTCATAATGCTTTTGACCATCCATATATTGTTTCTCGCTTTGATATGCGCATTTGGTTTTCAATATCTCAAAAATATAGTGTTGAGGAAATTCTTGGAAAATACTTTTTAGGCGATAAAAATAAAAAACAAGCAAGTTTAGCTGAATTGGAATTACGTTTGCACCAACTTTTATTTGGTAAAAGGTATTTGATTATTATGGATGATGTGTGGAGTATCAAAGCATGGGAAGATTTTATGTTGTACCTTCCAAATAATGGGAATGGAAGTCGAATTTTGGTGACTACTAGGTTGTTGGATGTGGCTCGTCATGTAGGCTCCCATAACCATTGTTTTGAGATGAATTTTCTAGATGAAGATCAAAGTTGGAATTTACTATGTGAAAAAGTCTTTGCACAAAAAAGTTGTCCTTATCCAGAGTTGGAAGAATTTGGAAGGAATATTGCTAGATGTTGCCGCGGACTTCCTCTGTCAATTGTTGTTATTGGTGGGCTCCTTGCAAAATCCAATAATATACGAGAATATTGGGAGTTTGTTGCAGAGAACGTAACCTCATTTGTCAATTCCGTAGATGATGATTATTGTTTAAAAATATTGTCTTTGAGTTACGACAGCTTGCCGATTCATCTTAAACCATGTTTTCTTTATATGAGTGTTTTTTCCTGAAGATGATGAGATTAGAGCCTCTAAGCTGATAAAATCGTGGATCATTGAGGGGTTTCTAAAACCAATAGGAGGTAAAAGCCTGGAAGAAGCTGCAAAGGAATACTTGAAGGATCTTGCTGACCGAAATCTAATTTTGATTCGTAAATGGACGAATACTGGAAGAATAAAAATATGTAGCATTCATGATACTCTAAGGGAGCTATGTTGTAGAGAATCTGAGAGAGAGCATCTTATTCGTGTACCTAAAGCACAAATGATTCGTGTTTCAATAGGGAGGGAATATTGTCTCTGCTTCTGTGTGGTGACTTGGTGAACACACATAATAAGATACATCTCCATGAAGTTGTTGTTGGCTTGCAATCAACAACAGTTGCGAGTCCACCAGTGTGCAAGGCATGTAGTAATATGTATCAAAATCTTAATAAATTAAGATGGGTACAGGATGAATCCCTTGTAAAATTTCCGTTACACACAAAATTGCGGTACCTTAGGCTTCATGGATTTGATTGGTCGAAGAAGAACCAGGAACTTATAGTTCCTGGTCCAATTTCCTTACTTTGGAATCTACAGACTTTGGTTCTTCGTCATTATGATGTCACTTTGTTGCCTGAAATTTCGGAGATGCCAAAACTTAGGCATCTCAATATCCATGGTATGTTGCTTGATGTACTGGAGGGAACTATTCTGGAAAACCTAAGTACACTTGTGGTAGAGGGGTTTTCTTGTAGCAGTGAGGTGGTTAAAAGAATTCCAAATTTGAAGAAACTATGTGTTACTCAGAGGTACTCTGGTGATTATTCTCTTGCGCAGCTCAATAAACTTGAATCGCTCTCTTTACACTATGTTAATTTGGACTTGGAGGACATAGGCTTCCCAACTTCACTTAAGAAGTTGAGTTTGCACTATTGTAGATTTCCTTGGAGAAAAATGACGATAATTGGTTCTTCATTGCCCTAATCTTGAAGTGCTTAAATTGGAGGATGCATTCCGAGGGCCCGAGTGGAATCCAATCGAAGGGGAATTTCTTCGGCTAAAAACATTGTCCATTGAGGATTGTTATTTGGTGCGATGGGGAGCAGAGGATTTCCATTTTCCGAATCTCCAGAGCCTTTCTCTTAGAGAGATGGATCAATTGGAAGAGATCCCTTTAAGCATTGGAGATATAAACACACTGCATTCCATTCATTTGGATAAGTGCAGTGAGTGTGTTATCAATTCGGCAATGGAAATACTGAATGTCCAAAGGGAAAATGGAAATGAGAGCCTCCATGTTTATGTTGATGGAAGACAAGTTAGTGTTTCCTAGGCATTAGAAATCATACAAGACGTTGTCGTATTGTATGTGACATCTGAGTTGTGATGAAATAAGTTTGGGTTTTAGCATTTTTAATTTAGGTTAAATGCAATTTACCCCCTGTATTATGTGAACTGAGCAAATACCCCTTTATAAAGAAAGAATTAGCAAATTACCCCTTATGTTTCAAAAAATTGACGCAAATTACCCCCAATGAATGGTTTTGAGAGCGGGGTAGTTTGCTTCTTTTACAAAAAACAGGGGGCTAATTTGCTATTTTATTTTTACAGGAGAGTTTTTACTCATTTTTTATATCACATGGGGGTAAATGACATTTTTTTCCTTTTTTTATTTTAATTACAAAGCTTGTACATTTGACTATATTGGTCGTCGTATTGTATTGTATGTGACATTTGAGTTGTGATGAAATTGCTGAAGTTTTTTAAACTTTCAAAATCACACCCTTTTTATATATTTTTTTTAAAATTCCCTTATTAATTTGGCATTAATTCTTTTGTCTATATTTGGAGATTAATATATCTAACACTTATTGTTTGTTGTACATCATAATTTTATTTACGTTTCTATCTTTAAATCATTAGTATGTACATTTTCCAACAAATTAATAATAATTTGGTAGTAGTTGATGAGGAAATTATTTAATTCTGTTATTTGTAACTCACTTTAAAATACAGTTGGCAATATTAAATTAAAAATTACTCCTTAAAATATTTTGGATTTAGTATTCATTAATATTATATTTCATGATCAAGTATTAAGCCAATTAACTCAAAAGTTAAAAAAAAAAAATAATATCTAAAAAATCAATATTAAAATTAAAAATTAATTAGTCAAAATTTCTTATTTTGAATGTTCTTACAAAGAAATTCCAATAAAATAAAATTGATCAGGTTTTGATTTGTAGGTTTTAATACACTACAAACATCAAACTTAAATTTATTAAATATTTAACTGTCCAATTATCTCTCTAATTAACTAATAATTAGACATCCATGATTTTATTTTTCTGTCATATGAAATTGTATCTATTATGTATTTTCAATAATATTGTTATAGTCATGATCAAAAAATTAAAAAAACTAAACATTTCAGGATTACTCATATTTTTGTAATATTTATTTTAAAATTTAGATTTTATCCAATTAATTATTTATAACTTATATATTATCTGATCTTATAATTTAAATTAATTTATTTTAGTCTCCATAGAATTCTACCATTCCATTTAACTTTAACACCTAAAAGAATGCTAATGAAATTACTTATTAGGGGAAACAATTCAATAATTTATATTTTGTGTTAAGATCATAATAGACATAACAAAAAAAAAATGTACGAAAAGCAAAATATGCAAAAGTTTAATTATTTTAAATTTTAAATTTTTATTTTGTCAATATATTCAATATTTTTATGTATGATTATATTAATTATAGAACATATATATGAAAGATGATTCATAATTAATGAAAGGATGTTTATTAAAGATATTAATATAAATAAATTAATAATTATTAAAAAGTTATTATTAAATTAAGTTTAGACTTTCTTTTGATCTAGATTTATGTATCATGTACGTAGCACTTTAAACGTATTACATAAGATCAAGTCAAGTAATTTCATATGCTAAAATTTGATATATGTAATTTCTTTCGACTAATCATAATAGCAATACATTAAGAGATAAAAGAAATATTATTAGTCAATCAAGGTAAAAATAAAATAAAATACGAATATATAATTAATAAAACTATATTTTAGTAAATTGAATAATTTTCTTTGTCTAGCCAACCAGAGCATTAAAATATTATAATAAAAAAATTATAGAAAAAATATATAAATAAAATATTATTCCATATATAACAACCCTAAAAGTCTTGTCATAAAATTATGGATGTTATTGGGAATATAATTGAAAAGGTGTATATCCAAACAATATTATAATTTAATATTTGTTTATTTAATGATTAATTCCTTTTAATTTAGTAGCAAAAACTATCTAGAGTTAAAATTTTATATTTTTTCATTTTTTCTATAAATTAATCTTTATTTGTACGTACTTCAGAATTAGCGTAGACGGACAATATTTAATTAGTATACAAAATTTTAAAAAATTATCATATCACATATTCCCAATTAAAAAAATTTAGCAATTAGATTAGAATTAATTTCTATGTAAGAGAAAAATTAAAAAATTATGAAAGAAAAATTGGAAAATTTTAAAGAGAAATAATTTATTTAAAACATAAATGATTTAATAAATAGAAAGATTTATTTAGCAGAATTATAAATTATTATTATGATTTCGTTCTATTATTACATATCAATATTACATTTTTTCTTCTTAAATGTATTTTACCCTATTGTATATATTTTTCTAGCTAATTGTAAATTTTTAAATTTTTTTATAAAAATTGATGCATTTTAATTTTTAAAATTATTAAAAAAATCACAATTAACTTTTTAAAAATTTAAATTTTTTATCAAATATAATTTTAATTATAATTAGATTAAACTCATACATCGCACGAGTTGTGACACGCTCATATAATATTTTTATAAATGGTTTAATACACAGAAAAAATTATTTAGCACAATTAGAAATTATTTTTAGTGCCTGAATTCATTAATGATTCCAAAATTAAGATGCTAACAAAATGACATTTTTTTTTTAGTATATATGACATTTCATTAAAATCCCTTCATATATATATGTAGATTGAATAAATAAAATTATTATATACAACCGTAAACAAAGTTACTAAAAATAAATAAAAAAGACAATTACTAATTTAACATTATATGAATAAGGGTGTCATATTGTTAGGAACTATAAAAAGAAAATAATTTCTAAACAAAACACCATAAGTGAAGGATTATCCTTTCTAAATTATAAAATATAACAAAACACCGGTTCATGATATGGACTAATTTTTTTATGATTAAAATGCTCTTCTTATTCACACTTCCTAAAATATGAATGCCCCTAAAACATAATATGAATTACTACAAAAAAAATTATTTAAAGAAATACTACTCAAAATTATTATTTTTGTAATTAGTGTAGAATCTGTATAAACTTTATAAATTTACGATTCCTTATATTTTTTACGTAACTCTTCACAAATTTACGTACTTTTCTCTTATGATGTTATATATTGAACTTTTCTTAAAAACACATCATCAATACAAATTTAAAATATTACATCGAACATATAAATATCACACAATAAATATGCAAAGTATAAGTAATCTATAACTTTTGCAGTAATGATATGATATATTGTAATTAATTATGCGTACATGTAATTGAATAAAAATTTATAAGTTATATAATATAGTACTTTTTTATGAAACTATATGCATCATGTATTTACATATATTTATATGTATTTTCTTACACAAATAATTTACTTTATAAAATATATTTACATATATTGAGTTTTTAAATATTTTTTATTTTACATAATTTATTATACTGAAAATAAAGAAAGATTGTATTCTGGCGGCTGAACAGAGAAAGTCACGTGACATGAACGACAAATCCGGCAGGTGAAATATAGTGTGCGCATTCTTTAATTATAGTCACTCTATCTCTTTCATTACATTCACACAAACAACAATCAATCACACATTCAAATGGCTGTAGCAGCTTATGCGTCTTTGGTTTCTCTCTCTGATGTTCTCGAAAATGTCCAGCATCCTTCTCGTCGTCATCGGCTTCATCTGGACAAGGAACAGATCCAGAGCTTGCAGCAAAAAGTTCAGTTCTTGCAAGACTTTCTTGAACTTCATTCCCAAAGAATAAGCCCAGAAATGGAAGATCTGGCCAGGCAACTAGCTGTTGTTGCCCACGAAGCAGACGATATCATTGACTTCCACGTGGTGAATCAACTTTGTGAAAGATCTCAAGATAAAACTCATCATATGGCTGCGCTCACATCCTTCCGTCAAGATATCGACAAAATTATCAAAGAGATTGATTCATTCAAAGAAAAGTTGATGATGCAGATTAAAGAGGAACGGGTTGACTTCCAAGAACAACAGCCTATAGTTTCTCTGTCTGTTGGTTCTACCGCACTTCCTTCCAGTGACAAGAATGGATGGTGGGATTTGATGAACCCTTGCTTCAGGTCGTGGATGAGCTTACTAGAGATGAATCTAATCTCCAAGTCCTCCCAATCGTCGGGATGGGAGGCATTGGTAAGACAACTCTAGCTCAAAATGTATTTGATCATCCGTATATTGTCAATCGCTTTGATATACGCATTTGGTTTACAATATCTCAACAGTATAGCGTTCAAGAAATTCTTCAAAAATACTTTTTCAAGGATAAAAAGGACAAAACAAGTAGCACAGATCAATTAGGAGTAGCGGAATTGGGAGTACGTTTGCACAAAATTTTATGTGGTGAAAGGTATTTGATTATTATGGATGATGTGTGGAGTATCAAAGCTTGGGAAGATTTTATGTTGTACTTTCCAAATAACGGGAATGGAAGTCGAATTTTGGTGACCACTAGATTGTTGGATGTTGCTCGTCCTTTAGGCTTTGACAATCATTATATCTCGGTGAAATTTTTGGATGAGGATAAAAGTTGGGAATTATTATGTGAAAAAGTTTTTGCACAAAAAAGTTGCCCTTATATAAAGTTGGAAGAAATTGGAAGAAATATTGCTAGATGTTGCCGCGGACTTCCTCTGGCAATTGTTGTAATTGGTGGCCTCCTTGCAAAATTCAATAATGCACGAGAACATTGGGAGTTTGTTGCAGAGAATGTAACCTCATTTGTCAATTCTGGAGATGATGATTATTGTTTAAAAATATTGTTTTTGAGTTACAACAGCTTGCCGATTCATCTTAAACCATGTTTTCTTCATATGAGAATTTTTCCTGAAGGTAAAGAGATTAGAGCCACCAAGCTGATAAAATTATGGATAGGTGAGGGGTTTCTAAAACCAATAGGAGGTAAAAGCTTGGAAGAAGCTGCACAGGAATACTTGAAGAATCTTGCTGACAGAAATCTAATTTTGATTCGTAAATGGACACGTACTGGAAAAATAAAAATATGTAGCATTCATGATATTATAAGGGAACTATGTATTAGAGAATCTGAGAGAGAACATCTTAATTGTGCCCTAAAGCACAAAAGATTCCTATTTCAATTTTGAGGGAAGATCATGTCTGCTTCCTGTGTGGTCACTGGTTGAACACACAGAATAAGATTCCTCTCCAAGAAGTTGTTGTTGGCTCGCAATCAACAACAGTTGCGAGTCCATCGGTGTGCAAGACGTGTAATAATATGTATCAAAATCTTAATAAATTAAGATGGGTGAAGGTATTCAAATCGGTACATGATGAATCCCATGTAACATCTCCGCTACACACAAAATTGCGGTACCTCAAGGTTAAAGGATATGAGGAGACCAAGGAGAATCGGAAACTTATAATTCCTGGTACAATTTCCTTACTTTGGAATCTACGGATTTTGGATCTTCATTATATAGATTCAACTTCGTTGTCTGAAGTTTGGGAGATGCCAAAACTTAGGCATTTCAATGTTTATAATAGTAGCTTCCCTAATCCAGTGGAGGGGCAAGATTCTACTATTCTGGAAAACCTAAGTACAATTTGCGTAAGAGATTTCTGTTGTAGCAAGGAGATTGTTAACAGACTTCCAAATTTGCAGAAACTAAGCGTTCAATGGTCGTTCTCTGGTGATGATCTCTTGTGCAACTGAATAAGCTTGAATCCCTCCGTTTACATATTACGTGCTTGAAGTTGGAGGATATAGCATTATTAACTTCACTGAAGAAGTTGAGTTTGTACGATTGCGATTTTCTTTGGAAAGAGATGACGATAATTGGTTCTTCATTGCCCAATCTTGAAGTGCTTGAATTGTATATTGCCTTCAACGGGCGGGAGTGGAGTCCGATCGAAGGGGAATTTCTTCGACTGAAAGTGTTGGTCATTGCGAGTCCTAACTTGGAGCAGTGGGGAGCAGAGGATATCCATTTTCCAAACCTCCATAGGTTGTATTTACAACTCATGAGAAAATTGACAGAGATCCCTTTAAGCATTGGAGATATAAACACACTGCAATCCATTCATTTGAATTATGAGTGTAGTTGGTCTGCTGTCCAGTCGGCAATAGAAATACTTGAGGACCAAAAGGAGAAAGGAAATGAGAGTCTTCAAGTTTATGTAAATGGGAAACAAGTCGACAAAGAACAAGTTTTTTCAGACTATGATGTTTTTTTAGACTCCGATGAAGAACAGGTTTCTGTAGTCTCCGATCAAGTACAAGTTCTTTTAGACTCCGACGAAGAACAAGTTTTTTCCAACTCCGACGATGAACAGAGTTAAAGTTCCTTATAGCCACCTTTAAGACTATCAGGTTGATAACTTAGTGTTTGCAACGACCTGTTCTTAAATTCTGTAAAGCCCTGAATGCTCGCTTTAAGGGTCTTGAAAGTGCTGAAAAATCTGTTGTTCGATCGTGGGATGGGAGTGAAGGCCAATCATTCTAGTTATTTGTCTTTTGAAATAAAAAATAACGTGGTCATATTGTATGTGACATTTGAGTTGTGATGAAAGTACTTTGGGATTTCTTTTAGCATTTAACTATACTCGTCGTCAAATTGTTCCAGAATTGGAGTTTCAAAATATTTATTTTTAACTATATTCTACATTTATTTTGTCACCCCTTATATATGGGGTAGTTAATGTAACTAAGCCGAAAATAAATTGTTATTTTATTTGAATCTTAATTAATATTTATATCAAAATATCTCATTAAAAAAAATGCGCGATTTGTAACGATTTTTTTGTAACATTTTTTTTGTAACGGTCATTGTGTTGTTCTAATTGACACGGCTTTTGTAACAGATCGGACGTGCTGACGTCTTTGGGGTGGTAAAAAAATTTTTTTTTGTAACGGCTATAACTGTGCCTAAGGCCGTAACAATTTTGTATTGTGCCTAAAACCGTTACAATTTATTGGCCGTTACTAATTTACAGCAGTTTTTGTAACGGCTTCTTTTTTGTAACGATTTTTTTAGTGAAATCAATAGCCGTTACAAAAATTGTCTCAATAGCCGTGCCAATAGTTAGCCGTTACAAAAGCCACTCCAAAAAAATATATTTTGAAAATAAAATAACGACCTTACAAAATCAGGCGGGAAATAAATTTGTAATGCCTATTTAGAATAAGCCGTTACAAAAATCATTACTAATTAATATTTTTGAAATCAATACAAAAATGGTGGAAATATTAAATTCAAATGATCATTATAAAAATCATTACAAAGGCCGTTACAATTTTGAATTATATGGGTTGTTGCAAAAGCAGTTTAAAAAAATGAGTCATTTAAAAATTTCAGGTTGAAAAATATGATATTTTTACATCTGGGCATCGATCTATACCGAATTTAAATGTATACAAGTATGTGTCTATTAAATCATATCAGACCATATGATTTTAAATCACATGGCCTGGTTAAAAATACACCGAGTTGAATGATTACTATTACGTTCCAGGAACAATATTTCGAAATCCGTATACCGAATAAGGCTACAACTTCGCCGAATGGATTATTTTATAAGTGTGATCATATCTGACAGTTGGTCTTAATTTTAACAGCTCGATTAACCCATGCAGTTAAACAATATAAGATGACAATTACGTCAATGCAATACTAACATTTATGAATATACATATTTATTGCAAATTGCGTATATGTATCAATGTCAAATGCAAGTTTTTTATTTTTTAATTTATTTCAATTATATTATTCCATATAAATTGTTCGATGCCACAACACAGAATTGTCGACCAAACGGCATATTTTGTTAAAAAAATCTAAAAAATAATTAAAAAAAATTGGAACACTCTTTGTAACGGCTTTAGGAACAATGAACACAAAAACGCCGTCGTTTCCATATATGGTAATGGCTACATTACACGGTATCAATTGTAACGGCTTTTGTAACGGCCTTTCTTACTTTGTAATTCCTTTTGTCATGAATGTTCCAAAAATTTTATATATATATATATATATATATATATATATATAGACACAACACTTGCATTTGTTTCTCTTCCCTTCCCCATTTCCCTTCTTCTTTTTCCTCTCCCTCACGCCGCGTAAATCCCCCTCCCCCCCCCCCCATTTCCCTCTCCCTCGCCTTGTTCCCCCCTATTTCTCAATTTTTTTCCATTTTTAGGAATTTAAATATTTTTTTGAACCATTGTCCCCACCACCGTCGAACAATCAGGTAAGTTTTGTTATTTTTTTACTTTTCTTCTTTAAATTATTTGAATATTTGTTTAATTTATTCAAATATTTGTTGTTAAATGTGTGAAATATTTGTGTATAATTTTGTTCATTCATTTGTTGTGACTAATATTTATTAGGTGATGTTTAATTGTTGGTTAATTAGTGATGAAATTGGTGTACAAATTAGTGTACAATTTCTGCATTATTAAAAAATAATTTGTAATTTTGCAAATTTTCTGTAATTTTATTAAAATTTCAGAAATTTTGAAGCATTTCTGATATCTTTTTGAATTTCTGAAAATTTTAAAAAAATTTCAGAATTTTTTTTGAATTTCTGAAAGTTTTAAAAAATTTGTAATTTTTTTAAATTTACTGTTTTTATCTTAAATCTGTCATTTTATAAAAAAATTCAATTAATAATATCAGAAATATTTTGAATTTCTAATTTTTTAAAATTACAGAATTTTTTTTTAGAAGCTGTAATTTAAAAAAAATCCAAAATGATGTATGAAATTTTTATTGTATATATGTTGTATGTTATATTATTAATTGATTGTACATATCTTGTATGAATATAATGTATGTATATATATTGTATTATTATGCACCTAATTGCAACTTTTATGAAATTAGAAGACCTTAATGTAATTTTAGAGAAATGAAATTTTATGAAAATATTAATAATTAATTTTCATTTTTGTGATTTCTAATTATTTTTAACAATCATTTTTGAATAGGAGACACAACTCGGACGCCCAGTCAATCCGAACTGGCCCGATCATCTAGCGCCCCAACCTCCAGCTGATCCCCCGCACCCGACGACAACGACGATGAACATGTGGCCGCAGAGGACCACGATTTAGATTAGGATTTTTTTTTCTAATTTTGTAAAAAATATAATTTTAAAACAATATTTGTATTTTTATAATGAATTTATTGTTTTTTGTTATATTACGTGTTTTTTATATGATTATGCACAATTTAATAAAAAAATCATTTATTTAATTTTACAAAAATAAATATTAAATTAAATAAATTAAATATTAAAATTTAAATAAAATAAAATAAATTAAATAATATATTAAAATATATAGATAAATATTAATTTTTGTAACAAATATATATTGGACAAATTTGACAGGCCGTTACAACTACTGTTACAAAGGCAGTTATAAATACAATTTAATAAAGCCACTACAAAAGGTAGTTATAAATTTATTTTTTAAAATTTGACAGAATTTGTAACGGCCAGCTATGGCCATTATAAAAAGCCGTTACAAGTTGTGAGGGCTAGAACAGTCGTTACAAATAACTTGTAATGACTGTTCTAGCCACGGTAGGCTTGGCCGTTTCAAAAATCGTTACAAATAAAAAAGGCGTTACAAATTAATAAAAATTGTTCCAAAAGCCGTTACAAATCCCGCATTCTTTTTTAGTGTCTATTCAAATCTTGATAACCCGTTAAGCCATAATACTTCTTTATCAGCTTCAGCTACTACCATGTACTCTGCTTCAGTGGTAAATAATGCCACAATAGACTGAACTGTTGATTTCCAACAGATAATCCCTCCACCTAGAGTAAAAACATACCCAGATGTAGATCTTCTATCATCCAAATCACCAGCGTAGTCAGAATCCACATATCCAACAACTAAAGGATCATTCTGTTGACTGCCAAAAACAACTCCACGCCCAAATAGTACCTTTCAAATATCTGAAAATCCACTTGACTGCTTCCCAATGGTGTCTACCTGGTTTAGACATGTATTTGCAGACTTGACTAATAGCATGAGCCAAATCAGGGCGAGTGCCACCATTGCATACATCAGACAGCCGACTATACTGGCATATGGCACCTTTGCCATATCTTCAATCTCACGATCTGTCTTAGGATATTGTTCTGAAGAGAGCTTGAAGTGGTTCGCCAATGGAGTGCTCACCGGCTTTGCTTTGTTCATCCCAAACCTATCTAACACTTTCTCAACATAGCCTCGTTGAGATAGCCACAGTTTCCTTAAGCCTCTGTCTCTGTGAATCTCCATTCCAAGAATTTTCGTTGCAGCACCTGAGTCTTTCATATCAAATTCCTGGCTCAACAAGGCTTTCAAAGCAAGAACATCATGTATATTCTTTGCAGCAATCAACATATCATCAACGTACAGTAACAAAAAAATAGAAAAACCATATAAGGCTCTTAACATAAACACAACAATCATACTCATACCATTTGTAGCTGATCTGAAGCATGTAGGAGTCAAACCGCTTACCATTGTCTTGGAGATTGTTTCAGTTCGTAAAACAATTTCTTTAACTTACAAACCAGATGCTCATGTCCAGGTTGAGTGAACCTGTCTGGTTGCTCCATGTAAATCTGTTCCTCCAAATCACCATGCAAAAACGTTGTTTTAACATCCAATTGCTCTAAATGCAGATCCCAACTGGCTACTAATGCAAGTACTGCCTGATTGTAGCATGTCGAACCATAAGAGAGAAAATTTCATTATAGTCTATCCCCTTGTTATGAATATCCCTTTGCTACCGACCGAGCCTTGAACTTTTCCCCTTTTTTTTCTGATACTGCTGGTTTCTTTCTGTACACCCACTTGCACCCGATGGCCTTCTTTCCCTCAAAAAGGTGAACTAGCTCCCAAGTATGGTTCTTTTGCAAAGACTCCATCTCCTCTACCATAGCACCCATCCATTCCTTCTTCTCCTGGCTAGTAATAGCTCCATGGAAAGTGGTTGGTTCATCACCACTAATGAGGAGAGCAAAAGAGACCATGTCCTCATAACCCAACCTACTTGGAAGCTTTACATTAGTGCATCTCTGCCTATCTCTTGCTAGGTTATAAGCTTACAGTTCATTTGTAGTAGAACCACCAGATGTTAGATGTGAATTTCCACCGCTCTCAATTGCTACTGGATCACCAGATGTTGGGTGTGTACTACCATGGTTCTCAGTTGCTATTGGATGTGGTTCCAACTCCATCTGCGATGTATTTGAGCTGGAACCAATTGTGCATCTTGTCTTGGTGTTGCTACAGCATACACTGCGTCACGACTAATCACCATTTTCCTTGCAACCGAATCCCAAAACTTATAGCTTTGACACCTTTCTTGCAACCCAGAAAGATGCATTGCTTGGATTTCGGGTCTAACTTCGATCTTTCATCACTAGGTATATGCACATAAACAGAACAACCAAAAAATCCGTAAGTGATCAAAACTAACTGGATTATCGATTGATACCTCTTCTGCTATCTTTCCACCTAATGATGCCCGTAGTGATCTACTGATGAGATAGCACGCCATACTCACAGCCTCTGCCCAGCAGCTTTTAGGAAGCCCTGCATTCAGTCTCAAACATCTTGCCCTTTCAGTTAATGACATGTTCATCCTTTCTGCAACACCATTTTGCTGTGGTGTCTTACGCACTGAAAAATGCCTCTGAATCCTATGTTCCTCACAAAATTTCTGAGACTGTGAGTCGTGTACTCAGTACCATTGTCAGATCTCAAATACTTGATTTTCTACCAGTTTTCTCTCCACTTCAGCTTTCAGCTTGAAATTTGGCGAAAACTTCAGATTTCTGCTTCAAAAAATACACACACTTTCCTAGAAAAATCATCAATAAAGGTAACATAATACAGAGATCCACCCAATGACGATTCCCTGGTAGGCCCCCACACATCAGAATGCACATAATCAAGAATCCTTTGGTTTGTGTTCTCTAGTCATGAAACTAACTTTAGTCTGTTTTCCAAGAACACAAAACTTACAAAAATCGAGCTTGCAGCTTTTAACACCATGCAACAGATTTCTTTTATGCAATTCAGTCATCCCACTAAGATGATCTAGACGCATATGCCATAATTTCGTATTGTCATCATATGAATCAACAGAATGGACTCCACCTACAACTATGTTCCCTAACAGTTTATAGATATTTCCTGCAGTTATCTTTCCTTTCATCATAGTCAATGCACCCTTAACTATTCTAATGGTTTCCCTATCTTCATCTGCTTTAGAAATAAAATCATTCTTATGTAAATTGCCCAAGGAAATTAGATTATTTTTTAGATCTGGTATATGCCTAACATCAGATAATGTTCTAATAGTTCCATCATACATCTTAATTCCGACTTCACAAACACCAACAATATTGCAGCATCTATCATCACCCAAATAGACAAACCAGAATTGCCTTATATGTATGATGAGAACCACTCCTTGTTAAGCGTTATATGATAGGAGCATCCAGAATCAAGAGTCCATGCATCCACATACTGATTTGTTGAAACGGAAAGCATATCACCATCACTGCAGTCTGAATTGTCATTCTGCATCACGTTCGCAACTTGGATGAGTCATCACATTTCTCATCAACTGTTTTTTCAGCTTTGGACAATCTGTCTTCATATGTCCCCGACTCTTTGCACTTATAGCAATGAATCGTCTTTCTACCCCTTGACTTCGATCTGAAATTTTGTTTTCCAGAACCCTCATTCTCTAATTTCCGTCCCACAATCCTGATTACCCTTAACATATAGACTATCGCCGTGAGAGTTTTCCCCTGCATTCTGTTTTCACTGGTTGTGTGCCAGCAAGGCTGCAGTAATCTAATCAACATTGATCGTCTCTTTCCTGTATGTAAGAGTAGTCACGAGGTGTTCATAAGAGAATGGAAATGAGCACAATAGAATTATTGTTCTGTCTTCATCCTCAATACTCACATTCAGACGTGCGAGATCTGTGATTATATGATTGAAGACGTTCAACGAGCTGCGTCAAATCTGAACCCTCCTGCATCTTCAGTCCATACAGCCTTTGTTTCAAATACAGTTTGTTCGTTATGGATTTTGGACATAAACTAGATCTCGAGTTTCTTCCATACTTTGCTTGGAGATTTTAGATTCATAACGTGATACATGATCTCATCTGCCAAACACAGATGTATGGTTCTTGCCGCGCGCTGCTGGAGTTCTCCCCAATCTTCATCATCCATTAAGGCCGATCTCTGTGGCCGCAACGCTTTCAGAATCCCTTGTTGCGCCAACAGATCCTTCACCTCGTCTACCACAATCTGAAGTTCCCAATTCCATCAAACTTCACCATTTCGAATTTGGCGCCTGCCATAGCCATCTCAACCTGCTATGATACCACTTGTTGAGAAATTAATGCTATTGAACATAAGAAGAAAAAGGAACACAAGAATTTAACGAGGTTCAGCAATGTGCCTAAGTCCTCGGGAGCTGCGATTGTAGTATTTTATTTCTTAGAGAAAAATCCTTCTTATCACACCTTTTAGGTTATAAATACATCATGTATATATAAGTAACCTAATTTATGGTACATTTACCAAATTACCCCTATTCTTTTTCTGGTATATGAGTCATACCTAACAAAATCTGCATTCCAAGTGGTTCCCTCGTTAATCATGAGCGGAGCTACCACCATCTACGGACCAAAGAGCGAGGATTCTATACAAGTTTAAAAGTGGATGGCCGAGGCAGCCACGAGTCTTCAATAATATTAATATTCCTGACATTCCCTATCTTCCAACGTAGACCACTTCTCAATAGCCCTTTTGCCTCACAAATGGATCTCCAAGTGAAAGAAGGATGAGTCATGCATTAAGCATCAAAGAAATCAGGCCCCTGGAAATATTTATGTTTGAGAATTCGACTGAGCATACTATTCGGGTTGCTCCAAATCCACCAAGCCTATTTTGCAAGCAATGCTGAATTAAAAGTGTGAAGACTCTGAAATCCCAATGAATTTTTTGTTGAAGCCCATTCTGCAAAAAACAAGTCGCAGTCATGCTATCAATTTCCTTTAGTAAATTGTCTGGTACACGAAAGCAACTCATGACATACGACGGGATAAATTGGATCACGGCTTTTATAAGCACCGAACGACCTGCTTGTGACAACTTCCGTGCTAACCAACCTTGAATTTTTGTCCACACTCGATCTTTCAAACTAGCAAAGACGTCCGGTTTTGTTCTACATAATCGACGGCAGACCTAAATACTTATTGTGCTTTTCCACTGCATTAATCCCTAACCGTGCTGCCAACTCATCTCGGACTGGAGTCGGGACATTTTTACTAAATACAGCAACATATTTGTCCAGTAATCTGTAGACCTGAGACAACTTCAAATTCTACAAGAATCCGAGAGATGCAAATTATTGCATTGGTTATAGCTTGACAAAAGATGAATGTGTCGTCTGTGAGTAGGAAATGTTTAACTGACGGGCACCACGGCAGACTGCAACTCCCTGGATACAGCCTGATTGTTCCTCTCTTATAATCAAACGGCTAAGGAATTCTGCACAAAAGAGAAACAGGAACGGCGACAAAGGGTCTCCTTGTCGGATTCCCTTGACGGTTTAATGTATCCAAACTAAGTCTCATTAAACATAACAAAGTATGTCACAATAGAGACAAAAGCATGATTAAAGAAACAAAACGAGAATGAAAGTCTATCTGGAGGAGAACACTCTCAAGGAAAATCCACTCAACCCGTCATATGCTTTATTGATATCGAACTTCAAAGCTGCATGACCTACTTCCCCATCATTTATGAGACATGAAGTGGTTAATCTCGTAAGCTATAAGGATATTATTGGTGATTAATCTACCAGGGGTAAAAGCTGATTGGGATTCAGAAATGACATTATTAAGAAGGGGCTTGAGGCGGTTAGAAATGGTTTTAAAGGCAATCTTATAGACAATGTACACAAACTAATTGGGCGAAACTATGAGACCAATTCTGGATTGATGCATTTAGGAATGAGAACAATGTGAGTGAAATTAAATTGAGCTCTAAAGTTCTTGTTATTCAACAAGTCAAGAACACAAGCCGTAACATCATTGCCTATGATATACCAAAAAAATTGATAGAATGCAGGAGACATACCATCCAGACTGGACTTTAAATGGGTACATTTGGTTCAGTGCAGCCTTGACTTCCTCAACTGTGTATGGATGAAGTAGCTCCTCGTTAACTTCCTCGGTGACCCGTGGTTCAATGACCGCGAGAATCTCATCAACTTTGTGGGGTTCGGGTTTGGTAGAATGGAATGTATTGTGAAAGTAATCCGAGATCGTTTTCTAAATATCTTCCTAGCTTGTAAGAATGGCACCCATTTCAAAAAGTAATTGGCTAACCATGTTATGTTTATGTCTCTCACTTGCTTCAGAGTGAAAAAACGTTGTATTTCGATCACCTTTGTGAAGACATTGTGTCTTCCCCTTTTGTTTCAAAGTGAGCTCTTCGCGATCCAAACATTCCTCTAGCATCTCTCTCTTGGCCTCAATCTGTTGCTTCACATTATCAGTCACTATTTTTTCCTGCAGTAAGCAAATTTCCTCATTCAATGTTCGAATGTTCCTTAGGACGTTCCCGAAGCTGTCGCACTCCCAATTTAATAGAGCTACCCAGACTGCCTTAGTGTTGTTCCAGATTGAATATGTCGGGTTGGAACTGAAGGATGTTCGTCAATTGATCGCGATCACTTCCTCACAACTGGGGTTTCGCAACCACTCTGGTTCAAAGCGGAATCTCCATTGTCATCGTGTCTGTCGCTGAGCCGAATGATGGTCCAGATCAATGAGCAGAGCGAGGTGACCAGAGCATCCTAACCTATTTTGAGCTACTTTTGCAGCGTGGAAACATCAACGCCTAAGAAGAGGAGAGCACCACCACCCTATCCAACCTTGCGCTAACTGTTGCGGGGTGTTCTCGTCTATTACACCATGTGAAACGATCCCCTTCAAAGCCCAAATCAACAAGATTGCAATCCATAAGACAACCCCGAAAGTCTCGATTTGCCACGCCGGCCGGGGTTGTTGCCCCTCTTTCTCATGCTGATGGAGAATCATTGAAATCTCCTGCTACCAGCCAAGGTCGTCCCGGACTGTCTCCAAGCTGATCGAGTTTAGCAATTGCTATGTAGAAACAATTCATATTTACTGATGGAGTGTGATTGCAGAGCAAAAGTAAGTAAAATGAAGAAAAAAGTCTCTGTATTATGTCAATCTGTGTAAAATGACTCCTTCTTACAGATTAAATAGACGCGGGAGAAGGGAAAATATCCAACTGCCTAAACAACCTAATAGAACACACGTGCACACATCACGCTGAGAATCTAAACGGATGAAATGAATGACGCTAAATCTAATAATAAAAGCGCAATAGAGTAAAACACGACACATCTTGGCTAAGTTGATAGCAGGGGAAAACTCTGTGCTTATGTCTGTGGTTGTTGGTTCACTGTTAGATGTAGAGTTTCATCAGCCCGCGCAGTTGGACTTGGAGTGGAAGGCAACTCAACCAAGCCCAACAACAACAAAAAAAGGAAGGTGCAGCCAAAGATTTAGTAAAAAATGTCAGCCAACTGGCTCTTTGCTAGGGACATGTGCAGGGGCTATAAGCCCAGCTTTGAACTTATCGCGGACGATGTTGACAATCGATTTCCAAATGTTTCGTTTCGTTCATGTGAAAGACGGATTGGCAACAATATGTAGAGCCGCCTGATTATCACATAGGAAAGGAAACTGGAGTATGAACCGTAAGACCAAAGTCTTGAAGAGCAGAAACATTATCCATAGCTCACAAACTGTGGATCCCATACTTCTATACTCGGCTTCTGCAGTCGAGCGAGAGACAGTATTCTCTGTTTTTCGTTTTCCAAGAGAGAAAGCATCACCAAGAAAGATGCAATATCCAGTCAAGGATCGTCTAGTATCCACACAACTAGCCCAATCACGTCAAAAATGCTTTCAGTGTAAGAGAGTTTTGTGGATGGAAAGAATAAACTTTGTTCATACTACCTTTGAGGAGCGAACAAGGTGTAACGCAGCATCCAATGTGTTGAATGGGTGTTGTAAAAATTGGCTAAGCTGTTGAGCCGCATAAGAAGTATCTGGCCTTGTAAAATTTAAGTAAAGAAGATGTCCCAAGCCTCCTATAAGCCTCTGATTATTAAGTGTGCTCCAGCATCTGCGGTAAATTTAATACCAGGTGGAAGTGGTGTGGTAGCTGTGCGTGCATTCTGCAAACCAGTGTCATGCACACATATCCTTAATATACTTCGTTTGAGAAACCAGGAGGCCCACGGCTGACCTCGCTATTTCCAAACCCAAGAAATACTTAGCTACGCCCAAGTCCTTGATAGTGAATAGTCCATCAAGATAGTATTTAACGTCATCAATCAACTCTCGGCATATACCAGCCACAAGGATATCATCAACATAGAGTAGCAAAACAAGAAATCCCAAATCTGAGGTCTTAGTAAACAAGCAATAGTCGTTTTTGGACTGAACAAAGCCAAAAAAAGCTATTTGGGTTGTGAATTCTTGATTCCACTGATGAGAGGCTTGTTTAAGCCCATAGAGAGATCTTTTCAAACGACATACATGACCATCGGGCACAGGATAACCGTCGGGAGCCTCCATGAAAATTTCTTCTTCCAATATCCGTGCAAAAAGGCATTGTTGACGTCGAACTGATATATATGCCAATCAAGGGCAGCTGCAAGAGCCAGAAATAATCGTACTGTTACGGCCTTAGCAACTGGAGAAAAACTTTCATTATAATCAATACCTTCGACTTGATTATAGCCCTTCGCCACTAAGCGTGCTTTATGTTTATCCACAGATCCATCTGCCTTCAACTTGAGTTTGAAAACCCAACGACAACCAATTGCCGTCTTTCCAGGAGGTAATGGACCAGTTCCCATGTGTGATTAGTCTCTAGTGCCTTCAATTCAGCATTCATAGCCTCTCGCCACTCAGAATGTTGGCGAGCTTGATTATAAGTCTTTGGTTCCTCCAATTGGGATAAGGATGCTACAAAAGCAGAGTGTGAGGGAGCAACATGGGTGATCACATTAACAGAATGCAAGGAGGAACACACAAAATCATTCATCCATATGGGTTTGGATACAGTTCTTGCAGATCGTCGCGGAAAGTCGGGCAATGTCTCTGTAGAAATGTGAGAAAAGAACCATGAGAATGACTACTGGAATTATCCACTGGAAGTGAACTGGATATTTCTGCAGGAGAGGAACAAGCAGGGGTAGCAGAACTCGGAACAACCATATCTTGATCAGGTATAGGTATAGGCAATGGACAATCTGTAGCTCAGTGTGCTTTTTGTACGGGAAAATCTCCTCATGGAATACAACATCCCTGGAGACAAACATCACTTCATCATCCAAATCATATAGTTTATATCCCTTTTTTCCAAGAGCATAACCAACAAAAACGCATCTGTGAGCTCGTTTAGTGAACTTTGATTTATGTGGTTGAACATTGGCAGCAAAAGCTAAACATCCAAAAACTTTGGTGACCGAGTAATCCACTGGTCTGTGATAGAGAACTTCATATGGTGTCCTCCATTGCAAAACAGAGGTAGGAAGCCTGTTCACAAGATAAGTAGCAGTGAGTATAGCTTCTGTCCAGAACTTAAGAGGAAGAGCTGATTGAAATAACAGAGCCCTGGCTATTTGGAGTAAATGTTTGTGCTTTCGCTCGACTATTCCATTTTGCTGAGGCGAATAAGCACATGTTGTTTGATGCACTATGCCATTCTGTGAAAAGAAAAGCTGACATCTTTCACCTACAAACTCCAAACCGTTATCAGTTCTCACAGTTTTAATCCTTTTATCAAACTGTGTCAGAATCATCCGGTAAAAATTCTCTAAATATGTCACAGACTGAGACTTATGCCGCATCATAAAGGTCCACGTGGCCCTGCTGTAATCATCAACCACAGTCAACATATAATGACAACCTGATGTAGAAAAATGTTGTATGGCCCCAAATGTCCACATGAATTAAATCAAAAATAGTATCAGAACATGTGTCACTGATCAAGAAAGGTAAACGTTGTTGCTTAGCTAGTGGGCAGATATGACAAACATTCAATTCACAATTGTGATCTTTGATTATATTGGCATGTTTCAGTACAAGCATGGGTGTATGCCCAATCTCCTATCCCCAATCACAATCTTTCAACGACAAAATTTTCAGAATACTTCTTTATTACATCAGCATTAAACGACTCATTATTCAACACGTATAACTTTCCAGCCACTTTGCCTACAGCCACTGTCCTTTTAGTCTTCTGGTCCTGCAACAGGCAATGATCGTGTGAAAACAGGAAGGTAAGATGAGAAGTGGTGCTCAGTTTATTTACAGATATCAAATTATGTCTGAAACTCGGAACATATAAGACTTGAGAGAGCATCAAATATCCTGCGAAGTTGACTGTACCACAGTGTGTAACAATTTTCTTAGTTCCATCAGGGAGAGATACAGAAGTGTTTGGCGAGATAAGGTTGCAAGTTTTGCAAGAGTTGTAAATTTCCACACATGTGAGTGGTTGCTCCACTATCTAATATCCATGAATTGGAGATCAAGTCATTTGATATAGTGTTAGAAACGATACCTGCAAATTCACCCATTCCTGCAAATTCACCCATTGTAGCACAATGTACTTGTGTGTGATCTGTCTGTGCTTTGCCTTTCATCAAATGTAACAACTCATTCATCATCAGTGACAAAGATTTTGCCATTTGCAACCATTTGTCATCATTGCAGTTGAAAGCCTTGCTGTCATTAACATTCCTTTTTCTCTGTTCTGTCAGATCCTTAAACCAGTCTGGAAAACCATGTAGTTTAAAACACGTATCCCTTGAGTGTCCTAATCTTACAGTTGTCACAATGTAGATTCTTCTTATCTACATAAGTTTTCTTCTTTTGATAAGATTTTGCACCAACAGCCTTTCTGAAATCAGTGTTTCTTACCATCATTGCTGCGTTATTAGTAATATCTTCAATGTTCAATTGCCCCTGCCTCTGGCTCTCTACACGCAGCACTAAGGAGTAGGCTTTATCCACTATAGGTAGTGGATCCATAACCAAAATCTGACTCCGTATCGCATCAAAGGAGTCATTCAATCCCATAAAAATTGCATTAACTGAGTCGATGCAATTTTATCAGCCATAGATCGTTGAGAAGAACAGGAACAATCAGGTGTGGGATCTACACACTCTAACTCATCCCATAGCATTGTAAGTTTTGTATAGTATGAAACTACATCCATATTTCCTTGAGAAATCGATGCGATTTCTCTCTGTAAGTTGTAGATCATCGGTCCATTCGCTTGACCATATCTGGATTCTAGTTGTAACCACAGACTGCGTGCAGATTTAGCATGAAAAAAAGCTTTCGCAATATCTTTGGATATAGAGTTCATAATCCACGAAAATACCATACTATCAGTTCGAATCCAGTGCTTGCATTCTTCAACATTTCCAATAGGTTTCAAATATGTTCCGTCAATGAATGAGAGTTTCATTTTTGCAGTCAAAGCAACTTTCACGGATCTACTCCACATAAGATAGTTATTTCCAACTAAAGGTGTGGAAACTAAAACCATACCTGGAAAATCCGAGGTATGAATCTTCAAATCCTCTGATTCATGAACTGTAGTAGTTCCTGAAGCAGCTCCTGAACCAGATCCAAGCATAACGGCTGTCTCGTTTGTTGCCATTGTTGATCTTTGAAGTATTGTATTTCAATTTTCTATGCTAAGTATCCAGAGACCATCATACGATGGCTCTGATACCATGATCGAGTTTAGCAATTGCTATGTAGAAACAATTCATATTTACTGATGGAGTGTGATTGCAGAGCAAAAGTAAGTAAAATGAAGAAGAAAGTCTCTGTATTGTCATCTGTGTAAAATGACTCCTTCTTACAGATTAAATAGACGCGGGAGAAGGAAAATATCCCAACTGCCTAAACCTAATAGAAACACCACGTGGCACACATCCCACGCTGAGAATCTAACGGATGAAATGAATGACGCTAATCTAATAATAAAAGCGCAATAGAGTAAAAACACGACACATCTTGGCTAAGTGATAGCAGGGGAAAACTCTGTGCTTATGTCTGTGGTTGTTGGTTCACTGTTAGATGTATGAAGAGTTTCATCAAAGCCGACGCAACAAATTCCAAGATTCCATCCTTCGTGCGGCCTCAGGCTACCATAAAATCCGGTGAATCACCATGCCCCATCCTCACTAGAATTGGAGATCGTGACGTCTATGTGATTGCTTGAGAAGGATTGAACTTGCACCACAGTCTCCTTATTTCATAAAAGTAATAAGCCACCTCCCCTCCCTTTGGAATCTACCCCAATACCGAACATATTGAGCCGTTCTTTAATCTTCTCAGATCTCCTAGCAGATAGCTTGGTCTCGGAGATAAAAACCAAGCTAGGGTTGTGTAGCTTCACCTGTTCGCCAAGTGAATGAACTGTCCAAGGGGACCCCAACCCCTGACAGTTCCAACAAAAGATTTTCATGGTGTGCGGCGGGGCTGCAGCACAGCAAGCTCCACCTATAAAGAAGTGTCAACCTCATCCACCAATTGGCGACGTTTCTGATCTTGTATGGCATTCGGATTATCCTCAATTAGAATAACGTTCCGGCTACGCTTGTGAGAGGCTCCTAACAGTTGTGCTTTCGGTTTACGTCACCGTCGGCCTCCCACTGTCCGCCTGGCACTCCCCCTTTCGGTTTATGTTGATCAAAGACGACTCCGAGCCCAAAAAGAGGTGCTTCCTACATGCCAAAATCGAAGACCAAAGAACTTGGCTTGGATCCCGCAGCCAGGAGAGCTTGTACCTCTAGAGTGGACGGAACACCTTCAGCCCTTGCAAAGAGTTGCTCATGCCCTGCTAATTCCTTTCCATGAGCTAAAGGAGGCAAAGAGTCTCTGACACATTTGAAATTGATTCTGAGCATTTGAATGTTGGATACGACTATAATATTGAAGACTACCTAACATTTGGAGGCTGGATTTGATTTCTTAAAACTAAAGATCTTTTTTACCCTTTCTGTTAGTAAATATAGGTGAATTTGAATCGATGGATTTGGATTTAATTATCCAAACAAATTCAAAAAATTTGTTATTAAAAATTTTAAAATTTATAATTCTAAATCTTTTAATTTAAATGCGACCTAATTTAAAGAAAACATAAAAACATTAGCAAATATTCACCCAAAAAAAACTCTAGCCATTAATGCAAAGTGCACCCTCGTATTCAATGGGCATATATGGTCTAAATAGAGTTTATAAAATTGCGAAAAGTTGTTGCTCATATGAGTGCTTCTTTGTACGTATATGAAGAATAATATAGGTTCGTTGAATTCAAAAAAAAAATCTCTTTAAATTAATAAATTATAATTTATCGATTAATTAATTTTTTTAAATTACTAAATTATGTAGTCCCGATATTATTAATAGAAGTTTTATTGTATTTTATATTTTGACTCTTAGAGAAAAATAATGTCACAGAACTAATTCAAGTGCTCGATTAAATAAGTGGTCATACCCTAAACTTAAAACTATTTGACAATGTTTAAATTTATAGTTAAAATTAGGTTAAATTACCTTTTTCGTACCATAAAGAGAGACTTTTCTTTTTTAATCTCATGGTTTACGCGATTTTCATTTTAGTCCTATTTCTTTATAAAAAAATTCAACTTAGTCCCAAACCCCATTTTCCGTTAAATTTTAACAGAAGAATGGAGAGTTCGTTAAAATATGGGACTAAAACGAAACTTATGTAAACCATGGAACTAAAATTAAAATTTTCCTTCTTTATGGGAGGAAAAAGGTAATTTAGCCATTATTTTTTATATTAATTTAATTAGTTTAATTCAAAGAATATTATATTAAAAATATTAATATAATTATAAATTTACATATGAAATAATATTTTATTGTTAATACATATCTATAATATTATATATAATATATAATATCCAGGAGTTCGATATATTCAGGAGTTGAATGGCTCTGATGCCATTCATACCAAGATATCACAACAAAAAAGAAATTGAATAACAACCATTGTTCAAACTGTTAGGAAATGCAAAAATCTCAAAAGAGATAAGTATACAAATTAATATTATAACAATTATGGAATTATAATTGATTAACAAACAAAATATGAAACAAAAGTTGGAGACAAGTATAGTTGAAGAAAAACTTACTAAATTTTTCGAATTTGAATACACAAGGAATTTTATAGAATAATTGGGTGTACAAAGCTATGAATTATCAAAGGCATCTGATTTCTGTATTCTTGAATTATAGAAGAACTGGGAAAGAAACACTTGTAGTAAGAAGTTATTTCTAGAGAGTAATGAGAGTGTGTGAAAAAGGCTTCTTGAACCGAGATTGGGAGAATATGTGGGTGTCTGAACCAAAATAATACCACCATCTAGCAAATCAATTTGGGATTTTTATATTATATATATAATATTAAAATTGTTAAATTATATAATATAACAAATTTTAAAATAATATATAGATATTTATTAACAATAAATTTTATTTTATATGTAAATTTATAATTATATTGATATTTTTAAAATAATATTCTTTTAACTAAATTAATTAAAATTAATTTTAAAACAATGACTAAATTATCTTTTTCGTCCCATAAAGAAGGAGTTTTTTATTTTAGTCCCATGGTTTACGAAATTTTATTTTTGTCCTATATTTTAACGGACTCTTCATTCTTCCGCTAAAATTTGACAAAAATAGATTTTGGGACTAAGTTGAAATTTTTTTATAAGAAATGAGACAAAAATGAAAATCGCATAAACTATGGGACTAAAAAAAAAATAGTCCATTTTTTATTGGACGAAAAAGGTAATTTAGCCTTAAAATTATTAATAATCTATGATCGTTTTGATCCTTTTATAGGAATGTTCAAATTAATTTCATTTTGTTAATAAATATATTTTAAAATGTCGAAAGTTTGATACAGAGATTATAAATACTAGGAACCAAAGGTACACAAGTTGTCAGCAGATAGCAATCGACAACATGCAAATGGCACATATGATCGTCTCATCTCATACAGATGTTGAAAGGAACGCAAAGTTCCAACTTCGAATATCAATCCAGATCATGCGTACTGATTCCTGTGTACAGGGTTTAGCCTCTTAAGCTCAGCATTGGATATAACCCATAAACCAACACAAAATTCTTTGCAACATAAGAAATGAATTAGCCCAAAAACCAACAAGGAATTCAAAATGTAACATAATGAGAAGGAAAAAACAAACCCTTGACAATTCATCTATGATATCATCAGATACACATCCAACGGCTCATAAATCTCCAAAAATTATGAGAAGGGAATAACCTCTGGTGCTCTACAGTAGCGGGCATCGAACTATTGGGTTGTTCCACTTGCAGATTTGCTATGACCAGCCTAGGAAAAACCCATTAACCCTTATGGTCCCTTGACAAGAAAGAAACAATGGCAATAAATAATCCACATGAATAATAATAATCCTGTCTCATCCTCACAAGCAGCTTAAAAGCGAATCCATGAAATGCAACATATTCCGCTAAAAAAGCAAATAAACCACTACAAGCTGCTTAAAGTTCACTGTAAAAGTATAACTTACACAGTCCATACCTCTATTATGCTTATTTTTATGGCCGGGAAAAAACAAAAAGAACCAAAACAAGAGAAAAGTGAAGAGAGTGATGCAAATACAAACCAAATTGCTTTCCTGCAGCTTGAGAATCTTGTATAACAAAAGGCAATTTGGACACATACATACAAGACCAGAAGGGTACAGGACGTGAAACAAAATAAGGAAAGAATATGAGATTATCACCAAACAATATCAACAAAGTCCGATCAATGCTGACTCATGTTACCCAACTAATCATCATCAAAGCAATCTTCTGCTTCTTCCACTTGTATGCTGCTTCCAAAATCTTAAGATTTGTTGTCTGCGTTTCTTCTGGGAAAAGATAGTCGATATACTCCTCATACCTGCAGGTTATTGCAATATCAGAATTGGTTGCCGCAGCCAACAGTTTAGTTTCAATGAGCTTCAATAGATATAGATCCCAGTTCTGATGTATATAGCACATATGCTGTAATAGGGGAAAAACAGACGCAACGTGTATCTTAAGGCAAACTCATGAAAGTAACTCCACAAAAATATTTGTCCCTTCCCTATTCATGGAACTCTATCAACTGATGGCAAAATAAGTTCAAATTCGAAAGTTGCAGAGGGATCACCACAAGAGATTTCTTCAAGTATAGAATCTATGCTTAAAGTCTATACAAGTTCACAGAACAAACCAACACAAAAAAAAAAAAAAAAAAAAAAAAAGAAAAGAAAGAAAGAAAGAAACAGTGGCCCATTAACTTTATTTGCCTTGGTTCATAAGAACAAAAAAATGTTTTATTAATACAAGGGACAAAAAGCCAAAGGGATATAGGCTGTTTAGCTTTTTCTTTTTTTTTTTTGTGTTGTGGGGGGTGGGGATGAGAGGTCAAATGCATACCCGGTTGGACCATCCTCAGTTTCTATTTGCCTTCTCTTTTTGAGTTTCTTTGGCAGCTTAGCACGGACCAAATCAACATCACCAACTTCACCAAAGCTGCTTTCCATGTTCAACCACTCTTCCAAAAGCATTGCCCTTTCCTCTTTCAATTCAGGGGCAGAAGTTCTGAAGTAGCTAAGGGCTCTTTCAAACACAGCTGATGAGCACATAAAAACTGTGAGGTCTAGTTCACTACCATGAAGTAAACTAAGAATGAGAACAACTTACAAGGACTACAATACTGAAAATAACACATGTGCAGGATTTCATTTCTTACCTCTGGCTCGCTGAAGGCATTTTCTTTTTGTTCATGATCACTTTCACGCAAGTCTGACTCCTGCAAGCCCTCATCCATAGCAGATGCCTCAAACTTGGCATAACTGATCCACACCTTCAAATGTTTTGTGCGGTCCAAAAGCCTCTCATAAAGTGCTCTAGTTCTTTCATATTCAGCCTCAGATATCTCAAAGTCAATATATGCCTGTCATCAAATAAATAGAAGATCACACATTGATTCTATTATCAAATTTACAGTAGAGCTATATAGCTATATTTGAAAAGAAGCCAGATTAGATTCTTACAAAATAACAAATCCTAATTGACAAAGAAAAAACTCGAAGATGCACACACAAAAAGATTCGAAGCACCAGTTCGATGTTGGTACTTAGCGAGATGGCATTATATGCATGAGGCTTGGCTGCATGAGTACAGTAGATGCAGAGAGAAAACAGATACATGTTTTTTTTCTAATATATATTGGGACGAAGTTAGAAATAAGTCCTTCAGTTAGATAGAATGAACTAGTATACAATGAAATGGTAATATAAATTATTGCCATCCACTGCTCCATTTTGATGGAAGCCAGCATAGAACGGTAGTGTCAACATAGTGTGAGTGAGAGAGCACAAAACACCCTTCAAGTTTGGGCAATGCAATGATCAAATACCTTCCATAACAGCTCAGGCATGTCTAGTGCAGGTTGATCAATTGCAAGCTCAAAAAGAGCTCTGGCTCGTTCAGTTTCTGCCAAGGATCTCTCCAACTCAGCAAACTTGCTCCAGGCATAACAGTTCTCCGGTGACCACTCCAAGTATTTTTCATACAGCTTCCTGCATCGTTCTATATTACCAAGTTGCAGCTCTATCTCAATGTACTTCTTAAATATCTGTTTGTAACATAATAAATTAAGAACACAGTTCAAGAAAAGACCACCAAAAACAAATAAAATCAAATGAACAAGCAAAGTCGTTATCTTATCAAAATTCGCCTTGCCCGGTCAATATTTTACTGACGTATTTCAAACTGAGCAGCCATCAGCCAAATCTTTGCAAATGAAAATTTGTTATGAGGAATCGTCTTTAGACACAAGCTGTTAAAGTTCAAAGTCAAGAAAGCATAGTTAAGATCAATTCATGAGAAGGCAAGTCATGATGGCGACAATCAAGAAGACTAACTCAGAGAAACAGTAAGCAACAGAAAGCATACAAAGGGTGCTTAAAACTATAGATTGGCATGCAACTATGACTATGACTATCCATCCCAATACCTGATTTCTAAAAACCAGCATGGAGAATCTGACACACTGCATACAAAATTTCAAGTCCAGATTTATTACAGAAAGACTGCAGGACAACAAATTCCACAAGATGGTCTTTTTCAGTTTAGCCATATTTCTTTTATGATCAGAAATATATCCAGGCTTAGAACCATAACAGGAGCATTGCATTGCATTACATAAGTTAAGACATATAATCGATCTTATAATCAATGCATTAAATGTACTCTGCATGTCCTACTGAGAAGATGAGGCACTACATAGAGGATGTTTGGCTGAGCTGATAATGTGGTTACTTATTTATTTATTTTAACAACTGCACGTACAATACTTTGGAATTCGACTGAGATGGACCAGAAATTTGCCAGTAACAAAACTTAATTGGTACAGAAACTAATCACATGTGTCACAAAGTAACCACATAAAGATATGTGCACCAAATACACTTCGAGAAGCACCAGATTTTGACTCTTCTTACTTTTGTCAAAAGATTGTAAGGTGTATATATATATATATATATATATATATATATATATATATTTGGTGGGCTAAACTAATATGTGTATATTTATAAGAATATTTCTAGATGATATTAGATAGATGGATATGTTAAAATATCTACTTACATAATTCTAATAGTTTGATGGCCTTTTTTGGTCATTATAACAATATAAGGAACATTCTGCCAAACCATAACATCTTACAGGCTACAACACTTCATTTATCCAAACACTTTAAAATCTTATTTGTAGAATAAGATTTAACAAGCTCTTAAAACAAAGATGGAGCTTATAAGATGTTTTACATAAGCTTAGCCATAAACCCGCATAATTAAACAAATTATTGACAACAACCAATCCTGACGCATAATGAAGTTTCCTATTACACTAGGGACAAGCCTTCAGTATCCATATGAATTAGTTAACTAATGTCATAATTTATGAAAAAGCAGAAACAATCTCCATCTTATAATAATTACTCAAAGTTATCTTACTTGTATACATCTCTTGTGCGATCCACATCCTGGGCATCAAGCTCCTCGTATAAAGCGTAATTAATCCTGATGATAACACAAATTCCCTAAGCAATAGGTAAAATAAAATGTAAACAAATAAATTCAGAGCAAAGCCTTCTTGTAACACTCCATATGGCATAATTACACAAAGAGCAGAGCATTAAGCTTACCACAAGTAGATATACCGCTGCCAATACCGCTTCTCCTGAGCAGGGGGGATATTTGCAATAGCCCTCTCATATACATCCTCAATCCTTTGTTTATCCCCACAACTCTCTTCTAACCTGATGTAATCGAACCATGCATCATAATTAAGAGGGTTCTTCCTAACCTCATCCTCGTACTGAAACCTCCTTTTTCCAACAATAGCATCCTCGATTCCTTCCCTGTCACCATATTGCTTCTCAAATGCAACAAACTTCTTGTAAAGCTCCTCTGCTCTCCCTTTTGGAATATGGTCCAATGCATACTTATATATACATCTTGCCCTCTCTGTCTCCTTGCACTTCTCCTCAAACTCAGCAAAAGCCACAAACAATTCCTCCGCCTCCTCATCATCCCCCAACTTATCTACAGCCCTCTCGTAACAATTCCTAGCACGTGCTATCTCTCCATTTTTCATCTCAAATTTGGCAAACCTAATCCATGCGCTGACCTTTGGGTGACAATCCACAAACCGTTCAAAAATCGATCTCGCCCTTTCAACCTCATTATACCTCAACTCAAACTTTATATATGAAAGCCATCCTTGCTGATCAGGTGCCCACTTCATCCACCGCTCAAATATTTGCCTCGCACCAGCCACATTCCCTAACATCTCCTCCATATGAATATACTTATACCACAACTGATCGACTCTAGGCAACAATTGTGTTGCACGATCCCATACATTCCTTGCATGATTAACAAACTTATTCTTCATCTCAAAATCAGCATACTTCAACCACAACGTATGGTCTCTATAATCCACCTCAAGCGCACGCTCCCACACTGACCTCGCCCGAGCATAATCCTTCTGAGATTCTTCCCACTTTGCATACTTCACCCAAACGCTCTTATTCCACCGCACTCTTCGGATTAAATCTTCGAATTCTTTGCGTTTGCGGAGGCGATAATCCCCGAGCTCAGTAGCATCGGTTATTTTCTGTTTGGGTGGTCGGATTTCAGCCTCCTGACGTTCGCGAGCTTCCCTAAGTATCTGCTCTGCTGTGATTTGTATTGGGGCTGGAGTCTTGTTCTTGACGCGGGTTGGCCGCGGCAGCTTTACTTCTGTCTCTTTCTTAGTTAGATAGCCCAAACTCGGGTCGGAATCTCTGGCGTTAGCCATGGCTGTGATTTCACATGGATAGAGAGAGGAATTAGGTTTTCTGGACGGGAGAAGTGAGAGAGATGGGTTTAGGGTAGGGGTTGAGATGACAAATAAAAAAAAAACCAACAATAACAACAACAAAAGTAATGGTAATGGTAGCAGCAAAGACTACTATATAAAAACTGATTCTTGATTTTGAAATTTACAGCATGTGTGGTTTGAAACCTAAAATTTCCCCAATCAACAGAGAAAATAACAACTTCAGAAATGAAACGATAAATCGATGAGAGAACTAATTTAACTAATCAGCGAAATTCGGAAAGAACATGTGTATAAACGTACATGGATTGATTGGCATATTTGATCACTCACGCAAAGCTGATTGGCATAAATTTATTGATTTCATTTTCCTAAAGATGATGTAGCTAAGTCTGTCTTACCAAATACATGAAGTACTAACTTTTGCTTGTCTTATTTGTTTTTACCCTTATCTTGGTGCACTCGAAACTTCATCAACATGAGAAGGAATACAACAAGGATGATACTAAAGAAAGAGGAAAGCCAAATCACTGAACAAAAACAATGGTCCAGAAAAAAACAATAAAAGACACCAATTATGGTCTGGTGGTTAAGAATTAGGGAGAAATTTGGTTAATGATTTTCTGAAGTATGCTCCTAAAAGAATATCATGTCTCGTCTGTTTGTGATCTCCAAGTTACTTGATTAGCATTGAGGAGTGATTTCTTTTCAGTATGCTTTCAGAAACTACTCACTCCTCAAATTCAATTTCTCGAAGTCTTTAGAAAACAGTATGTTGACTAAGCTTTAGCCTTTAATACATCATACTACAACAAGCAACTGGTAACCCAAAGGACAAATAAAACCCAGTGCACATTCATGAACAAAATTATCATCACAAAAAGAAGTCTTCTCCATTTTGAAAAAACTATGAAAGCCTCGACATTTTAGCCTTTAATACATCTTCTCCATTTTGAAAGCCTCGACATAGCGCAGTACTAAGCTTTAGCCTTTAATACATCTTCTCCATTTTGAAAAACTAAAAAAAGTGTGGAGTAAACAAGAAATAATCGACAGCAACGGCGCCGGAGCACAAGCCGACGGTGAGACCAAAAAAATTGAGAAGGATGGCAAACGGCAAACCTGTTCGAGCTCCTTGCTTGGCCGACACAACAGCAAGCGCCGTCCTCGTTGCCGCTGGTAGATGGAGGAGCTTGCAATCGTTGATTTGTGCTAGGGTTTTGGGTGTTAGATTTGGGGAAAGAATGAGAGAGAGAAATCGTGAGTGAGAAAGAATGAGAGAGAAAGAAAAATACTGAAGTATATTTTTGGATATTAGTATAATTTTTTTAATAAAATTATATTACGTAAATATTCTTGATGCATTAATATTGAATGTCAAAACACATGGGTATAATTAATCAGAATTAATATGTATATGTCATAGAATATACTATAAACTTCTTAAAATACTTAATTCTAATTGTAGGACACAATATAACAAAACTCTTGAACAGACCTTATTTTTTTAAACAAATTTAAATAATTCAAGAATTAATACTAGGAGACAGATAAAATGGAGTGAAGTTGAAATTCTGGAACATTGGATAATTGAAAAGGAAGTCCTGATTAAGAGTAATACGAAAAGCACATACATGAATATTCTATAGAATCCAGAAGGAAATATCATAATAGATTTTGTTAATCAATCAAAATATTTAAAGAGTAGTTCTTCACGATATTCTACAATGTATTACTTTTCACCAATAGAGATAATAACCCCATCTAGAGCATTCACATCTCAAATAGAGAAAATAAATAATAAATATAATTTATTTTTTAAATATAAGCTATAAGTTATTTTTTATTACTTATAAGTTAATTTTAAATAAAACATATAAGTAATTAATTAATTAATTAATATAAGTTATTAATATTAATTAAAAATAAATATAAGTTATTTTATAAGTTATATTATTATTATTATTATTTTTAGAGATTTTATAATTGAGATTGATATATGTTCACAATTTGCAATAAATTTGCATATTCATAAATGTTAGTATTACATTAATGTAATTGTTGAACAACATGGGCTAATCGACCCTTAAAAATATGATCAAACCGTAGATATGATCAAACTTACAAAAAAATACATTTGGTAAAGTTTTAGACTTATTGGGTTTACGGATGTCGAGATATCCTACTCGGAACAAAATAATAATCATTCAAAACGGTGTATCTTTAAATCAGACCATTTGATTTTAAATCGTACCGTCTGATAGGGTTTAATGAACACAAACTTATATGTATTAAAATTTGGTATGAATTAGGTATTTGGATTTTTCGACCTAGAGTCGAGCCAGCTCGCAAAGCTCGTGAGCCGGCTTGACTCGGTTGCCACTCCTACTGAAAGGGGTCCTCTGTGTAAGGGAGGAAAATCAATAATATTTACATAAAACAATAATATATTTATATCTATGGGTCGGATGGTCCTAATTTTAGGAATCGGCATGGGTCAAGTCTCAAAGCAACTTTACCAAAATTCAAGATCCGATCAGACGGGAAATTATTCAACTTGGTACCCGACTCGTTCCGGACTTGGGATTTATTGGGATGGACTTGATAGATCCGATTTAATACTGTTTAAAAATAATAGTACAAAAATTTTAGTGATATGTGACAATAATAATAGATTTTTTTTTGTTAAGACATGGCTAATTATTTTTTGTTAAAAAATAAAAAATTAGAAATAAATATGAATTATGTTACTGATTTAATTTGTGAAAAGAATCATTAGATCTTTTGAATAAAAGAGAATAATTACATACTCATCTAGATTTAAATAAAATAAAGGATAAGTTATAAAAAGAGAAAAAAAATTGATAAGTTTTTTGGATAAAGATAAACAATCATAAATATGAGGTGTTTCTTAAATTAAAAAAAATGCTTATATGGAAAAATATAATACAAAAAAGTCATCCAGATATGTACTTACACGACGCTTACTTACATATCCTCAATATTTTTTATTTTGTTATTTCTAAAAATACAAGTTATACTTTTCCCCAAAAATTTTAAAATTGCAATATACTCCATTCAAAAATTATCCTTTATGAAAAATGCTAATGTTAACAAAAAATATTATGTATTTTTTCAATTTTACCACCTACATTTCTAGATATATATATATATATTTGCACGTATAAAGAGAGAAATATAATATATATAGAATACGTTTAACATCATTATATTTTTTGTTTTTAATTCAAAATTATTACATAAAATTTTAAAGCGTGGGGTAAAATTACAAATTTATGTAAAATTTATCAATGTCAGCATTTGGTCCAAAGTAACAAAAGAGATCAAGCATAAACAATAAATTTTCAAATAAAGTGTAATGTAATTCTAAAAATTTTTTGGGAGAAAATGCAACTTCTCATAGTGCAATTAACCCTTTATTAAAACATGAAGGGAAGATTTTGATGATTTTGGAATTTTTGAGAAAGAGAGAGATTTGTTTTGTCTTTTCACGTAAAACTCGAGATTTCATCACCCCTTAACAAATTCAAAGAGTCTAATTATAACTTCATGAGTTCACATGTTTCCAACATTGTCAAGTTGTTGTACAATTGTAAACTTAGACAACCAGCGTACACAGCAAAAAAAAACTCTAATTCATACAAAAGCAAGCACTGAATACATTAAACTAGACCAAGAATAGATTCAGGAATTTGTCTATAAATTTTGTTTTCATGTCTTTCTGCTTTTGGCCTTACATTCATGATCTAGCTCTCAAGTTCCAGTTGACGATCCACAAATTTATGTATATACACAGGGATATGAGGACATACAACGAAATTATGCATCAGAATGAAGAATAAACAGTTCAAATCGACTACCGTTGAGCAGGACTACGAATGCCTGTGATACAAAATTCTGACCCCCAACTCTCAGCTATACCGTAGAAATACTTCATTACACTGTACAGTGTAAAAACTGCCTCAGAAAAGAAAAAATAGAAGAGAATTCTGGGGATTCTGTACAAACCACAAAACTGAGATGGACATAGGTTGTCACAACCAGGCACCCCATCCAGGAAACATATGGCACAATCGGTCAGGATCAGTAGCATCTTATATCAGTTGTTGAACCTACAATAGATAACGCATGTTGATTAAGACTAAGCAATTATAGAGACAATAAATTAAGAATCAAAGAAATGACTTTGGTTGGCGACATGATTGGAGAATAGAAAGAAATTTATAGGAAGAAATGGTATTGGCAGAAAATTAACTCGTCAGTCGTCCAACCATTCCCAAAGTTCATTTCAGGGATCAATGAGATGAGTAGAGTAACCATGGCTTCAAAATTTCACGCAAGATAAAAAATTTTGTAATTTTCACAACATGAATGGGAGTCCATTGGCTCCATATATTTGTTGCTTGAAAAGTTGAGATGGTATCCTTTAGAATACCACTGACATGATTCACAACTTAACGGTGTAGATTTAAGAGATGTACATTGCGCTTTGTGTCCAGCAAAAATGCTGATGTTGGGTTGAACACATACCTGCACATGAACACTCCTCATTTCACCATCTTCATATCCATCTAGCTTTTGTTTCACACGCAGCAAGGCTCTGGCAGCATCTTTATTGCCTTCATATTCGTCTTCGTCAGAGTCTTTCAGACTGGCATCTAAATCGTCATCAATATCCTAGTAAGACAAAAACAAGTCTGTGTGAGAAGCTATACATACATGTTGGTAGCTAGACACTTAACATCCAGTTATAATCTCTAAGCTTAAAATATTTTTTAAATAACTTATGAGATTCTAAACATTTTATTTTAAAATATTATAGGCTCTTTAGAAAAAAAATTACCAGACGATTTATAGAGGTTTAATAGCTTATAAGCTCAACCAATTTGATAAGTTTGTAGAAGTTTCTGCTATATCTTTATAGGTTTGGATAAGTTTGGAAGGGGCAAGAGGAATTGATTTTCCCAATTGGGTAAAACATATTTGTGATTTGTATGCAGTTTATGGTGGAGATAATGTTTTTGAAGCTAATTGCATGAGGTTTTTTTGTTGAATTGAAGGGGGAAAACTCATAATGATTTTAAATTAAGGACTTTGGGGTTTGAATAATTGTAGATTTTGAGGACTTTGGGATTTTAATTGAACTTTTTCTAGTGTAAGAGAAGGATAATCCAATTTGAGAATTTGTGTAGAGGATTTTGCTAAAGGGCTTACCTTTAGCTATGATTTTTCATTTGATTTTGACATCCCAGTAAAAATTCCTTTGTCAAATAATCAGGAATAAAATTGTGGGTTCCCTTAATATATTCAATATTAAAATAAAAAACAGATAGTAAAGCTTGCCATTTGTCAAAAATTTATTTTGTAGCTAAATTTTTAACATTTTTTGTAAATATATCCTTTGCAGCTCTACAATTAATTTTTAAAAGAAATTTATGATTTAATAAGTTATCTTGAAACTTGAAAATGCATAAAACAATAGACATTGTTTTCTTTTTTAATGTTGGATAATTTTGTTGAGCTGTAGTTTTTCAAACTCCAAAATAATATCTTATCATTTCTTTCCCTTCAATAATTTGATTAAGGATACCACCATATTCTATTTCAAATTGCATCAGTTTGTATAATTTTTGGGTGCAGTTGGATGACATATGCTTAAGCAAGAAATTTATTTAGTTTCTATTTTTAATTTTTTTGCTAGATCAATATGAGTTTGAGTCTAAGGTGGTGGAAGAGTTTTTAACCTATCATGTAATGGTTTACATATTTGTCTAATGTTTGATAAAATCTGAGACATAATTTAAGCTACCTAAAAATTATTGTAATTGTATTTTATCTAAAATTTGATCTAAAAAAATTTCTCCGAACGTTAAAAATCTTTGAATGGGGACAATAGTTCCTTGATAGATTTGATATTCTAAAAACCTAACATTAGTTTTGAAGAGTTTTATTTTAGGAGCTGACACTATGAAATCATTATCTCTTACGAGTTTAAGAAATATTTGTAAATGTTTTCAGTGTTTTTTTTATATTTTCACTAAAGACTAAAAGATCAACAATATAAACAATAGTGAATGAAGTATATGAAGTAAAAATATCATTCATGACTTTTTGAAATTTTGAAGGAGCACTTTTTACCTAAATGACATAACATTCCATTCAAATTGGCCAACATGGAGGGTAAAAGTTGTTTTATACCTGTCTTTTTAATATATTTGAATTTTTCAAAATCCAAATTTCATATCAAACTTAGAAAATTTTTTGCATTACAAAGTCTTTTAAGGAGATCAGACTTATTAGATATGAGATATCTAATCCATCTTAATGTTTTATTTAAGAATTTATAGTTTATGATCAACCTGGGAGTTCCTCTTTCTAATTCAACATTTCTATGGGCATAAAAGGCGGACAAGACCAATGAGATTTTGAGGACGAATTAATTTTTTGTTGAGAAGATCTTGGATTTTTACAATACTCTAGTAATTTTTGGTTCTTTTGAATTGGCATTGCCTTGGTAGGAATTTGTCTTTCATCAAAATCAATCTCATATGAAAGAGAGATGACATGTTTTTTTCTTTCCCAAAATGCATTTGACAATTTTGAACAAACTTGACTTTGAATTTGGTTTTGGAATTCAACGATTTTCTTTTGTACAAAATGTGCAGAATTTTATTTTCTATTTTCTTATATGAGATTTCATCTTTAAGAAGAGAATTTATTTGCCCCCGTTTCCTCATTGGGAAACAGAGATGTTACATGACGGTGACTACTACCATAGTGTATATCTATATATGTATTATATATTTACTATTATATAAGGATATATTTTATATTTACTATTGCTATTTTATATATAAATATATATATTATTTATTTTATAAATGTATATAATATACAAATATAAATTCACAATATTTTAATATGACCTTTGATTTTAAGGAGTTTATGATTCAATGTTGTTGTTATTCATCTTTACTTATCTATATATAAAAAATTTAAATTATGGCCATTGATTCTTAAAATTTTAAATTCAATAGCTGTAAATAGTTGATAATATAAAATAATTATTATTCATTTAACACATATAAAACGATTATAAGAAATAAGGGCATAACGATCCTTCGCTCAAAAAAGTTAACAGGTTAGAGTCATTCAACGGGTAGGAATGAGTGCGCAAGTGTTGACTCTATTTTCGTATCAAAGTTTTTTTTTTCGTTTTTTCACGAAAACATAGATTTTTTTTTTTTTTTGGCATTTTACCCTTAATTAAAACTTAATTAAAACTTATTTGTGTGTATGTTTTTGTTACATAAATTGTTGAAACTTATTTGCGCTCCGTAGCCCAAAAAAAAAAAAAAAAATTACCCTAACCCTTATTTGGCTGAAGAACTCGCCAGATTCTATCGCTCTTTTCTTTGGGAAGAAAAACGAAAAAACAGAAAATTCACTCACCCAAACTCACCTTCTCTATCGCCTCCCCGATTAACGGGCGCCCGCCCTTCTCTTTTTCTTGTCATTCATTGGTTTCATTGTGTTTTCTGTTTCTAATTGAAGAAAGCTATAAATTATAGGCAATAAGGTCAGTTCTTTCCTTGTTTGGGAAAAAATCTACTCCATATTTAATATATCTGCATGTGCCCTCAGCTCATGTTTGAATATTCAACTGAAGTGAGTATCGGAATTTGAAAAAGAAGCCGAAGTTTGAGGAATTAGAATTGTGTATGATAATGTAGAGAGAATGGTTGATATGTTTAGAGTAATGGGTTCTTTTTGTTTGTGTTTTCTGATGCAACTTATCCTTTTGTTTTGTCAGTTAATGCGTGTTCAAGGGAAAATGTGATTGAGTTGTGCTTTTCATGCTAGTCTATTGGCAAAGATTCCAGCTTTTCTCGTTATTTGATTACTTGTTTTTATGGCTGTAAACAGTTTTGCTGCTTGGGCTTCTGTCTTTCATGTTTGGCTGACTAAATTGCTTGAGTGGCTAATAATGCTTCAATTGAACCTTTATTTGTGGGTTTTGTTTTCGAGTTAAGATGTGAGAGTAATCTGCATTAAAACTTTGAGGCTTTAATTTGTTGTGTTACCAAACACCTGAGTATATTGCAGTTTGTAGTTACTTTTAGTGGCAGACTTATGTATTCGTTTTAGAGTTATCATGTTAAGCATGCTCACTAGTTCAAATTTGGTTTAGAAGCTTCAGTTAATGAAAATGTTGCTAATAGCTAGTTTAGAGGTATATGCGTAATATTTGTAGCCTATTTATGGAAGAGCTTTTCCAGTTTAAAGTTGGCATAATTCATTAAATGAAGAATTGAATAAAAAGAGATTTGTGCTCTTAATTTGATTACCAACCTGAAAGAGAGAGGACTGAAGCATTTGAGATTGCTATTCAATTTGCATGAAACAAGTAATACTAAGTGACCTTTGCTTTTTTGTAGCAGGTATATACTTTACAGTTTATAAGTTATGTATGCAAGGAGAATAAAGTATAAAAACCAGATATGGAATTATGTGGTTCGACAAGGCAAATATTCCTGTAGCTCTACTGCCGTGATTATTCTGTTGGACAACGGTTGAGCCCTGCACCAAGAGCCAGTAGTTTGATTGAGAGATATTTGTCAAATTCTTCAGTGTTATTAGGTCTTGCTCCTGAGAGAAGGTCCACAAGATTGTATTGGAGGTCGGACATTAGTTGGAGAAATTGTTTGCTAAGATTTTATAGTTCTGAAGGTGATGGAAGGAATGCAAGCGAGGATAAGCGTGCTCCTACCAAAGATGTGGCTGATTGTGATAAGGAAAAGATTCACAAGGAAAATACAACTGACAGTGCCAGACATTCTGATGCACATGCTCGACTTGAGAGCAAGATCAAATGGAGTGGCTAAAAAATGAAAAGCTTGCTATAGAGAATAAAAAGAAGGAGTCCCCGTTTCTAAGTCGACGAGAAAGATTTAGAAATGAGTTTTTGCGGAGGGTTGTTCCATGGGAAAAAATAACTGTGTCATGGGATTCTTTTCCTTATTATCTCCAGTACGTGCTATCCAAGATTTGCCGTTTCTTCTCTTGCATCTGAAATTTACTTCTTTGGACTGAACATCATTATTTTGCAGTGATCACACTAAAAAGCTTTTGGTGGAATGTGCGGCCTCCCATTTGAAACATAAGAAGTTTACCACTGATTATGGTGGACGTTTGACTTCTTCAAGTGGGAGAATTCTGCTTCAGAGCATGCCAGGTCAGTATTTGACTAGCATACACTTTTGGCATAATTATCTTAATTGAATAAATACAGCCTTTTAGTTTCCTTTCAATTAAAAAGAATACTTGGTTTGAAGGTACGGAGTTATACCGAGAAAGATTGGTCAGGGCACTTGCTCGGGACTTACAAGTTCCACTAATGGTGCTTGATGGCAATATTTTAGCTCCTTATGTAAGTTGGAATGCATTTCCCTTCATATGGTGTGTGCCCTCATTAGTCAAGAGTACAGAATTCTTATTTGGCTCAGAGAGAAAATTAAAGTTTTGAAGCAAAATAATTTTAAAAAGATCTTCTCTTGTTATAAGAAAGGCCAAGATAAGAATAAGTGTTACTCTTCTATTCAGATTTCATAAGAAATTGTTGCTTTGCTCTTCTGCTTTGATTTTTCAGGATTTTAATGAAGATGAAAGTGAATCAGATGAGGAAAATGCTGAAACATCAGAGTCAGAAGCTGAGGATGAAAATGATGCAAGTAATGAGGAAGATTATACAAGTGGTGGTGAGGCAAGAACTGATGGTAGTGATGATGAAGTTGATATCCATGCCTCGGCTGAAGCTCTGAGAAAGCTAATCCCTTACAACATTGAAGAGTTTGAGAAGGTAACATTTTTGTGAAGTTTCAACAGTTGTTACTCCTAACACATAAGGTGAATAAAAAAAGGAAATAAGTACACAACTTTGTTCATGTTTAACCCTGGGCATCATTGATCATTCTTAACAACTCAGTGAGTTGTTATACGCATACCTCATACCCAAATGACACACAATTTCTATGTGACATTTTCTGGACACTTATCACCTTGATTACATCCTACTGCATAAGAATTGAAAGTTAAATCTCTCATTACCTGAAGTAGTTGGAACTAAGTTTTTTTGGGCAATCAAGGCGTTTGCAAGGGTTATTCTCTTTAGAGGGTTATGAGAGGTACTGTACTGAGCTGTGAATTATATCTGTATTTTAGTGGTTTATATCTTTGTCTAGCAGAGCGTTTCTGGAGAATCTGAAACCTCCTCTACATCTTCAACATCAGAAAGTGCGGAGCCTTCCGATAAAGCTAACCGTCCACTGAAGAAAGGTACTACATTTCTAGTGCTGCCGCTAAATGTAAATTTTATCTTAAATTGTGCAAAGTTTATATTTCTTTCTGTGATATGAGTTAATACTACCAATGTCTTAAAAGATTATAAATATATAATTCTGCTTTCGTACATCTTTATTTTGGACTGCTGTGATTCTACGCATAGAAGATTATGCGTGTGCTGATCAGTTTCCTTTAATTACTTGAATTGAAGATGAGCGGAAAGGTGCTTGCATTTTGTCTTTTGCGTGTCACTCACTATCTTCATAAGGTTTAATTATTTTGGCCTCCACAAAATTAAGATACTTTCATCGCTTTGTATCACTATTTTAGAGAGCTGTTTTAGAAAACCTGCTATTAACATAATTTTTTGAAAATTTCCTCCTTGTCATCAGGTAAATAATTCCAATTTTGCAACACAACCGTGTTCTAGAAATCTGAACTCTTGCGTTGTCACCTCATGAATATGTTTTTTATCAATACTGGGAAAATCTATCTTGAACCATTTCTAGTTGGACTAACTTTAATCATGGGACAAGTGATTTCCATTTGCAAGTAATTAGTTTCACAGTCTGGGCAAGTGGATTCTCACTTGATATGTGATTAGTAGGATTCACCGAACTGGATCTTAAAATACGATTGTCCCTATAACTAAAGTTCCATAATGGATCACTTGTTTACTCTTAGGATGAGTAAATTCTTTAACCATTCAATTCTTCTTCGCTTAATATATCAAATGTGTTTCTGTTGCCAGGAGATCGAGTGAAGTACATTGGACCGTCCATTTGCATCGAAGCGAATAACAGGTGACTGTCTTCAAATGGCACTTGATATGATACTTATTCTTATTCTTTGGTCTTTTCTTCCAGTGACTGTCAACAGCGGGTGTGCTTCTTTCTGAAACATGTAGTCTATTGTTCAGATATCTTGTATTTGATCATCCCCAATTCTGCAAGCACTACGCATTTTTTTTAGCCATGAATTACTTGGTTGCTTGCACAGTATCCCCACCAATTGATTAGGATTTAATTTCTTTACATGTTATAAATGTTTGAGAAAAAGAAATTTTACTCTATGCAAATGTCTGACTCTTGAGGCTTTAGTTTTTTCCTGTTTCTTTTGATTGGATTATTGATTTGTTTGTGTGTATGTTCCAATAGGAATTTTGTGTGGTTGAGTATTACAAAGTTTGCTAGTTCGCATTTACTCTCAGGGACTTCATTATATCCTAGTTCTTTGCTAAGACCCTATTCTCACAATTATTGACGTATCAGTAAGTTTGTGGTAATTACCTCAAGTTATTGATCCAATGGCTGATGTCACCAAGGCAAATTCAATATGTAATTTTGATTGCTTTAGTTGTTCCCATTACCTTTGCATTTCATACTACTTAGGTTTTTACTTGTGGTATTGCTCAGATATTAGCTGCTTCCTTGTTTTCGAGCTATTTTTCCATCTCCTCTATTGCTGCTGATAAAGAAGCTCATTATAGTGGTTAAGAAGTTTAAGAAACAAGAATCATGCAAATATGAAAGTTTCTGTGACCATTTCTATGAGAAACAATTAAGCTTTCTGATGGTCAAACTTCCTCTCGACCTGAGAATGTTGTCTAATCCTAGAGTAAATGAAAGAGAAGGTTAGAACAAGCAACTTGATATAATGGATTGTCAGAGGCTGTACTTAGGAAGAGGAGAACTTTCCTGGGGTTTCCTTTGTGAGGATTAGGTGGAGAAGAAACTGTACGGATCAATTCATATGAAGCTTAGTCCAGCCTTCTATTATTTTCTTATTTTTTATCAACGAGACATGGAATATCTAGTTTATATTTTAATGAAGTATGCTCGAGTTTTCCTTGCTGGAATAATTATGGCCTGTGCGCCCAATATAAAAAGAATACGGAGGCAGTTGTTTCTTAAGCACGTAAGCTATGACACCTGGTTTTGGCCATAATTATATTGCGCATTTCCTTCATTAAACTATTTTTTCTTTTAATTTTATTCTCTTTCAAATAATATTGGGAATCTCACATGCGAAGTTAGGCTCCGTACAAGCTTCTATCCGGTATGAATACTTAGGAGCAACAACTAAGATTTGTGTAATAAGTAACGTTTCTCATTCATTTCCATTTTACCCTCTAAATTATTAAACGATTCATATCCATACCTGAATAGAGGAAATTTAAACAATCAGAAATCTTCATTCACTTCTTTCTTCTCACCCTCTGTGGGTGTGGGTAGGGCCGGGAGTGTTGCTAGTTTATATTAAAAACTTCTTCAGGAGAGAACATTGCCCGTGATCTTTGAACTTGTCTGCACCTGATAATTGAAAATCCAATTCATCACAGGATTGTATTGGGGAAGATACCAACACCTGATGGTCCAACAAATGCTTATACTGTTATTCGTGGCAGGTTGGTTGGTAAGTTGTTCAGATGCATGTACAAAAGCTGTTTATGCTGTGCTCGGAATTGTAGTAATCTTTTATTCTTAAAAAAAAGGATTTTAAATTGAATTTCTGGAACAGCACTTTGGTAGACATTAATGATGGTCCCTTTGTATTCTAACACCGAGTTTATTTTTCATGTGGTTTGGTTGACGTAGCTGCTTTAGGCAACCTTTCTTTATCGCATTTCTCCATTTTAGATTTAGTTTTCTTGTTGAGTTTTGCTGGTGGTTCTCTGAATATCTTCATTTTCTTATCAATTGAGTTATACTGTTTTTTCTCCATCTGTTGTGCATTTGCCGGTATTTTCTGGATATTTCCTGTATGCTTGCAGTTTCATTTAGATTATGAACTGGTTAATATTACAAACAATCTCTCTTTCAGGACATTGTCTAGTGGTCAACGAGGGAGGTTTATGAAGTGAATGGCGAACAAATAGCTGTTATTTTTGATATTGGTGGCAAGACAACAGAGGAAGTGAAGGATGAGAAAACTGCAGAAAATGCTGCAAAACCGTCGGTTTGTTGGCTTCATGGTAAATATTAGTCACTTATAAGAAGTTATAACCAGAATCTATATGCAGTGCACTTCAGTCCAGACTAGTTTGATATGATAAATTTTTAGTCTAACTGGAGGTTCTACTTCTTGATTCCGCTCTCTCTATTTGTTGGAAGTGGTAGTTGTAAAAAAACTTTTTTCTCTGACTGGAGGTTCCGCTTTTCAAATCTTCTTTCTTTATTTATTGGAAATGGTAGTTGATAGAACCTGGATGGAAGAGACATGCGTTTCTGGGTGTTCTTCATATCTGTAGTTCAACATGCTGTGCTGTTGTAGAAGCTTGAAAAAGGAGATTACTGGATGTTGCGGTTCAGTTTTTCTTTTTTTTTTTTTTTGAGTGAAATTGATGCATTTTGGAGACTCTGTATCAACCTATTTGTTGCTGGGAGTAGCTTGTGCTCAGTAGTGTTTATAGAAGGTATTGCAGTTCAGTTTCTTTTTTGTGAGTAAAATTGATGCATTTTGGAGACTTTGTATCAACCTATTTGTTACTGGGAGTAGCTTGTGCTCAGTAGTGTTTATAGAAGGTGAAAGTGAAAGGTAATCATGAAAACCACTCGTATCGTAAAAGGTGAAATAACTGAATGTAAGTTATAAAGGAATGATATAAGTATTTGAAGTGCAGAAAGCGTACACAGCATCTTTCTTACCTTTCTCTCTCTCTCTCGTCGCGCTGATTACTTGCAGTTTTTAATATGACTTGGTGAGACCTGAGGAATTAGAGGCTGAGCTCCCGAACTGAGTGGGTAAAATAGTGTGTTTGTTCAGCTCCATTTTCTTGTTCTTCTGTTCGATAAATAATACATTGTTGTAGTACAGTGTTGGTTATACTACTTTGTGATGATTTATCCTAGTACTTAATTTGTTATGGCCTGCAAAACATTGTGCATGATGGTATGCCACATTCTCAAACCATAAACATATTGACCATAGGCCCTGTCTGTCATCTTCAATTTGCAGTGAAGGATATCGAACATGACCTTGATGCTCAAACTCATGATTGCTATGTTGCAATGGAAGTGCTTTGTGAGGTACTGGTTTCTGATTGAGATGCGATGGTCTTGCAAGTTTTTAGAGTTTGTATGTTTTGCATAACTATAGTTTTCCATGATGATTGCAGGTATTGAAGTCTCAACAACCACTTATCGTCTATTTTCCAGATTCTTCACTGTGGTTATCAAGGGCTGTTTCAAAGTCAAATCGGAAAGAGTTTGTTCGCAAAGTGCAAGAGATGTTCGACCAATTGTCAGGACCTGCAGTGTTGATTTGTGGACAAAACAAAGTGGAAACCGGATCAAAAGAAAAGGAGAAATTTGTAAGTTTCAGTTCACTAGATTTTACTCTCATTTGGATCTCTCCTCTGTGCTCAGCAGGGGATGATACGTCTACATCTGTAACCAAAAGAGAGTGTCATTTGTATATCCTCTGCGCTTAAAAGGGCTTGATGTTTATATATCTAACTTTTTCTTTTTGTTTCAACAGACAATGATACTTCCAAATTTTGGGCCGTCTTGCTAAGTTGGTAATGGTTTCAAGCTCTGAAATTCTTCTATGTTCATTCGAAACTTTTTCTGTTTTGTACCTTTTATGCATTCTCTTAGTAAAGTTAACTGCTTGATCTCTTTTATAATAAGGCTTCTCATTTATATCAGGCATGTTTACGCTGATGGTTCTTCTTACAAAGCACAATTCTAGATTATGATATCCACAGTTGGGAAACAAGATGCTCCTTCTTTTTTGGGATTTTAGGATTTGCAGAAATATTCTTGTAACTTTCTCCGTGCATATCTTGCACAAGGACTCATTTAGTGGCTGTTTATGAGCCCCCCAACTCACCACACACACTCACAACAACAAAAGGATAAAATTATCTGTAAGAGTTGACCCATAATTTTGATGTAGCCATAAATTTTTTAGAAGAGTCCAAGGTCAACCTTGCACATCTGAAATAAATCAAGTCCTTTTAGGCCTTCGCAGTGAAATAAATACATATTCAAGTTAGTTACTTTAAGGGAAGAATAAGATACAGACAGAAGGGGATTGATTTTTAATTTGCATATTCTTTATGATAAGTGCTATAATTTGTAAGTGATTTTCTTTTATCTCTGGGCATCTAGTTATGATTTGTGATGTAATGAAACTGTTTAGTTTGAGGTATCTTTGTTTGCATTATGGGTTCGTGAAATGTTGTTAGTTTATGTCTTTCGTTTACATTGCAGGAGTCAAATAACGTCTTGCTTTAGCATAGGACTGTAATGGTCATGATGTAATGTGAGGTTTTCTATTTTTCAGCCTCTTCCTTTGAAGAGACTTACAGAGGGATTAAGAGCCAGCAAACGATCTGGGAGGATGAAATATACAAGCTGTTCACAAATGTGATGTCTATATATCCCCAAAGGTAATCTTTTTGGATCTGCCTCATATTTTGGAAACCTAAGGATTTGCTGCTACATGTTGCTGCTACTTTTTCTTTGAAGAAGGTTCTCTATACATTATGTCTGTTATCTACTAGAAGTGTCATGATGTGCACTATCTTGATTAGCCAAAGAATTCATGAAAAGAATTTCAACGTTCTTCATTGTTCTTTTGATTCATCTCCTTTGGTAATTCTTACTGCAAATACTTGTCAAATCACTTTTTAAGATAGGTAAATATCCCTGGTAACTTTTCCTTAAGAAGCATGGTTATAAACAGGATGATTTTTGTTACTTGCCTCCAGTCACAATATCAAAAGCTTTGGTATCCTAAAGTATTAAACATATGCACCTACACTGGTGTAAAACATGAAAAAAGGACCATAGTGGTTATTTGTTTATTATAATTTGGAAGAATGAGGTGAGCCGGCAATATTGCTTGATAATGGCAGGAGGAAGATCTCTTGAGGATATTCAATAAACAGATTGAAGAAGATAGGAGGATAGTGATATCTCGAAGCAACTTGACTGAAATTCATAAGGTACATCCACAATTTTGTTCTGGTCTCATGTTGGTTATCAGGCATTTTGCTTTGATTTTTAAATATTCTGTGGCCAAACAGACTCTTCTTGGTCATATTGTCTGTTTGGCATGTTGATTTTGTTTGGAGGAATGGATTTTGAACCATGGGCTAATATATAAGCTATTTACTCATTTCAGGTTCTTGAGGAACACGACTTATCATGCATGGACTTGTTGCAGTAAACACTGATGGTGTGATATTGACAAAAGAGAGTAAGTATACTCATTTCGTCAACCATGTTTAGATATACATAAATATGCTAAAATCAACCCTGCGTGGCCATTATTCTATCAAGTCACTACCTTTATTTGTTTTCAAATCTTTGTCTTCTCCTGCAGCTGCTAAGTATTATAAGTTTCATGTATCAACGGTGATGTGAGGTGTTCAAGTTTCTTTTCTGGAGTGATATCGCCATCCACAACCCCCAGCTTAAGTGGTTGAGTACCTCCAAAATGAAAATTGATAGGATTTGCAGTGCTCTATCCAGACTGAAAGTACTGCCTCTGAAAAATAGCACCTCATTTAATATATAAATGTACAAATACTGGATTAACAGATAGAGTTAGAATCCTACTGTATCAATTCTTTTGTTTGGTACAAGGAATTTTCAATTTGAATTGGAAATATCCAAAACAAACGGCCTTGGTTCTCAACTAACCTCCAGCCACATCCAACCGGAAAGAAATGGGTCCTTGCTGAGAAAAAAAGACACTAGATAAACCAAGGCCAAGTATAAAAAATGCCCAGAATTCCTGCCCAAAGGGAATATATAAAGATAAAAGGAAACACTAGATATAAGTAAACATATATAGATGAGGGGGAATAATTTTAATGGTAATCCAAATTTGTATGTAAGTTCTAGAAATCTAAATTATATAATATAAATTTGACCATAAAATTTAGTTGTTCTTATTAGTAAAGTTCAACAATAACAGGAAATAAATTTATTGTGACCAATAATTTATCCTTGCCAGGTCACTGCATGGGCTCAACCTTGAATATGGAAAGAATTAGTTTTTCTTCTTTCTTTTGCATTGAATGTTGCAAGCTGATTAAATTATAGACTGTAAATAATGTAGTTTATGTGTTTGGTAGTGATGGAGTAGGTTAAAATATTACAATTCTGCTTTTGTTCATGATTCTAATGACTATGCAATTCCATTTTGTTTGTGGTTGCAGAAGCAGAAAAGGTTGTTGGCTGGGCCAAAAGTCATCACCTTTCATCTTGTCTCCTTCCTTCCGTTAAGGGGGATCGGTTACAGTTGCCTCGTGAGAGGTAATAATTTCTGTTGTTGTGGTTATCTGAGATTAACTTTTATCTTCTTAAAGTTAATTGCTGTTAATTATGATGTGTAGCCTTGAACTCGCAATTTTGAGGTTAAAGGAGCAGGAAGCAGCATTGAAGAAGCCTTCACAGAATCTGAAGGTTTTTTCTTCTCTTATTATTATATGAAATACAATTCACACCTTTTCTGGTTGTGCTGAAGAAAAACTTGTTGCAGAATCTTGCTAAGGATGAGTATGAGAGCAACTTTGTTTCGGCAGTAGTTCCTCCAGGGGAGATTGGTGTAAAATTTGATGATGTTGGTGCCCTTGAAGACGTGAAGAAGGCATTGAATGAACTTGTGATTCTCCCGATGCGGAGGCCTGAGCTGTTCTCTCGTGGAAATTTGTTGCGGGTAACTTATTGTTACACATACTAGACCAATTTTCATTTTATTACCCTTGCAAATTGTAAAGCCACTTTTCTTGTCAGCCTTGCAAAGGGATATTACTTTTTGGTCCCCCCGGAACTGGAAAAACCCTTCTTGCTAAAGCACTTGCAACGGAGGCTGGGGCTAGTTTCATCAGCATTACTGGTTCAACACTGACATCTAAGGTAAGTGAAATTCCATCCCTAGACATTTCTAATGTTGCAGAGTTTTATTTTCTGAAGTTTGAGTAGGACCTGCTCATGAAGAAAGATTAGCTGATGCTAGTTCATTTGTGTGGTCATTGGGCTCTATCTGTAATAATTAATTTGACTTCAACTGATGTATCTGTGTTATGACAAAGGCTTTCCTAGAAGTGCTTCTGGGTAACTCGTCCTAATGTCAAATTGTCTAAAATATCACCAGCTACTAATTATTGCTGTTGGCAACCAATCTGGAGATCAATAATCTGGGTTTCTGGATGTTAATTGGGACTAGGCCCATATGTACAGTGAGTGTTTTGGACTATCGTTTCTTTGGTGCATTTGGATTCGACAGAATTTTCTCATGGTTCAACGTTTAGTGCAAATGAGTACTGCCCTATTGCTTAGGTGGTAGATATATTGTATTTGCTTTCAAAATAAATCCTTTCTTTTGAATACAAAAGATGGAAATTTGCGTAGTAAGATATGTGAAAGAAGGTTGAAGTAAGATCACAAAATAAAGTTGCTATATACTCCAATATCATGTGGCCTGGACAAACTATCGAATGGAACAAAAGCTTGGTAGATATCCCTTAAACTGAGTGATTTTTGACTCCAGGATTGATGCTTAAAATTTTGCCAGTCTGCTGTATGGTGGATCATTTTTCCAGTATCTTTAAAATTTTGTAAGTTGATATTTTTTAGACTATGCATTTAGATTTCCTCCTTTAAGTCTTAATATGATTCAGTACAGAAAAGTGAAATAGAAAAAAGTACGGACCATTGTGCACACTGGCGAGAAATTTGAGTAGCATAGATCAAATCAATGATGTGGTTAAGATAAGAGAACGCAGGTTGATTTATATAATACAGGTAGTCCTTGTTTTCAGTTTTATGCATTTGGTAGGTTGCATTGGTATGTGTGGTGCTGGTACGGAATAGCACATGAATCTTGTTGAACTGGTTAAGTATGTACCTTTTCAAATAGAAATTATGATTCCACCAACTTCACAGTAGCACCAGAAGATACCATGCCATATTGGCATTTGTAATGCGTCCATAAGATATCTAGCTATGACTCTATGTTCATTTGGTTCTGGGCAAAATATTACCCCTCAGAGGTTTTTGATACTGAAAGTGGAGCACAAGTTACATACTCATGTTGTTGGATTGTTTCAACATTCGGACACATGCACATGAAAAAGTAAAAAAAGAACAATGAATAAAGTTACTCGTGAAAGGGGATTCTCTATGGACTGGTTCGCCAAAATAAGTTGCTAACACTGATTTGTGTCCATAGTTTTGGATTGTTCAGCAACCGGCATATGGAATTGCTAAAAGAAAATTTATGTTATGATTTGCTCATTTTTGTTACTTTAGCAGACGAAAGTGCAAGTTGTGCATTAGACAAGAAAAATCAGAAATAGGGTTGATATTTCTTTTACTCTCAAAGCTTCCATCTTTGGGTTCTTATAACATTGTTAATGTTTCTCTTTTGCTTCTCATGCAGTGGTTTGGGGATGCTGAAAAACTTACTAGAGCACTCTTCTCCTTTGCTAGCAAGTTGGCTCCTGTAATTATTTTTGTTGATGAGGTGAGACCTCCTCCGTCATTTGTGTCCCCGACAGGTTATAGTCATTATTGCCTAGAGCAATATGTATGAGCTTCACAGCGGCTTAATGGACTTTTGCAAGTGACGAAGCAGAATACACTTCATCCTTTTTGTGTCTCATGAGGAGACAGTCCCTTTTTTGCTTTGTTAATATTTTTTTTCCTGTGTGCCATGCCTGTGAGTGCAGGTTGACAGCTTGCTTGGTGCTCGTGGAGGTGCTTTTGAGCACGAGGCTACTAGACGAATGCGGAATGAGTTTATGGCAGCTTGGGACGGCTTGAGGTCGAAAGACAGTCAGAGAATCCTTATCCTTGGTGCTACAAATAGACCGTTTGACCTTGATGATGCTGTCATTCGCCGCTTACCTAGAAGGTAAATTCTTTGGAAGTTGCAAGTCCATATTGTACCATTTCTGCTTTTCCAAATGTTCATTAAATCTCTGTGAGCTCATGCAACAAATTGGAATGTTTGAACTGCCACCCTGAGAATATGTTTGGTCGCTTTTAGGATTTATGTGGACCTCCCAGATGCCGAGAATCGTCTGAAAATACTCAAGATAATGCTAGCTCGAGAAAATCTGGAATCTGGATTTCCTTTTGAACAACTGGCAAATGCTACTGAAGGTTATTCAGGGAGCGATCTAAAGGTGATGCATTGAATTCCTTATGTGGAAATAGATCAATTGCTACTCATGTCTAAACTTTCTTTAAATTTTTGTCTCTGCAGAACCTTTGTATTGCTGCAGCATATAGACCTGTCCAAGAACTGCTAGAAAAAGAAAGCAAGGTGAACACTGATAATTCTTTGATAATTCTAGTTTCAAGATCTCCCAACTAGGATCGGAAGGTTAGGAAAATTGAATGAAGTTGAGGAGTTTTCTTTCAGAAAAAAGAAGGGGGGTGGGGTGGGGTACAAGGATCTTTTCTTCCCTCTCCTAAAAACACATGGCTTGAATTGTTACATTTTCCTCCCATATATCACACTATCTTTCTTCTTAGCATGTCTTTCGGCTATCTCCTTTCAGGGCGACAAACATGATGGACTTCCAGTTTTGAGACCTCTCAAGTTGGAAGATTTTACTCATTCTAAAGCCAAGGTATAGCAAGAGAATGTCGTTCTCATAACTCTCCTCCCCCTCTTATGTCTCTCTTAGGCCGAAGGAAATCAAAATTAAAATCACACTGTTTCCTCACCGGGTCCACTGATTTTTCACAAAATTATGCAGGTGGGGCCATCAGTAGCATATGATGCAGCCAGCATGAACGAGCTGAGAAAATGGAACGATCAATATGGTGAAGGTGGAAGCCGCAGAAAATCACCATTCGGCTTTTGACATCAACAATCAACTGAATACTTGAGCGTTTTTTTTGTTTCCAATAGATAGTCGAAAACTACCGAAAGCTGTATCCATGAGGTGAACTTCTAGCCTTTTTTTCTCCCAATGGGAGAGAGACAGAGACCCTCCTATACATCACTTCATTTCGTAGGTTTCCTATAGGCGTAGACGCATAGAAGGAACAAGGCTAATTTGCCTTTGTATATTTAGTAATTTTAACTCAGTTAAATCTTTCTTTCTTGTAAATGATCTTAATGGTCCATTTCAGCTGCATTTACCAGTTATTCTCAGGGTAGAAGGAGTTCTCTGCCAGACTTCCATCAGCTATTGCTAGCGCTAGCGGTTGGTTATTATTCGACTACGAATTTAGTTGTTTTTCTTACCGTTGACAGATACCGATCGGTACATATGGGAATTTAGTAATTTTTGTACCACAGAATGATGCTATATTAGTAATTTGGGTTACCGGCTATATGTGCATCAAAGTCATTAAATCATTGTAGTCTTAAGAATATATCGATGATACAAACTATCCTGTAGTTAAATTTACGATATTTTTACTGTTTATATAATTCTTATAATATATTTCTATTCGAGTTTAATATATATTTTTATGAATATTCCTAATATGTACCTGAAAAGTATTTAAAAGTAGTGAATCATGTTTGAATATTCTTTGAGATGTACATTTGATGATGACATGCAACCCAATCTTAGTCAAGCGTGCTTTGGCATTTTTCAGTGGACTTCTGATTAGTACTCTAAGGCAAAGAAACTATTGATGAGCGTTTGAAAACACTTATTTTAAACGTTTATCAATTTATTATTAAAAATAAATTGAGAAAAGTGATTTTATTTCATAGCTTTTGCTTTTAAATTGTTTAAATTAAATTAATTTTTAGTCTTAAGCTATCTTTCAATATTTCAATTTTTTACTATCGCTTAATTTATATTTTTTTACAGTTTATTTCCACCACAAAAATAGAATTTATTGCATTAACTTCTTGAATATAATGAAACACTAATAAAGTAGATTTAGTTAGTAATATATTTATACATCTATGATCATATCCTTTATATCTTTCAAAATTTTATGAATAGAATATTTTCTCTAATATTTTTTTCTTTATAAAATTCGAGATTGAAAGAAATAATAGGGGGTGAGAAAAAAAAAAAAAGAATTGGGTGAGAAGAGTCCGTTTTTTTTAAATAGTCTTTTATATTGAAAAAAAATCTCGAAACGATGATACCATTTATTTTTGCCTTAATTTACCAAATAAAATATTATATTTTCTAATTCAATGAGAAATGTAAGACGAACTTTGTAAGGACACATAGAGAATCTTTAAAAAAAAAAATATTTTGGATTTATTAAATTTAAAGAAAAATAAAAAATAAATAGCTGTAATAAAAACTCTCTTTTATGACAAAAGGAAGCCATTGTTTCCGGTCCGAACCGGTGAGTCCCATTTCTAGCCTTTGTCCGAACAAAAACTTCCAACAAAAACCCCACAAAACTTTTGAAAATTACACATTTACCCCATCCTCACTCCTTAGATCTCACCTTCAAGAAACTCTCAGCTCCAAACTCCCAAGTGAGTAACAGTCACAGCCCATCACAGACGTTTGCTCCACCACCCCCAAGAATCCAACTGAATGGCCGCTTTGCGCAGAAAAGGCAAGTTCTTGTTTGTATTAATTGTGTGTTTGCTGTTTTCCGATTCGTTTTATTCCCCTCGTTTTTCGTGCCTTAATGTTCTTGCATCAGACATAGACCCATCTTCGAATTCGAACTCAGTAAAGGAAACAGATAGTAGAAACGGCAATAATTTGAAGGAAAAATCACTTGACAAAGAAAGCGAGAACCCCGATGTTGTGTTGCTGAAAAAACAGCAGTTTCAATTGGAAAAGCTTGAAGAGTTGGTTAAAAATCTGACCCAACTTGTTGATAAGTTGGAATCCCGGTTTACTGAAGCTCCGGAGAAGGAAAAGACGGTGCCTTCTTCATCATCCCATGATGAAACAAGGGATGCTGAGAGAAAAAAAGAAGAGCCGATGACTCCTAGTGAAGAAGGGGAGGAGCAGGAGCAGGGAAAGGGGGTGAAGGGAGGAGCAGGAAGAGGGAGGGGAGGGGCCGGTGTTAGTGAAAAAGTACAATACATTTTGGTCGGAGAGGTTTCAGTTTGTGTCAGCAGTGAAGTTGAGATCCAGCCCAACTTGTTTTAATGTGTTGCCATATAGGGATTTTGAGGGTTTCAGTAAGTATTTCGCGGTTGGGGATGATACTGGTAAGTTGTATGTGTTTTTGAGGAGTGGGGATGTTGCACTGGAGTTTGACACATTCTTGGAGTCGGAGGGGTGGTCACCCATTACTGCTATGGTGTCTTACTTGTCGGTTTACAAGAATGAGAGCATGATCATCACTGGACATGAAAATGGCGATATTTTGATGCTCCGGGTTTGGGAGACGTTAACTGGTGACGAATGGAGTTCCCTCCACGTGGAGAGAGTCGGGAAATTTGATATGCCCGAGTCTGGGGGTTCACAGATTAACATATTAGAAGTGCACCATGTTGGTAGGAAACGGTACATTTTGGCAACGGATGCTGGTGGTAAAATTTTTGTTTTCAGGGAGAATGGGACAGTATATGGGACAGCTACTCCCAGTCGACCGCCGATTGCTTTCTTGAAGCAGAGGCTTTTGTTTCTGACGGAGACTGGAGCAGGGTCTTTGGATTTGAGGACGATGAAACTGAAGGAGTCCGAATGTGAAGGGTTTAACAGTTCTTCTGCCAAGAATTACGTTTTTGATGCCACGGACCGATCAAAGGCGTATGGATTCACAATACAAGGTGAGTTGATTCAAACATTGTTGTTAGGGGATATAATGAACTTCAAGTGTCGGGTTAGATCAAAGAGGAAGCTGGATGTTGACAACCCTATGGCCTTGCATGCAATCAAGGGTTATCTGCTGATTGCTAACAGGGAGAAGGTCGTTGTGTACAATGTATCGTCTCAGCATTATGTTAGGTCTGGTGGTGTCAGGCTTGTGTTCTCTGCCGGCCTTGATGAGATTATAGCATCTTTTTTACATCAGCAAGCGTCTGATGTAGAGGATGAGAAGAGAATGCAAACACCTTTGATCGCGAGCGACTACGAGAAGCTAGTTATTGTTAGTCTTGGGAATGGCTATGTGGCAATGTATCGTTCCAAGCTTCCGGTTTTTAAGAATGAGTTCAACAGCATCTTGTGGACAAGTCCTGTTCTGTTTTTCATTCTTTTCCTCTTTGGAGCATGGCATTTTTTCGCTAATAAGAAGGAAGTCCTTACTTCTTGGGGTCCTGACGACCCATTCAGTTCTGCATCTGTCACGGGTGGAGCCCCACTGGGTTCTGGCAGCGGAGACAGGTCTTTTACGGATACTTCAAGAACGTCTGATATTATGGACCTAAGGGGCAGTGGTTTGAGAGGTCCTTCAAGGTATGTCTCTCCACCAAGATTTCCTGGTGGCACAGCCAATTCTTATAGGCCAGGACCCGATACGGACTCTAGACCTGCTCCTGTTGACCCCCGATTTAGAGCAACTTCAGAGTTGAAATTTAGGGGGTCAAATGTTGAGTCTGCGGGCATCCCAAAGAGAAGGGAAAGCCTTTTTGGAAATAGTCAAGTTGTTGATGATAGCAATTAACGCGCACATATTGCATGTTGTACTCTAATAACTATGTTTACCTGTCAACTAGGTTCTAGCTAGTTGATTTTGTTACATGATAGCCAAAATCAAATAATCAAGAAATCCAAAGCAGTTGTCACAGAACACGCTGAGGTTCTGATTTTGTTCCAAACCGCAGTAACGGGTTCTGACATAAAATGATTTTGCTTCTGTCTGTTAATACATGTTAAAACATCTAAGAGGAGTTTAACCACTTCAAAGAAGGTTAGCTCCTCAGTTAAAAAAGCTTGACTGCTATATTGAGGTTGCGAATGGTCGGGAAATCTCCTGGCGACGGTCGCTGATGGAGGGAGCCGTCATATGAGGTATGAAGCAATAAAATTTTCTTCTGTGATTCTTTGAGAAAATCTTAATCTTTTTGCCTCTTTACAATGCATTCACAGCGATGTTATACAATGCAACATGTTATAATTGTATATTGGACTGGAGATGTTGCACATCAGTTATGACATTACTTGATATCTAATGTCTGTTTCCAGAATATAGGTAAACTGATGACCCCAGTAGACCTTACTTGTTTGGAGTATATTTCAACTTGTTGCTAATCGGTTGGTGACTGTCGTGAAAATCCGTTGCATGGTATTGATGTCGTTGACGTGTAACTGTGTGCATGGCATCAATGTCGTTGACACAGTGCATGATTATTCCTTTCCTCGTCTGTTTCATGGTTGCATTGATCCAATTAAGGCAACATGTTTGTCCTTTTACGAGCTTGGTTTGATTTCCTTCACGATAATTGGTCAGTCACTCTCTTTCTATATATATGTGTGTGTGTTTTATTTCTTTGGGGGTTGACGAGGTTGGACTTTCATTACTACCGAAAGAAGTAGTTTATAGAAGCATATAATTAGGAGCTTCTGTCGCAATTTCATGTTTAATCTGTTTTTCACTGTTCCATGAAAGACGATTGTGCGAAAAAATTCCTTAAATATACACTTGCCATACGCATGATACATCAAGATCCATAGGTAAAACGGAGTAGGAGATGAAATATGAGATTGCAATGAAAGACTTCATGTGCATGGAATACCTCTTAGATCTCAGGCCCAGCCCCCCCCCCCCCCCCCCGACCCCAACTATAAAATCCGGGGGCATCGTTAGGATGACGGAGCCATAATCTTTTGATTGAATGACGATCTTATCTAAAAGTGTAAGTTGTTATAATGAAGAGTTATTATATTTTCTTTCTTTGGGTTTTTATAGTATGATATTGATGAGATTCTAATTCAAGACTCTGGTGTTCTTTCTACTCATAAACAGGTCTAGTAAGCTTGGCTCTCATAATAATATAAATGATGGGTTAATTACACTTACACCCCCTCTAAAAAAGTTAGATTATACGTTTTTCTAAAGAAGTTTTGAAATTACACTTACACCCCTTTCGAAAATTTTGGATTTGACCCTCTTTTGTTAGAGTTTGGATGAAAAATGCATCACAAGGAAAAAAAAAAAAAAAAAACATAAATTTTTAACTTTGCCCTTTATTTAACATTTTTACGAATATTTATGTACTTATAAAGAGATAAATATAATATATATATATATATATATTTTTATAGAATAAGGTTAACATCATTATATTTTTCATTCATAAGTATAAAATTATTGCATAAAAACGTTAAATGAAAGGTAAAATTAGAAATTTATACAATTATTATTGTTAACGTTGGTATTTTTCATCTAATTTTTAACAAAAAAAAGTTCATGTGTAAACGGTGAATTTGTGGAGGAAAGTATAATTTTGTATTTTTCACTAGGGATTTAAATGTAATTAGCCTTATAAATGATTGAGTTATCAAAAACTTGTAGCTATTTTTCAAGAAAGAGGTGTGGATCAATAGTTTGGACCCTTGTTGGGCTTTTTCAGTCTTACAAACTTTTGTTCTAATTGGGTCGACATTATTTTAGACCTGGGATAGTTTGGATTGGGCTGATCTCGTTCAGCCATACAAATAAAAAATAGCGAAAGGATATTGATTTGACACGATAATTCAATATAAAATATAATTTTATTAATTAATTTAAAATTATTAACATTCAAATGAAAATTTATACAAGATTGAAAATACATATTTTCTACTAAAAATTTAAAATTGAAAAAAAAAAAAAAAACACAAACAAGCAATGGAGTACTAATAGTTTTATAGAAGATTGATGAATTTTAAATTCTTTTAATAGTTACGGAGTAATTTGGAATTATTATTTGAAATCCAAATCATTTCATTAAAATGTAGTATGACTTAGATTTTTTGGAGGGGTTTTGAATCTCTAATGTTCTATACATGTTCTAATTATAATACCATAATTAGATTTTGATTTAGGATAAATTACCATAGCCTCCCATAAAATTTGTGATAATTACAAATACTCCTTTTTATTTGAAAAATTACAAATACCCCCTGAAATTATAAATATTTTAATAAATACTCGCTTGTGACAACTCATTATAGGAGGATATTTATAATTTGAGGGAGTATATATATTTTTCAAACAACGATGGGGTATTTATAATTAAGGTAAACTTCAGGGGAACCCGTTATAATTTACCCTTTGATTTAATGTTCAAAGTGAAGGTCCCTTTACTTCACAAGAATGAAATTCTGAGTTTGAATATCATCAAAAGTTCAAATAAAATATTATTCATAATTTGATAGTAACATCTTTGAATGTAAAAGTGTACCGAATGATAATAGCAACATATTTTTCTATTTATTGTTGACTTTTGTGACCAATTTGGGAAATGTCAAAAGTAGTCTAGAATAAGACATGCAGTTATGAACAGACCGTAATATTAAATTTTCAAGTTCGATAATATTTCAAATGAACTAGAACTAATGTTCGACTCGATTCGACTTAAGCAGAATCCTAATTATCAAGACCGTGTTTGACTAACTGAAAACTCAAGAACTCAAGAACGAATCGAACACAGATCTCTCAAGACGGAAATTCGGACCTAATAACGAAAACAAACAAGTCACTAAATCTTGATCACACAACCTACTGTAATAATAAGAACAACAAACTTAATCCACAGGCGACAGGGAAACAGACAGCCGGTCGGGTTGTACCACGCGCATCACGACATGGACCCATCACAAATCCTTTACCTTCCTTTAATATTGGTCCAAGTTCACATATATATAATAAAATTTAGACTTCAAAATTGTTAATTTAGAAATGTTATGAATGCATCTTTGGTTTTTATAATTGATGCTGATATGCAACGCCATTGTATCTCGTTTCGTAAGGTATTGTTTGTTTTTATTTTAAGAGTATCATGTTTTTGCTTTAAAAAGACATCTCACGAGAAAGAAGGTATTAATAGGGGACGTGTGGCTGCATTTATAACAATTTTTTATTTTGTCATTTATCTATACTAATATAAAAATAAAAGGGGCTCCATACTCATAAATAGCGGTTAATAACACCACTACGCTAATTTTTAGAAACTTTGTTGCTAATTGTTTTTTTTTTTTTTGGTTTATTCTCTTTTGAAGTTTGAAAAAAAATAGAAAACATAAATGCATTGGATTATAATATGAAAAATACCATAAAATGGAAGAAAAAAAGCAATTTTTTACTTTGAATGAAATTTCAGTTAAATGTAATGGAAAAGTTAACGGAAGGACCAAAACTGTAAAAAAAAATAAAAGGACCAAAATTGCAACCCTAAATTGAGGACCAAAATCGCATTAGTGACTATATATATTTGAGGACCAAAAATGCATTTATCCCTATGTTAAAACATGAAAAATTATTTATTATATTCACGTAGGAAATGCATGCCACAATGGCTAGTTATTTTTAAATATAGGGTAAATTACAACGAACTCAGATTTGATATAATTATGAATACTTCCTCGTTATTAGGAAATTACTAATACCACCTGATGTTTGATGAAACTATATAGTTTCTAGATGGTACTTGAAATTGTCAACTTTGTCCTCACTGACTTTTTTCTTTTAAAAATATTTTTTTAAACTAGTCGCAGTGAATGGAAAATTTGAAAATTGTAAAAAAACAAAATTATTCACCTAGTCCATATTTTTTTTAAATAAATAAAATTATAATTCATAATGCACAAGAGAGCACATTTTTATCAATTCACACAAAAAATGAATGAAAGCTTAACAAAGATGAAGAGACTGGGTTATTTGTTGGACGGATGGGTTAAACTTAAGAGGGTATTAATAATTTATCAAATAACAAGGAAGTGTTTGTAATTATGCCAAATCTCAAAAGAACTATTTGTAATTTATCCTTAAATGCATGTTTTGACAAGAACTTATTAAAATATTTAGGCTAAATTACCTTTATCGTCCCATAAAGAAGGGACTTTTTCTTTTTTGTCCCACGATTTACGTGATTTCTATTTTAGTCTCATTTCCTATAAAAAAAAATTCAATTTAGTCCCAAACCTCATTTTTTGTCAAATTTTAACGGAAGAATGGAGAGTCGTTAAAATATGGGACTAAAACGAAAATTTCGTAAATCGTAGGACTAAAACAGAAAAGTCCCTTCTTTATAAGGCAAAAAGGTAACTTAACCATTATTTTTTAAATTAATTTTAATTACTTTAATTAAAAGATATTATATTAAAAATATTAATATAATTATAAATTTACATATATAAAATAATATTTATTGTTAATAAATATTTATATATTATTTTAGAATTTGTTAAATTATATAATTTAACAAATAATTTAATATTATATATATATATATATTATATAATGTATAATTAATATCCAAGAGTTGCATGACTCAGATACCATTCAGTACCAATATATCACATTTAAAAAAAAGTTAAATATAACAACCATTGTTGAAACTATATTAGGAAACGCAAAAGATCTCAAAAGTGATAAATACAAATTAATATTTTAACAATCATGGAATTATAATTGATTAACAAACAAAATGAAACAAGAGTTGGAGACAAGTATAAAAAAAGACTTACTAAATTTTTGAATTTGATAATAAGGAATTTTACAGAATAATTGAATGTATAAAGAATATGAATTATCAAAGACATCCTTTTTGTATTCTTGAATATTACAGAAGAATTGGGAAGAAACACTTGTAGTAAGAAGCAATTAATGCTAGAGAGTAGTGAGAGTGTGTGAAAAATGCTCAAAGGAAAGTTGTGTTTTTCTCTCTTTCAATTGCTTCCATTTATAGAAGTTGATGACTTTGAGGTTTTCATGCACTTGATTGAATTTGCTGAATATGATTGTCTATCATGTCATTCAAGGTGCCAATAATGCAGCTATTGACCTGCAAAAGCTAATTTTTGAATTTTGATTTTTTTAATAATTTTTTTTTTGAATTGGGTTGTAAATTTTCTGAAAAGAATTTGAAGTCTTCTGGAACTGGATTTGGGTGAATCTGTGGTTTTGGACCAAAATAATACCACCATCTAACAAATCAATTTGGGATTTTATATAATATATAATGTTAAATTATAAAATTATTTAACAAATTTTATAATAATATATAGATATTTGTTAACAATAAAATATCATTTTATATGTAAATTTATAATTATATTAATATTTTTTAATTACACTAATTAAAATTAATTAAAAATAATAGCTAAAATTACCTTTTTTGTCCCATAAAGAAGGAATTTTTTCTTTTTAGCCCCACGATTTACGAAATTTTCGTTTTAGTCCCATATTTTAACGTACTCTCCATTCTTCTGTTAAAATTTAACGAAAAATGGAGTTTTGGGACTAAGTTAAATTTTTTAACAAAAAGTAAGACTAAAACGAAAATCGTGTAAAGTATGAAACTAAAAGAAAAAAATATCTTTTTTTTATGGGACGAAAAAAGTAGTTTAGCCGTATATTTAATAGTCTGTATAAAGGGGTATGTATTTGTTTTAGTATCTTAATGTATCATAAGTAATGGATTTTACAAACAAAAAGAAGAAATGATGAAAAGTTGGAAGGGAGAGTAGAAAAGCGTGGCGGTAGTGAAAATGGAGTGGAAATGGAGAAGTAGGTGGTGTGGATAAAAGGATTCTGTCCACCGACCCTCAATAGATCCGTCAATGGTTTGGAATATATGTTGGGTGTCTGTTTCTGTATTTTGTCGCCCGCACTCACCGCATAACCCTCTTTTAATCCATTCATTCCTGCAGGCCTACTCTCTCTCTCTCTCTCTCACACACACACACACACTTTATTTATTTTTCATAAATTAGTCGTCACTACATGCAGTCTTTGCTAGTCTATAAAAAAGAAATTGTGATGTGAGACGAAAAAAAAATTGTTAAAGAAACGATTATGGGATGAGGGGATGGAAAAAAAATGAAGCCCGCAAGAAGAACTAGACGTAGAGTGAGGTGAGAGAGAATAAATAAATTATAATTGTGAATTTATTAAAAATATGAAAGTTTGTGAGAAAAAAAAATATGGAGAAGTAAGCGAGAGAGATACGTGGAGTAGTGCGTTGAGATAATTTTTTTGAGTAATTCTAGGTTATTAAAAGAACATTGAAATACTATTGTAATTATTTTTTTAATAGAAGAAATGAATCAAAGAATAAAATTGGGGATTAAAAAATTAGTACGATAATTTTTTTTTATTATAATAGTATAGATGTAAAAGAGTGATTTACTATTTATGAAGTCGAGCGGTTTGAAGTCAGCTTACTTTGGAATATAATTAAGGTTACCGTCTTCTATTTTTTATGACTAGCAAGTCCCCATTCAATGATAACGTAGAAATCTTTTTAAATGTGAGGCGTAAGATGTGAATTTTATTGATCAGTAGAATTCATAGACCGATTCTAAAAGATCAATGTTGCAGTTTGATGGAGTGATCGAATTTATCTTTGTAATAAAACAAACCCTAAAAGAAAAAGATTTATCCCTGAGAAATGAATTCTTTTGACTTTTTATTTGAGCCGTGTCTAACCCAATCCTATAGCTTGATTGAGATATCACCTATCCATAAAGAGATCAACGAGAGGTCCAAATGAGGTCACGTGGATCTGTACTATATACTACTTCAACATACAGGTTGTCACTCATTCATAAGAAAAAATATATACATTTATGGTACCGACATTTAACTTTTCAATCCCTTTCCTGCTCAAATGCGGAACATGACCTAATATTATAGTCACACCCCCCGATACTGATTCAACTATTTTTGTCGGGATTAAAATCATAACATTACAATATTTTACAGGTATTCTAGTATAAATAGTTGATGAATGACCTTCAAATTCAAAACAATATAGAAACAAATCTTAAGCAACCGAGACTTAAGCGAATTTTGTGTCCTACAACTATCTCTTTCACCTTATTTTTTTTTTTTTAACGCACGTTCACAATTTAACTATATCAATTCTTAACATGAGTTTCCTATTTATGTCTTCCACTAACTTAAACGTCGAAGATTATAATTGGAGCTGCAGGTTCCCTCAACTTAATAATATTGTCTCGTTATTCAATTAATTCTATTATTTTCAATTTCGAGAACCGCCATAGATATAATCAATAAATCTAACAGATATTTTCTTATTACATCTTGACTCGACTTAGACATAAACCTGAATCACTAACCTAAAATAGCACGAATATTTAGGGATTCGGAGCAAGATTTGATAGATTTATCTATTATTATTATCTATATCATCATCATCATCTCGTTTATTCAATTCAAACTTGTCTTCCTCTTTTTTGTCTCAATCTTAATTTCCACACACACATACAGCGTGACGTGGGAATATGTGCCTGCCCACATAAAAACACTCGTTGATTACATTTTCCAAGTGTGTTTTAATTACACGTAGGCATTCACATGCAAGAAGAACAAATTATCACACCAATCACAATCATCGTTCCATATCTTTAGTCTAATGCTCTGTTCACACTGAATAATTTACTCTTCTCTCTCTCTCTGACAAAAAACACACAGAGCAATGGTGGGTGGGTGGTGTATATGATTGCATCATTGTGGGTATGATGATCATCAAAATTTGTGAACTCATGATCGTGTCTTGTTGGCCTGTCGGGGGCCCCACATTAGCCCAGGCGATGCTTACAGCATGTGCTCAGTTTGACTGCACAGGTTTCTGTGTTGGATTCATACTCACACTAATGACCAAAAAGCCATGGCATAGAGAAGTGCTTCTCCGGACTTTCATAGCTTTAAAAAGTGTTTTTCTTAGCCGTTTTAAAAAAAATGTTGGTGAGAGCTTTGATTTCTTAAAACTTTAAATTTTAATAAAATATTTTTGGAATATTGATTTTTGTTTATGAAACTACCAAGAAAAACACATTTACGCTGAAAGAAAGAAGAACATTCGGATATATTTTTAGCTGCTTTGAGTTTTTTTATAAGTAAAATCAAAATTAATTTTTGACTATTTTTCTCATTAAAATAATTTAAATTCAATTTTATAGTTTTTAATTTATTTTTCAATTTGTGTATATAAAGTTGGTATTAAAAGTTTTAAATAATTTGAAGACTTTAAACAATGTATAATAATATTTATGCTTTCATATATTTAATATTCTATTCTTTTTTATATTTTATTTGCTGTATTATTTGATTATATTATTTCTATATCATTAAAAAATATAAATTGAATGGATAAGATTAATTAGTAAAATATTATTTTTTATTTGCAATCATGCAATAGTTTAATTATTGTGTATGTTGTTTAATTTTTTTGTTAATATTTTAAAAAATTAATTATATAATAGTCGAAGTAAACTTTATTTTTTTGAAAAAATAAATATTATTGACAAACAAACAAGTGTAAATATAAGAAACTAATTTTTAACACATACGGACAAATGGTCTGAAATAAATTATGGTTTTTTAAATAATTTTTTTCTGAAACACTAGCCAATTCAACTTTTATTTTTGTTTGTCAAACTTTCAAATTTTTTTTACAAAATAACTTATTTAAAAGTAAAAATTTTCACAAACTCTTCCTAAAATAAAATCCGACATCCCAAATACCTTAAAAGTACATTCTGAAATCAGCAGTTGAAAAACATTTCTCAAAAGTTATCATAAACACTCCCTAAATCATGCTATCAATATTACCCAATTTATGTTGTATTTTTTTATTCAGGGGTGAAACTAAGCCCTGTCGAGCCCCGACGGCCGACAGGGCTTAACTTCAAGTATTAGCATTAATTACTATTAATTAAATAATTATAATCAATAAGTATCTTAATTTCAATGTATCATTGTGACTTTTTGAAAATAATATAAAAAAATAATTTTTAATTCCAAAAATTTCTATTATATAAACCACTACGAACAATGTTGATGTACAACAATTATTAATACAAAAGTTTTACGGCCTTTTGATTGTCAAGTCATAGTAGTAAGAATGAATTGTTTTGAAATATTTTGGTTCGACGATTGCATAATTAATTATAATTTTTTTATTATGATTTATAATTAATTTGGAATAATTGATTTAGAAGAAATGATGTAGGGTTTAGAGCATTTTAGTCCAATAAGATAGGGGTTCAACATTTTTTAGTTATTTGTTTTACATTTAGTTTAGTCTTAAATTTGAGAAAATTTGATACTTTTAGCCCTATGCTTTACGATATATTTAAAATGGTCCTAAAATTAAAAAAACTTGATATATTTAGTTTCATAAATCTGTAAATAAAGGACTAAAATTGACACAAGAAAGATATTTACATTAAATTGACCTGCTAACCACAAGGTCAAATGAACACTTTATATCATTATATTTCGTATTTAATTTGTAAAACAATTGCATACTAATTCAAATTTTTGTTGAATTTAATATTTATTTAAATAAATTGATTAAATTTTGATAGGACTAAGCGAATTTTCTGACTTCGCCCCTGATTTTATTTTTTTTTTTTTTTTTATGATTGATTTATGCTATAGTTTGAGGAAGGACATGTTTGGAGGGAGAGATTTCAAAAACTCAGTTTGGATACTTTCTTTTGTATATTTTATATTTGTGTAAATTGAGAGAATTTGTTTGTGGGTTTCGAGTTTTGCACTTTAAACTTTTTGCTTTTCTATTTTTCTTTTAGGTATATTTCTTAAGCTGCATTTGGATTTTAAATTTCAAAGACAAAAATGAAGAGAAAAAGGAAAAAGTTAATCTATAAAGCTTAAGTTACTTATCATTTAAAGTGGGGAAAAATATTCTTTTTTTGATATTTTCTCAATAAAATTTTAAATTAATCAAACATCAAATATATTATATTTGTTTTCAAGTACACAATACAAAAAATTTAAAATTAAAAAAAGCCTATATGTCATGGATTTTTTCGATGGATCTTTTAAGAAATCCATCACAAATAAATTTTTTGATGGTCTGTCAAACGGCAAGAGATCAATCAAATTAGACCCTATTGAAAATCGTTGCACGTTTTGATAAATAAGCCATGAAAAGAGAAGTCGATCATCATCTATCCCAATAATAAAACAATTACGTTGGAAAATCCATTGGATTGCAATGAGGTTAATTCCATTCAAGTTACACCAAATTTGCAATAGAACTTCTGACTGGTTGACCGTCGCTAAATTTTCGCCACACACTTGTAATCCACCAAAAATACTTGCCAAAAACATTAGAAATTGCAATGATTACTGATCGTCGAAAAGTCCATCTCTATTAATTGAACATATATTTATTTTGCAGTGAAATTAACATATACTCGTTGTAAAATATCTAAAGTTCACAAACTTGATAAGGTTTTAAAGAAAATAAAAATTTGGATTTCTAAAAACTTTCTTTATAAACACTCATACTTTACATCAATATATAAAAACTCAGATCAATTAAAACACTGGATACATCAAAACCTAAAAACATAAAAAAAAAAAAAATTAAAAAGAAGGAAGGGCCAAATTGACCCCCTTTAGCATAAATGGAGGGACCTTGTTAAAATAAAATGGTCCTAAGCACCTCCCACCATTTTGCCCACAAGACAACATCTATATATATATATATATATATATATATATATATATATATTATATATATTATAATTATAATTAATTACATTTAGACTCTTTCTAAAAATATGAAACTATACTTCTCCGCAAAGAAATTTTAAAATTACACTTAAACCCTTTTCGAAATTTCATTGTTTTCATCCTACCTCATTTCGTTAGGATTTGAATGAAAAAAATTGACATCAGAAAAGAAAATGCTTAAAATGTTCCTGATTTAATATTCTCATATAATAATTTTGTACTTAGAACACTACAAAAAATGCAATTGTTAATCATGACTAATTGTCATGATTAAGAATAAAATAACTGTAACGAATAGTCATTGACTACGGCCATGCAACGATTGATATTTGCGAGGGTGTAAAAAACATTTGCCATGGCGAATACCTTTTTTCTTAGTGAAAAATCTACGTTTTTGTATCGATTTTATTTAACCATGGTCAATATAAGAATTATTTGCCTTGATGTTTAGTCTACAACTATTAAAATTATAGCCAATAGTTATTTTTTTTTTCTAATGGGAGGGGATATTAAATGTCCATTTATCCCCTTATATGTATAAAAATACAGATCAAAACATTGATTAAATAATGAGTAAAATTAAAAATTTATGTAATTTTTCTGCTAATATTAATATTTGTCATCTAGCTCCTAATGAAAGAAGATCAAGTGTAAATGAGAAATTTTCAGAGGAGGCGTAAGTTTAATTCTATTTTTTTTAAAAATAAAATATCATTTTTTCTAAGTATAATTCAATATATACATAATATATATATATATATATATATATATATATATATATATATATATATATTCTTGGTACTATGAATTAGTGCAGTTAATTGTTGGTTGGGGATGAAAGGACAACCTTGCATGAGAAGAAAGGTAGCATCATTTATTTCCTTTTCCAAACTTTATTTTTAACATCAAAATTAAACTTTTCATTATAATTTAAATCCATCATAAAGAATTTATCCCCCAAAAAAAAAAAAAAAAAAGAAAATTTTAATCGAAGATAAAGGTACAAAAAGAGAAGTTCAATTTAAAGAATCGTTTGGATATAGCTTCATTCTCAAGATTAATTTTCCTTCTCATCTTTTTGTGTTCTGTCTTCCTTCCTTCGACATTTGGAATATGGAATCTGTTTTATTTCAAAATTTTGAATTTTTCATAGTTTATTTTTTCTTGTCATAATTTTCTTTAGGTAAAATTACACTTTTGGTCTTATAATTTTAAGTCATTAGTACTTTTAGTCCTATAACTTATTTCATTTACACATTTAGTCATTTTTTTTGTTTTTGGCGAATTTAGTCTTGGGCATCTCACATTTAGTCCTGTATTGACAATTTTGGTCCTAATGACTCATAGTTGCAGAACAAAAAATGAGATTTATTATAGTGTGAATTGGACCAAAATTGTCAATACAAGACTAAATTTGTCCAAAAAGGACCAAATGTGAGATGCCAGGACTAAATTCGTAAAAAAAAAAAGACTAAATGTGTAAATAAAGTAAGTTATAAGACTAAAAGTGCTAACGACCTAAAGTTACAGGACTAAAAATATAATTTTGCCTTTTTCTTTACAATGATTTATTTATTTTTTAACGTTTGATATGCATTAATATGTATGTATATACTAGAAGAAACTTCTAATTTTTAATATCGAGGAATTATATTTCACTAGAAGAATTCATAATTCGCTATAATTTTATTGGATATGGACTAAAATTAAATCATGGTAAATAATTATTATTAATTATTATTAAATAAAAATTAATGCAAAAATAGAAAACTAGACATGACAAATATTTTTACCCACCCTTACAAACGGTCAACAACTGTTACGTGGCCGTAGTTTATAATTATTTACTATTTCATTAGTTTGATTGACTCTGTTGGTTGCAGTTATTTTATATAAAAATTTTCGCTTTTTCCTAAAAAAAGAAAATGTTGCTTCTCTAGTTAATTATTTTAACCGAATAATTATTTTAAATTTCTTTGAAAATACATTTATATTATTTAAATATTAAAGTTTAATAAAAAATATTTAATAATTTCAAACCAACAATATATATATATATATTTATGTCAAATATAATAATAAACATGACACTATTGCAAACGTACGTAAAACTTTCAAATCCAGACATATATTTATATCATTTCAAACTTAAAATAATTTAATTACACAATTTTACTACTCGAACAAGACGTAATATTGATGTATAAATTTAGAAACATAGGCATAAAAATTAAAAAAAAAACAATAATAAGAAAAATTGAAATAATTACCCTATGATTGAGTTACAAATGGGAATTAATTAGTGGGTACCTGTGATGTGTATAGTAAATTCAAAAGGGATAGAGATGTATCACTTTTTCAGCCACTTGGATATATATATATATATATATATATATATATATATATATATATATATATATCATATAGTCCCAATCAAGAACACAAAAATATATATACATATAATAAATAAAAATAATAGCAATTATTATTAGTACTTTAAAGGATGAAGCTTCATTCAAGTATCCAATGTCTCAAAAGTATAAGCTAGCTAGGCTATGCATAATTTCTGGGAGAATTAGTTGTGTTTCTCTAAAATTTGATATAATTATATATAATTTTTTTATAATTTAAAAAAATATTTAGTATTCTTGAAATTTACTTCCATCCAATGAATATAACTATCTACCGTTAAAATTCTCAAAATTTGCTGACGTTAGCAAAAACGTCTGTATTACCCAAATTCACTTATTGCAGATTTTATTGTAAATCAAATAAATCTTTTCTCACTAGACTAAACTTATACATCTTCACGCGCTAATGCAGGTGACGAGATATGCTTTTATCCTTATAAAGGTGGTTTGGTAAAAAAATATTTGTTGACCTGCAGTAACTTGCAATAAATCAACTGAGAGTGAATATGAATTTTCATTCGACTTTTTGCTAATATCAGCAAATTTTGTAAATTTTACTAACAGATTGATAATTTTGTTGGATGAAAGCAAACGTCAGCGGTACTACGTATAATTTTTCAAATCACGGGAGATCTATATATATTTATTAGACAAAAACAAACGTTAAGAATACTAGGTAAATTAATATTATCAACCATGATCAAAAAATTAATACAAAAACTCAATTTTTAACACGATTGATCTATATTTCTTATAATTTTAGTTATGACCAGAGTTTTTTTCTTAATCATGGTTTTTAGTTAATAATTAATGTTTTGACATCTCTTGCTAAAACAACGCCTAATAGTCGTTATAAAACTCGGACTGATTACTACTCACCATATATAGTTTTTCAATTTGGTCATCGTAATTAGCCATGACAAAAAGTCGTATACTAAATTCGTAAGTCCTCCAAGTCTTTGCTATTTCCATTTAAAGTCTTATCCACGTGAGAATTCCAAACTTATTCGCATATATTTGTGACACAGAAGTAGGACATCCACATACTCCCATGCGTTGCGTGCAACATCCTCAATATTTAATCTCAAACCTTTATATTGAGGCCCGTTTATTTTATGATGTGTTATTTAAATTGTTATGAGTGTAGAATTATTCAATCTAAATAATAATTAATGTCGGATTCTTAAATTAAAAGCGAGTCTTCATAATGCAAAAATAAACATCTTATTTGAATATATTGAGCTACTTATGTAACATAATATTGAAAAATAATTGGGATTTAAATGTTATACTCAATGTGCAATACGTTGAGTAGTAGAGGGATAATTGACATTAAAAGAAGTAATTTGAAAAGTATGTCAAGATCAATCAAATCAGGACAAAATGCGACAATAAAAGTTTAGTTTCTTACCAAAGGTGAAACACGTTTAAGCGGCCAACAACATTAACGAACTCAACTCTAAAAAGCAATGTGGACAAAGGATTTTTAACTTCAACCCGTACGATCATATCTGAATCAATTATAATTATTATATTAAATAATAAATATATCATATTTATATATGATTAATTTGAATGGATTAAATTTATTTCGAATAAAACTTACTATAATATTAAACTATTGTATTCCTGCTTAAACCAATTAATGTTCTTAAATAATTATATATTTGAAAGATTTAAATTAATTTTGAGATAAAAGAATAATTTCATATGATATTAAAGTTATGCAAAATAAGAGGTATCAAGCTCAAATTTTATAAATTACAATGGGCTTTCCGATACCTAATCGTTATTTGCAAAATTAAAAATATCCTCCTATGATTAATGGTCATATAATAGATTATCAGAAGAAGGTATTTGTTAGAGATCAATTGCTAATTTTAAAAAAAAAATTGTATTTTTATAAGAATAACAATAGAGTATTTATAAGGATGATCACACTCCCCTTCCTTGAGCTTTGGTGTAATTACACGTAGCCTCCCTGTGGTTTGAAAAATTACATCTAGCCTTGAGGTTTGCTTCCGTCTAACAAAGTAATCCGTCCGTTAGTCGAAATTCACTACATTTGCTGATATTAACAAGAAAAACTGAATTAAAATTAATATATATTCTAGATTAACTTATCACTGACTTATTGTAGGTTAAATAATTTTTTCGAACTAAAGTACCCTTATAATGGTGAAGATTTACCTCCTCATATACATTAACGCGTGAAATATATGAGAGTAATTTGATCATAAAAATGTTTATTTAACCTGCAATAAGTCAGTAATAAGCCAATTAACTGTAATATATTTTTTTTTGAATTTTTTTTATTAATATCAATAAGTTCGGTGAATTTTGACTAACAGAGAGACTAGTTTGTTAGACGGAAACAAACCTAAAAGGTGTTAGATGTAATTTTTCAAATCACAGAAAATTTAAGTATAATTATACTAAATTCTAAAAAAAAATATAATTATCCTATTTATAATTATCATAAATTTTAGAGGAGCCCGTTACAATATATGCGAAAATATTTTGCTAATGCCCTCATGTTCAAATTAAAAGGTACTTAATTTTTTTAATAATATAAATAAAGGCCAAAAATCAAGGAGAATGGGACACGTGACAGAGAAGGGAATTTATCCTTTGCTTGCGAGGGGAGTGCGAGTGGGGCCCTCCACTGGGCCCCGCCATTGGAGTGCGCTTTCGGTTTTTATAGTGTTCTTCTGTTTCTCTCTCTCTTTATCTTGGACCCAAAAATTCTCGCTTGTCACGTCAGACGTAGACTTCTACGACAGCCGTGATTTCTGACGCGCCCAAACACCCATTTCATCTGCGCCACACATTCTTCTGCTCTATGTTTGAACACGGAATTTCAGCCGTTGATGATCCACAACGTGGGGCCTGCTGCCCCCTTTGAGAATGCTGGTGGGCCCCACCCTCAAGCTATCTGCCAATGAGGTAGTGGAGAGTGAGGAGGGAGTAGTAAACCCTTCCTTGGCTGTATTTGTTTTCAATTTTTAATGTATTCTTAATGTTAATCTATTTTTTTTATATAAAATATAGTGTTTTAGTATATTTTAATTAATTAATTAATATATATATTGTATTAACATAAAATATACAATCAAGTATATTGAAATTATGAAAAATATATATGTATATCTGAAAAGTACTTGAAAATTAGAGTCGAACTAAGTTTTCGAGATCAGAGTTTGGTCTTTCGGAGAAGCTACATGAATGATTGACAAATACTTTACCTTTTTTCTTTTTCAAAAAATTCAAAAGTATATGTTAATCATTTATATACTCATTGTACAAAGTACTTAATATAAACATGTATTTTAAAGCAAAATCCTTGCAACCCCCTTAAGTTTGTGGACTGATTATGATAAGACTACGAGTGTTTGTCTGACTTTATATAATGATTAAATAAAAAATTATTATAATATATTTATTATTCTTAATATATTTATTGAATCGAAATATAACAATATTTATGATGTGATTGATTAGATATGAGCAGAGTAGGAGGAGTAATGAAGGCAAGAGAGTGAGTGTGAGTCAGTCCCACCACACCCCACTTTTTCTTCCTTCTTATTCACAATCCACCTCCCCCTGCATTTGCAATCCATCCACACCCTTTCTTCTCTTCTCTTCTCGTCTCTTCTCTTCATTTTCGTACATTTCAAGAGAACCCTTTGTACCAAATAGGGTTGGAAGACTGAGTTCTTGTCAAGTAGATGGGCATTACTTCTCTCCAAGTTTGTATGGATTCATCAGACTGGCTCCAGGTACACATTATAAATGGAAATGCATGCATGCATTTCTCTCTTTCTATTTCTTGATTTCTAGTGATGGAAATAAAATGGCTCAAAGGGATGTCATTTCTGTTATCATTACCGAGTATATTATACTTGTTATGTGATTGATTATGTATATAAATGAATGACAATTATACATACAATAGTGTAATTACACTTATGATGTGAATAGTTTTAATTTGGTTATAAAGAATATTATGTAATCCATTTTTCGCTTCTCACACTTACTCCCTCAATTCAACTTATTCACATCCATTTCTTAGTGCTTATATATATATATATATATATATATATATATATATATATATATATGCTGTTGTTATTTTCATTTTCATTATTCTAATTTTTCCAAATATAAACAAATAACCCTTTGCGTGTGTTCTCTCACATTTCCTCTAAGGTATACATTTTACAAATAATTGCATAAACACTCCTTTACTTTTGGTCATATTAAATTAAAATGGCTGGATTCAATGGTCGATTAGAACTTGTAATGTATAATTTCAACATATGTTTATATACTTATCCTTTATATTTTATGCATTTCTGCTTCTATAGTCAAAATGTGGGGCACTGTCTCAAATTACGTTGTAAATTTTCTATTTCAAATAATATAAACGAGTGCGTGTATAATGATGTTATATTTATATATATTAAATGAAATAAAAGATTCAGCACACTGACGTTGTAATGAAAAAAGCAGGGTACAATTTCCGAGGAAGGGACAGGAATGGATTCGTCACCGATCACAACACCGTCAGGGGACGACAGCATCCTCGCATGCAGCAGACCGTTGATCGAGAGGCGACTGCGGGCGCCCCATGAACAGTCCCTGAAATGTCCCCGCTGCGACTCCACCCACACCAAGTTCTGCTACTACAACAACTACAGCCTCTCCCAGCCCAGATACTTCTGCAAGACCTGCCGCCGTTACTGGACCAAAGGCGGCACCCTCCGCAACATCCCCGTCGGCGGCGGCTGCCGGAAAAACAAGAAGGTCTCCTCCTCGAAGAAACCCTCCTCGTCTTCATCCTCCGATCACCACATTCACCAGAACCACTCGTCGTCATCGTCGTCGTCTCCGTTGATCCTCAACCAATCACCAATGCTGCCGTACAACAACATCCCGGCATCGTCTGATCATCTCCAGCTCGGTAATTATCCCGATCATCACCACCATCATCAGCTCCAGTTCTCGTCGTCGCTGGGGCTGCTCGCACCCAATCCCACCCCGATCGACTTCATGATGGAGAACAAATACGACGACGCTTTCATGGGGAATGGTGGGATTATGGCTGGACAGAGCTTCGCTGCAGATTTTCATGGCATTTGCTCTCCTTTCGGCTTCTCTTCTCTCGATCATGGGATTAATTCCGGTGCGGCGGGGAGCAGTGTTCTCGAGAGTTGCCAGAGGCTGATGCTGCCGTACGATGAAAACCACGGTCATCATCTGGATCATCAGAACCACCACGAGATTCATGATGTGAAGCCAAATGCCAAGATCTTGTCGCTTGAATGGCACGATCAGCAGCAGGCTTGTAATCCGGATGCAGGGAAGGACACATTCGGGTATAATTTTGGCGGGCTCGGATCCTGGACCGGGTTGATGAATGGATACGGATCTTCAGCGACGAATCCATTGGTTTAAAGTTTAAACTAATTATGTTAATTAATTACTGTATAAGTAATTATGAGTGTTGAGTACTTGTGTAGGTAGGGTTAATTTGGTCCTGTTGGCTGCATGGGGAGGTTAATTAATTATCATTAAGCATGAAATGAGAGGGTAATTAGGGTAGATTAATTAGTGAACCTAATTATGAGGGGTTATCTTTTGTTTTTTCTGCTATTTTAATTGGCTTAATTAGTAGGTGAGTGTGGAAAGGGGATTGTGGAAGTCTCTGAGTATGATTACAATATAATTAAGTGCTTTAATCTTTATAATTAATGCAGATAATTATCTTTTGCTGTGTTAATAAATTATTATTTAATAGGATAAATTACAACAACCTCTCTTAATCTTTGGCATACTTACGAATATTTCCTCGTTGTTTGAAAAACTACGAATCCCCCCTGATGTTTGATGAAATTATATAATTCTTGAATGGATGTATGAGATTGTTAACTATGCCCTTGCTGTATTTTTTTTTCTAATAAAAAATTAAAAAATTTGTAAAAAAATTCGATGGAGTGGATGAAAAAGTTTAAAAAATTATAAAAAAAAAATTATCCACTTAGTTAATATAAAAATTATTAAAAATTTTAAAAAATAATTAAAATTATCATTTTTAGTCCACAACGGTATTTTGGTTAGTTCATCATAAAAAATAGATGAAAACTTAATGGATGCTAACAGAACGGGTGAATTGTTAGACGACCGTTAAAATTAGGAAGTATTAGTAATTTTTCAAACAACGAGAAGGTATTTATAATTATGCCTAACCTCAAGAAATGTTGTTGTAATTTACCGTGTTTGATGTTAATGGCATAGAAGACAGTTCAAAGATACACATCTGATTTAGTGGCACCAGAGGTGCAAGATGTGAAAAAATCCTTACTTGAACTATATTTGATCGAATCAAATCAATTACAAAATAAGTGTAATATACTTGTTATGTGAATGGTTATTTTTACTGAATTGTACACCAATTATACGAAAAGTATATTGCATTTGCCATATAATTAGTTTTAATTTGGCATAACCAAGTTTGGGGTAGAATTTCCCCAAGATGAGTCGACTTCATTGTCTAGAACTATACCACATGGGTGTTCACACTTCGATAAATCAATCGAATTGGATCGAAGTAAAAAGTTTGACATATACCAAAATTGTATCGAGAAATTCAATTTAATTATTTAATTTTTATTTTTTAAAAATTTGCTTTTTTTTATTTTAGTATCAATCGTTGCAAATATTGAAATATTCTTTTATACTTACTATATATATATATTTATGTAAAAAGTTATTACTTTTTACAATATTTGTTATTTTACTTATTAAAAATTTTAAAAAAGTAAATAAAAAGTGACGTCCCTCAATTATTTTCTCGAAAGCTCAAAACAAAAGAGTGAGCCCCGATTCGGTCCCGTTGGCGTAAGCCGAAGGTATCGATATTTCTACTTTTAAACTAATGTGGTACGGGCCAAAACAAGTCTACTTTATTAAGATTACTCGACGAACATCGAGAATGACATGTCATACACATAGATTCTCCATATCACATGCTATGTCACCCTAAAAGATTTTCAGCTAACTCTCCTTATATAAGCGGGATTGGCCAAATGATGTAACTAGTAACCACTTTTTAAAATTTTTGAGTTGACTGGGCAATGACCATTCAATAGTCATAACAATGTTAATATAAGTGCAAATCAAGTTTGGATACTTTTGTAAATTAGCTAACATCCGTGACTTTCTGATGATGAATAGCTTGTTACAATTAGTTCACAATTTTTACTCTGAATCCCTCTATAAATAGACATCATATTGTAGTCAAAATGGTAATTCAAGTCATTAACACTTATTACACTTTCACTCTCGGCAAATAGCAAGGAAATCCAATTCTTGCTCAATTTTTTACATTCCACGAGCTTACTTTAACTTTCATTTCCATATTCAGACACTCTATCTTAATTATATCACCATTACTTATGTTATTTCAAGCGTTTTTCAATTCTTCAGTAATCAATTACTGATTTAAGATTGAAATACTAATTGTAGTTTTGCAGGTTAGTCCTACGGTGATCTGATAGGCCCTAAGGAAAGAGCCCGCTCTTTCAGCAACTAGGCCCATCACCAAAGAAGTTCTCTTCATCCAGGGCTAGGCCCAACCATGCTACAAGTCAGTAAAACGGCAGCCCACTTAGTGAGTATGTCATTTTTATATTATGTGTATAAAAGAGAATTCTTTGAATATATCAATTTTATTTTAGTATCACTAATTTAGCCTTCATTTTATTTTTTCTCTTTAAATTCATTAAGTTGTCATAGTTCAGGGTTAATTTTAATATTTTTTAATGATTTAATAAATTTAGGGAAGGTCTTTTCTCGATCATAACGACACCAGCACTATCTCCCAGCGCAGTTTCATTTTCTGCGTCGCTTATTCCGTACACGGGTATATTCGGGTTAATAAATTCCATAAATTACTAACGTCATAATTTGAGTGCTTTAACGAAACGACTTGGCTGTTGCTTTGCTATTATCATGGGCAACCGTATACACAGTCAAATTTGTCTATTATAATGCCTCGCAGGAATACCGAGGTACGGTCTAAGGCGGGGGTGACCGTCACAAGAGAGAAGAGCTAGAGTATGACTCCTCTATTATCTAGTTAGTAAGCATTGGAGTATACTGCCCACTATGGTTGTCGGAAAGTGCAGAATATACTGATCTGGAGGATTTAACCACAGTCTTGCACGTACCACCGGAATTTTGGAAAGTAGCTAGAAAATGTATTCTGATCTACTATAAATATTTCTGTGCAGAGCTACCTAAGGGCCATTAGTTTATTTATCGTTGTAATTATAATAAGAGAAAGAGAAAAGATTGACGGAAAAAGACATCCTTTTGCATTCTGTTAATTAGTATTCGGCGATGTGTACCGGGTTTAATGTAGCGAGTTCGCCCCCGTTTTCAAAACCGCCGCTACTCGATATTTGATATATTATTTCTAGTTGTTAGGTAAAGTATGTCGACGTCGCGGTTCATCGAGATCGCGCGATCGATCTTCTCGGTAATTTTTTTTTCGAGTGCGGACGGAACCGCGACTGGTGTTGCTGTCGTCCGATCTCGCACGACATAACTGCCCGAGTCGCATCAGGTTGTTCAGTCAAGGGCGACTCAGAGCACGGCTCTTTCTGTTCTATAATGTTATATAATATTAATTATTTGGAAAATGTAGCAAGGAAGTTCGGCAAAATGGATCCGATGAAAGTCTCTTAGGAAATATTAATATGGCTCTGAGCTGGTATGTGAGATTTAACAACGTGGGTAGATCCCACGGTTAATCTGAACATTATAATATAATTTATGGTTATAAATTATAATTTACGTCGGGTATAAATCAATGTCAGGTTTTACTAAAGAATTGCAGCTGACTATTACACACGATAAATAATCACGAATAATGCTATAGATGTTTATAACACAATCCGCATTGCATATTAAAAAATACAATTACGGGAATGAGCCAAGGCTCGTCTGTCGATGCCGCACAGTTTTCTTGTATTGGAAGGAATCTCCTGTGTAGGATGCTAGAAGGACCTTGCGCTCTCCGCCTCGCTGGGGGCTTCCCGGCTGCGGTGTCGGAGCCAGCCAATTCGATCTCAGATGGTACGTCCATCCTCATATGACAATGTGTGTTGGATTATACTGATCTCAGCGTGACGTTGTGGATACCGATTAGAAAAAGCGATGACGGGATAGTTAGGGCGATGGTCCCATCGGGGAACCAGCGATGGCATGCACATGCAATTGTCATGTGGTCATTCACTCCACAGATCTTATCCGACTGCATGCTCTGGCTGAATAGAAATAGTAAGAAATTAGAATATAACTATTGTTAGTGAGAGCGCTATCACATCATACTATAGAGATGTACTCACTGCACTCGTATGAAAGCACTAACTCATCAAGTATGTGCCACCTGCAGTATCTATCTGTGAGCAGTGATGAGAATCGACGGGCAGCTAATATTGATTCCATTGCCTGAATGGATAATCGAGCATTCTCTCGGAGATTTGGTGCCCTAATTTTATGACTCACAACATGGGTGTTCATCCATTTACAGGCCTTTGGCGCTGGTAACGAAACCAGCAGCCAAAGGGCAGAGAGGCTTGGCGGAATCAGCGGGAAAGCAGAGAACGCTTGAGGTTGGAGGATCTTGTATTTCTGCCTGACTCTCTAGTGTGCTCACACACAGCTTTTCTGTGGTCCGAATGACTTGAGAGAGTGGTAAAACGGATAAGTGGGAAGCCGAAAGGCGAAAGTGAAATCCACTACTTTTAAACGTTATTATCTTGCATTCGGCTTACTTACGTTCCTCTCGACAGTTATGTCTGGTAGTTGTCTAGACATTGCTATCTGCACTCCTCTTCATTTTGGACGCCACACGGCTCCGCCTCGCGGCCGATCCGGGCGGACATAAGTAATATGTTCAGGGACGAGTTACGTGGTGAGAGGGTAATTGAGAGAGGCTAGTTGCACTGCGGGTTCGACGCAAGGCACGGTCTGTTCATAAACCCTTTCAGAGAGATTACCATACTGCAGGTGATGCACTATCTGAATAGTTGGATGAGCTTCGTAACAGAAAAAAAGAACATGCTCGTGTGAACAGAAGGTAAAAGGCTCCGTGGTGTGATTGACTTCTATTCCAATACAGAAATAGAAGCGATACCTGTCGTCAGATTTTACGCTTGATAGAGTGCTACGCAGCGATCCTGTTCTAATGGACAACATTACCGGCTTTGACATCCACTCTTGACTGTACGTGCTTAGATGGTCGTCGGTAGAAATGTTACCACAGGTGGCAGTAGTTGATGCGTCTCTAAGGTTGATTGAGTTGCAGCCCATGAGCGCAGCATGCGCTTCACAGAATCGAATAGCTTCGACGATTACAGCTACTTATTGATTCTAATGAGTATTCGATGGGCGTGTAGCTTATTTGCGGCAATACATTCACATGGGCGTAAGCATATGTGCCAATAAGAGGGAGAGTCCACACTCCAATAGTTGGTGATTCGGACAATTGTTGCTTACACGGACCTTCACTCACCAACGTGCTTAGACGTAGAGTCCCGGCGCACTGACGGTCAGTGAGCTCGGAGAGATTGAGACCGAGACATACGTCCGCAGGTAACACAGTGTTACGCCGTCTCTTATTTACCAGCATGGCTATCGATCAATTGTGTGAATACGAACGCTAGTCCGCTAATAGTGAGATTAATCAAACTTCATGCTCACGCTAGCAGGAACCGGTTGATGCAAATGCGAGAGGGCATCGACCTGCTACAATTCGGCATCCATTGGGAACTGCACGCGCTTGAGAGGAGGTTTTATATAATGAAGCCAGTTGGCCACCTACACTAATAACATTTTGACAGAATGCGAGAGAGCTCAGCCATCAATAAGCTGTTTGAAAGTTCCTATGAAGACATATCCATCAATAATGCTAGCGCTGGTATGACCGTCCTGATTAGAGGCCCTAGTGATTTCCATTCGAACAATCATGCTTCTTAATTGATCAGTTTGGGATAGCTCCAATATGCAGTAGCTCCTGTGTGAACGCTAAAACGCGAGCTGGCACAGTGCCCGCCGTTCCGATTGCCGAAGACAATTTCACGGGTGCCATTCCGTCACATAGGAACGGTACCTCCAGGTGCTTTTGGTGCGACTCAGATACAGGGCACGTGTCCAGTATCCGCTGGTTTGGGCAAGCCGTCGCGGTCCGAATCACCGTTCTGGATGACATGTGCCATTCGAAAGGGACGCGCGGTTGCTTCTGAACAGTATGTACAAATGAATTCGCACAACTCGAGAGCATGATACGTGAGCCTGTTTCTGGCTAGATAGTATTACCAGTCCTTTGGCAGACGACTAAATGAGTGCTGGAGCAGGACATCGATTATTGTGGATGAATACAGTAGTAACGCATGTCCCCAGCAATAGGGGCCCAAAGGCGTGGTCTAATTTTTTGGGTTTGAAACACAAACTACAAGACCATGGGCGTCCCTTAAGCTAAAAAGAGACCAGAAAAAAAACGAACAATAGATCACAAAATTAGAGTACATCCACTTTGTCAGTGTCTTCTGAATGACGGTCACTGTATATCGCTCCCTAAACTAATACCTCGTATACCCATTATCCTTACGTGCCTGCGCGTTAACCCTGTGCTGCATAGCACTTTCCACTCTACGTATCTGAATCGCCCGTCACAGTAACCACGGAGGCCTACCGGGTCCCCCCGTAATAATTACCTAGCCTGTTGAATCGGTGTTTCACCAAGTGTCGCGGATAGAAAAGTATTAGAGATGGCTCCTGAAGTCCCGGCGATTGCTCCGCTCCATTTAGCGTTCTTTTTGTTTCTGAAGGGGAGATTCCTTAATCAAAGCCTGCCTCAATTATTAAAAATTTTGCATACCTCAAATTTGGTACCTCAACAAGAATCGCAGGTATCTGCACCGGACACTTTTTTCCCAGTATTAACTAAGTTTGTAATGCTTCTGCAGATTTGGGCTGTCACGCATCATTGGCGGCACGGTGTTCGCCCGGTCCCGGTATCGTTCGTGCGTCTTCTTCGTGTACATATGCTTTCCCAACTCCCGCGACACCAGAATAGATAGTATCAGAGTCGTGGTACGTGCATCCCAGGAGGTACACATATGGTGCATGTGGAACTGTGAGCGACACTTGATGCATGGCAGGATGATACAACCTTGTCATTCCGTTATATTGTATTGCTTAACCAAGTCTGACGAGGAACTGAGATGCATATGATCAGGCGGTCCCCCCGTGTATTTATTCATAGTGATGTAAACTCTTAATTAGAATAGTATGTGCCAAGTCCTTGATGCCGCTTATCCATTATAATAATTTGCACTTCAATTTGCCACCTTAGGTGTAATGATTATATGTTGCACACGATTTTATGGGCTAGGCCCAGTCGCACCGAGAATGGACACATGGTCGACCTATGCCCTTGTATAAATCGTCATTATTTTTGCGCGGCTACAGTCGCAGGGGAAGATGAACCCCACAGCCTGGCTAATCAACATGTGGAGAGGCCGCAATATGTCCTCTGGATCTGTTTATGGCAGCATCAGGTGGACGATTGCATCACGCTCACCCGACCGGTCCTTCGCCAGTTTGGGATCGTATGCAAAAAAGCTTCCCAGATCACGCCGGCCGGACACGCATATACTCGGGACATGAGCTGCATAAATCACCCCCGACAGCACCCGGGGCATGCCGTCTGCCCCCTGCGCGTCGGCAGGGGGCCTGCACAGGCGCGTGCGCTGTCCACGCATGCGGCAAAGTGTCAATCGGGGGTTAGGGCACACGTTGGGTTTCTTTTCTTTTTTTGCCACAAAACAAAAATACCTCTAAAATCAACTCAGAGGCAAAGGGGGAGATATGAACACGTCCATGCCACAAAGACACGTGCGCGGCCATTTCCAAGCCATCACAGATATAGACCGACTCATGAGACGGGGGGCAGGTGGGTACAACAACAAACACGTCTTCCTCGTTTCGTCGTCGCTCTGAGTGAGAATCGGCGGGTCGGCGGGAGCGCACAGAAGCGCCGTATACCAACTCTGCGGACGAAGAGCACTCTCCGCAATGGTTGGCAGGATTGTGGTATGATCGTCCTCGCACGCGCCCCATACATAATATCAACATGTTTTATCACATGACACTACTTGATCGGCCGGTCATTTTAACAATACCTCATTTTTATTAAATTGGTCATAGGTTGTTTATCTTTTTTGTGCAGATCTCAACAGGGTAGAATCGCACAGGTACTCGCGTTCCAAGCACCTTTTTCAAGCTCTAGCAACAGTTAGAGATGCGTTGAGTGCGTCATCGGGGCCTGAATTCCTCGGCCCAAATGTGGAAAGGCGCGCTGCCCAGCGCGCTTGCAATCTGGTCGGGGCGACGTACTCAAATCGATGCAGGGGCGGGCAACGCGCATAAAAATTCACCACAACCAAACTACAACACATGCCGCATGAGTCGGCGCACGGGGTCGGCCGCCTCGCGAGCCACATCCCACAACAAAGGAGAAATTTAGGCGCGGCCAATGGCTAGCAGTGTTCAGTTTGATACGTGGTGATATTGTGGTGGGACCGACACGGTAGAGTCGGCTGGTCCCTTCAACAGCATATACGCGCTCAAGATTACTACGTGCCTCAACCGCTCTCAGGATTACTATGTGCCTCCCGTCAAAGATGATTGGTTTCAATCCACTTTCATACAGTGCAGCCATGCAGAAGCTTATTCTCATGGCATGTAGATCTTGACCTTGGCCTGGTTTTAACCAACCAGGCATGGATGCCCAGAATATAACATTTCACCAGTTCCCATTTCCATATTTAGTGCATATGCGTGATAATGTGGAGTCCAGTTTAGCGGCATCATCAAGTGGGTTGCCTATTAATTTCCGGTGGTGATGATAGGTCAGAGCACAAATGAGCCAATACCAAAATATGGGCGAAGAAATAAGAAGACCTCGACGTCAACGACACAGACGTAATTGTGGGACAGGGGGGCATTTTTTAATATTTACTTTTTTATTGTAATATTTGTAATTATATATAATATTTCATTTATTTATTATTAATTATTATTTTGTGTTATTTTAAATTGATTTGCGGATAAATTAGATAAATTTTTTTTTTTTTAAAAAAGACGAGTCGCGGTCTCAAACCGCGACTCCGAGTCGCGGTCTGTAACCGCGACACGGAGTCACGGACTGAGGTCGCGATCCGGAGTCGCGGTTCCAAACCACGACACGGAATCGCGGTTTGAAACCGCGACTCCAATAAAAAAATTTTTTAGCTTAAAAATTAAAAAAAAAAAAAAGAAAATGTCGAGTCGCGGTTTGAGACCGCGACTCGTCATAAAAACGTTAATATATTAAAAAAAATATTTTTTGCGTAATTTTTCTTTTTTTTGATAATAAAAAAATAATTGGCCCAGCTTACCATATCATGATCTTAAGTTTTTCGTGAAAATGCTTCGACTATTTTCACACAATTGAACTTTGGTATGCATCAAAAGTGTAATTATTATTTTTAATATTTAGTTTTAACTAGTTCTTATACTTTTAATGAAAAGTTCAATTTATTGAATACGGATTGAAATATAAAGAAAAGTTCGATAATTATTGAAATCGAGTGGACCAATTCTTCTGTGTACCATTTTGGCAAATGAATTTTTGATTTTTCAAAATTTCGATCCAATTCTATTTGATCAAATAAATACCCATACTGAACCTAATGTGGATGCTAATGTGATGCAGATTTTAAATTGGTATTACAGATTTTTAATGATGTATTTGATCATCATTCTCAATTATTTCTAGAAAATAGTTTTTTTTTCTTTTTTTAAATTTATATCTAATTACAGTTAATTTATTAAATAATTCAATTCAAAGTAAGAACTTTCTCTAGACCAATATATTTTAAAAGTAATATACTGTATGAATTAAATTATAATTAATTTCATAATTTATTATCGATATTGTTTAGTCTAGCAATATAAATATATAACTATTCCAATAACTTATGTGTAAGTATTTAGTGATTTAATGATATTTCTTACATCATGATTGGTTATGTTACTACTAAATTTTAATATTAAATATATAATAAATATAGTATAAGATATTTATTCTTATCATTAAATTTAATTATTGTGGATACACTTCGTATCACTTTAAATGATAAAATTACATTTTGGGTCCTATAACTTTAGGTTATTAGCATTTTTGATCCCGTAACTTACTCCATTTGTATATTTTAATCCTTTTTTTGACGAATTTAGTCATGAAAACCTCACATTTGGTCATGTTTTGGTAAATTTAGTGCTGTATTGATAATTTTGATTGTAACGACTCATAGTTACAGGATAAAAAATGAGAACTATTACAGTGTGAAGGGGATCAAAATTGTCAACACATGATTAAATTTATCAAAAAGGATTAAATGTGAGATATTTGGGTCTAAACTTATTATAAAGAAGGACTAAATATGTAAATAGAGTAAAATAAAAAATTATAAGGGATAAGTGAGAAGCGTATTTTTATCTTGTCAATGTCAAATTAATTTGTCAGAGGGATTTTGTTATATTTTATACTTTAGGGAGTAAATGTAATTTCATACATAATTTAGTGATGCAAAATGTATTTAACCAAAATATAATGAAAATACATTATTTGATTTGCTAAAGATTATTATTCATGACTCATATAAATTTTATATGTATCTAAAACAAGTAAGAATCTTTAATTTTTTATTATTTTTGGATTCGACGAGATTAATCTTGAAGTTTTCTCTATATATAATTTTCATATAACTATACATTGATCTTAATTAAGTTCTTATTGATTAAATTTTTTTATTATCTCTGTTTGGATCTTGATAATTATTATTGTCAATTATTTTTTCAATTTATTTTTTCTATCTTTTGTGAATTTGTTTTGAAATCGTCATATATTGTGATCTTTACAACTTTTAATTATTAAATTTTGTTTTTTCTCAAATTTGGAGGCATGAGGATATATCTCATTTTATTTTCGTTCTTTGTTCATACATATTTTTATTCTATCAAAAGGACTATTAATTTTGCAACGAATTTTTATATATTTGCAGAATTAAATAGAGTGCGTTGAGGTTTTATATATATATAACAAATCAAATTTATATTAATAATAATGACCCGAGAAAAAATAAATGATTGAATTACCAAAATTGATGTATAAGAATAATGATATTGATTATTGTTGTCAAATTAAGAAGGAAGTACTTATTTGATAATGTGATAAATAAATTTTTTAGTCCTGACTTAAGAAGGTGACATTTTTTTTAGTTTACTAATTATTTTGCTAATATTAGTTTTTTGGGTCGAAAATTGCTTTATTTAAGTCCAACAAATAAATTCATGTAGAACAAAAATGCAACTCCGCTAAGTTATAAAAAAATATCAATGTCCCCTAAGTTACTGGACTAAAAATGCCGGAAAAGGATGAAAATTGCCAAAATTTTAAAGTTATAAGACTAAATTGCGAAAATCAATTCGTATAGGACCAAAAATGCTCCCATAAATTACAGAACTAAAATTGCATTTTTTTTCCTAAATAAAATATGAGTAAATGTATTAATTGCATATAACTTATTTACAAGCAATTATATTTACCTAGAAAGTAGAAACACAGTAATTATATTAGTTGTGATACGTTCCCAACTTCACCTCACCAACAAACGACCGACATTTTGTCAGAACAAATATAGTTTAAGGAAAAACACACAAATCGGTATGGTCTAGGATTCCCTTTCACTTGCGCAAACAATAATCATATATACACATCTTGTATCTTCTTCCTTGAACTCGCAATCAAATGGCAGTAGCAGCTTATGCATCTTTGGTTTCTCTCTCTGATGTTCTCGACAATATCCAGCATTCTGCTCGTCGTCATCGCCTTCATCTGGACACGGAACAGATCCACAGCTTGCAGCAAAATGTTCAGTTCTTGCAACACTTTCTTGAACTTCATGATTCCCAAAGAATCAGCCCAGAAATGGAAGATCTGGCCAGGCAACTAGCTGTTGTTGCGACGAAGCAGACGATATCATTGACTTCCACGTGGTGAGTCAACTTCGTGAAAGATCTCAAGATAAAACTCGTCATATGGCCTCGCTCTCATCCTTCCGTCAAGATATTGACAAAATTATAAAAAGATTGATTCCATCACGGAAAAGTTGATGATGGTTAAGAGGAACCTGATGTCCAAGAACAACAACCTGTAGTTTTTGTGCCTGTGGGTTCTACGCACTTCCTTCCAGTGACAAGAATACTATGGTGGGAATTGATGACCTCTTGCTTCAGGTCGTGGATGAGCTTACTAGGGACGAATCTAACCTCCAGATCCTCCCAATCGTAGGGATGGGAGGCATTGGTAAGACAACTCTAGCTCAAAATGCTTTTAACCATCCATATATTGTCAATCGCTTTGATAAACGCATTTGGTTTAATATCTCAACAATATAGCGTTCGAGAAATTCTTTTAAAATACTTTTTCAAAGATGAAAAGGACTTTGGCACTGATAATTTAGGAGTAGCTGAATTGGGAGTACGTTTGCACAAACTTTTATGTGGTGAAAGATATTTGATTATTATTGACGATATATGGAGTATCAAAGCTTGGGAAGATTTTATGTTGTACCTTCCAAATAATGAGAATGGAAGTCGAATTTTGGTGACTACTAGACTGTTGGATGTTGCTCGTTCTTTACGCTTTGACAATCATTATTTCAAAGTGAATTTTTTAGATGAAGATAAAAGTTGGGATTTACTATGTGAAAAAGCTTTTGCACAAAAAAGTTGCCCTTATCCAGAGTTGGAGGAAATTGGAAGGAAAATTGCTAGATGTTGTCGCGGACTTCCTCTGGCAATTATTGTAATTGGTGGGCTCCTTGCAAAATCCAAAGATAAACGAGAATATTGGGAGTTTGTTGCAAAGAATGTAACATCATTTGTCAATTCTGGAGATGATGATTATTGTTTAAAAATATTGTCTTTGAGTTATAACAGCTTGCCCATTTATCTTAAACCATGTTTTCTTTATATGAGAGTTTTCCCTGAAGATGATTGGATTAGTGTCTCTAAGCTGATAAAATTATGGATTTGTGAGGGGTTTCTAAAACCATTACGGGGTAAAAAGCTTGGAAGAAGTTGCAAAGGAATACTTAAAGGATCTCATTGACAAAAATCTGATTTTGATTCGTGACTGGACGCGTAGTGGGAGAATAAAAGCATGTGGTATTCATGATATTCTAAGAGCTATGTGTTAGAGAATCTGAGAGGGAACATCTTATTTGTGTTCCTAAAGCACAAAAGATTCATATTTCAATATTGATGGAAGATTATGCATGTTTTCTTTGTGGTCACTGGCTGAATAGACACAATAAGATTCATCTCCAAGAAGTTGGTGTTGGCTCGCAATCAAAAACAGTTGTGAGTCCATCAATTTGCAAGGCGTGTGGTAATATGTATCAAGATCTTAATAAATTAAGGTGGGTGAAGGTATTCAAATCGACATGATGAATTTCATGTAGCATCTCTGCTACACACAAAATTACGGTACCTATACATTGATGGATATGAGCGGATCGAGGAGGATCGAAAACTTATAGTTCCTGGTACAATTTCCATAGTTTGGAATCTACAGATTTTGGATCTCAATCATTTAGACACAACTACGTTGTCTGAAGTTTGGGAGATGCGAAAACTTAGGCATCTCAGTGTTTATAAGGGTAGGTTGCCTGATCCAGTGGAGGGGCAAGATTCCACTATACTGGAAGACCTAAGTACACTTGGGATAGGAGAGTTTTGTTGTAGCGAAGAGATTGTTAAAAGAATTCCAAATTTGAAGGAACTACGTGTTAGACAGAGGCTCTCTGGTGATTATTCTCTTGTAAAACTCAATAAACTTGAATCGCTCCGTTTAATAGGCAATAATTCTCGCTTGGAGGACATAGGCTTCCCAACTTCATTGAAGAAGTTGATTTTGTCCGGTTCCAAAATACCTTGGAAAAAGATTACGATAATTGGTTCTTCATTGCCCAATCTTGAAGTGCTTAAATTGGATAGTGCATTCGTAGGGCCGGAATGGAATCCAATTGAAGGGGAATTTCTTCGACTAAAAGTGTTGACCATTGATAGTATTGATTTGGAACAGTGGGGAGCAGAGGATATCCATTTTCCAAATCTGCATGGACTGTATCTAACATTCATGAGGAATTTGAAAGAGATCTCTTTAAGCATTGGAGATATAAACCCACTAAAGTCCATCCATTTGGAGTTCTGTAGTCGCTCTGCTAACAATTCGACAGTGGAAATACTCAAAGACCAAAAGGAGAAAGGAAATGAGAGTCTTCAAGTTTATGTAGATAAAATACAAGTTAGTGTTGCTTCCTTATAGATAGCCACTAAAAATCAAACATGACGTGATCGTTTTGTATGTTTGGGATTTCGTTTAATTACAAAGCTTGTAAACGTGGGGTGAGATGACACATAAATAATATTTTATCATTGAAAGTTTATTAATATATCTAACACTTATTGTTTGCTACACAAAGTATTAAGTTCATAATTTTATTTAAATTTTTGCATTAAATCATTAGTATGTACATTTTCCAACAAATTAATAATAATTTGGTGTTAGCTGATGGGGAAACTATTTAATTCTGTATTTGTAACTCACTTCAGAATTCAGTTGGCAATATTAAATTAAAAATTACTCCTTAAAATATTCCGCATTTAGTATTCATTAATATTTTAGTTCATGATAACGTATTAAGCCAATCAACGCAAAAGTAAAAAGAAATAATATTAAAAAATCAATATCAAAATTAAACATTAATTAGTCAAAATTTCTTATTTTGAATGTTCTTACAAGAAATTCCAATTTAATAAAATTGAGCAGGTTTTACTTGTAGGTTTTATTATATATGCCTACTAGAGCAGAACCCGTGCATGGTATTTTTTTTTAAAATTAATTATTTCTTAAATATATCAAGTTGTAGATAAATATTTTACGTAAAATAAGATTTTTACTTTTAATTGATAAAATGTAGCGCTTTTAAGCTTTTAATTTATTTTGATTGCTATTTGATAATGGCATTTTTTCTAACGTAAAATATCACTACAAAAAAATATTTTATTGGAACGGTTTTTGAAACGGTTTTTTTATTAATTTGCAATGCTTTTTTTTATTTGTAATGGTTTTTGAAACTGCCTAACCTACCGCGGCTAATACAGTCGTTACAAATTATTTGTAACGGTCAGTTGAAAAGCCGTTACAACTTGAAACGGCTTTTGTAACGGTCAAATTACGGTCATTATAAATAGAGTCAAATTTAAAAAGATAAATTTGTAATGACTTTATTAAATTGTATTTATAACTGCTTTTGTAACAGTATTTGTAACGGCCTGTCAAATTTGTCAATGTATATGTGTTACAAAAGTCGTTACAAATGTCGTTACAAAAATTAATATTAATTTAATATATTTGGATATTTATTTTATTTTATTTTAATATTTATTTGTTTAATTTCATATTTTTAATATTTTTTTTGTAAAATTAAATAAATAATTTTTCTTATTAAATTGTGCAATATCATTTAAAAAACACATAATATAACACAAAAAATAATAAAATTATTATAAAAATAAAATATTGTTTTAAAATTGTAATTTTTACAAAATTAGAAGAAAAAAATCCTAATCTAAATCGTGGTCTTTTGCGGCCGCATGTTCGTCGCCGTCGGGCGCCGGGGATCAGCTGGATAGGCATTAGACGATCGGGCCAATTCGGATTGATAGGATGTCCGAATTGTGTCTAGTGTTCAAAATCATTATTAAAATTGATTAGAAATCACAAAAATAAAATTTATTTATTAATATTTTTATAAAATTCTTATTTTTCTAAAATTACATTGAGGTCCTCTAATTTCTTAAAAATTACAATTAGGTGCATAATTTTCCTAAAAAATTGCATTGTAGTCCATAATTTATTATATTTTCATAAAATTTATATTTTCCTAAATTTAAATTAAGGCCACATAATTTTCTAAAAATTGCATTTAGGTTCATAATTTCTCTAAAAGTTGTGAAAAATTTCTGAATTTTTTTTAAAATTATAGAAATTTAATTAAAACATACACTATATATACATACATTATATTCATACAATATATATACAATCAATTTAATAATACAACATACAACATATATACAATAAAAATTCCATACATCATTTTAGAATGTTTTTTTAAAATTACATCTTTTAAAAAATATCTGTATTTAAAAAAATCTATATATTTTTTAAATTCCAAAAATACAAAAATATTTCTGAAATTATTAAAAATTTGGATTTTTTTTATAAAATTACACATTATAAAAAATAGTAATTTTAAAAAAATCCAAAATTTTCAAAAATTCAAATTTTTTTCTGAAATTTAAAAAAAAAAATCTGAAAGTCTTTTAAAATTACACAATTTAAAAAAAAACTAGTTATTCAAAAAATTGGCAAATTTTTTAAAATTTAGAATTGCTTCAAAAATTTTTAAAATTTTAATAAAATTACAGAAATTTTACAAAATTTTAGATTTTTTTTAATAATGCGGAAATTGTACACTAATTTCATCAATAATTAACCAATAATTAAGTATCATCCAACAAATATTATCAGAACAAATTAATGAATAACATTATACACAAAAATAGTTTATACTCACAAAAATTATTCACAACAATAATCAACAAAATAACTCATAAATATTCAACATGATCCAACAAATAAACCCATCACCCAACATCCTCTCATCAAATAAACTCAAAATATACGTAATTTTTTAGAACAAAATTAAAAAATAAAACCTGATTGTAGTGAGGAGGTGGTAGCGGCGACTGGTGGTGGCGGATGGCGAGTGGTGGCGGGGGGGGGGGTTTTGGGGGAGAAGAGGAGAAAGAAAAAAGAGAGAGAAAGAAGAAGGGGAGGTGGTGGCGGCGACTGGTGGCGGTGTGGTGGCAACTGGTGGTGGGAGAGTGGTGGTGGCAAGGGAGGGGGTTTTGGGGCTAGAAGAGGAGAAAGAGAAAAGAGAGAGAAAGAAGAGGAAGGGGAGAAAGAAAAAATCTGTAAGTGTATATATATATATAATTTTTGGAATGATCATGGCCGTTTCAAAAATCGTTCCAAATATAGTTACAAAATATAAAAATCCGTTACAAAAGTCATTACAATTGATTTCGTATAATGTAGCCGTTTCAAAATTCATTTTAAAAGTCGTTACAATATATGAAAACGATGGCGTTTTGGTGATCATTGTTCCTAAAGCCGTTACAAAAGGCGTTTCAATTTTTTTAATTATTATTTTTTTTAAATTTTAAGAAAAATTGTTGTTTGATCGACAATTCTGTGTTGTGGCACAGTACAATTTATGTGAAACAATATAATTGAAATAAATTAAAAAATAAAAATTTGCATTTGACATTGATACATATACGCAATTTGCAATAAATTTGTATATTCATAAATGTTAGTATTACATTGATATAACTGTCATCTTACTGTGTTTAACTGCATGGATTAATCAGACCGTTAAAATTAAGATCCAACCATCAGATATGATCACACTTATAAAATAATTCATTCGACAAAGTTGTAGCCTTATTGGGTATACGAATTTCAAAATATCGTTCCGGAACGTAATAGTAATTATTCAACATGGTGTATTTTTAAATCAGGCCATGTGATTTAAAATCAACCATCTGATATAATTTAATTGACACAGACTTGTACATATTGATCATACCATCTAATATCAATTTGAAATTTTTAAATGACTATTTTTTTGTAACTGCTTTTGCAACAGCCCATGTAATTTACCTTTGTAATGGCATTTGTAATGGTCATTCAAATTTAATATTCCCACTATTTTTTGGCATCGATTTCAAAAATATTAATTAGGAATGGCTTTTGTAACGGCTTAGCCTAAATAGGCTGTTACAAATTTATTTTCCGCCATTTATCCCACCTGATTTTGTAATGGTCGTTGTAACGGTTTTCATGATAATTTGGTTGTTCTAAATTAATAAATTTTAAAAAAAATTATTTTTTTGGAGCGACTTTTGTAACGACTTTCATAACGGCCAAATTAATAAAAATTAAAAAAAATAAGTCGTTACAAATTAGTAACGATCAATAAATTATAACGGTTTTAGGCATAACACAAAATTTGTAATGGCCTTAGGCACGGTTATAACCGTTACAAAAAATAAGAGTTTTTACCACTCCAATGACGTCAGCACGTAAAATCTGTTACAAAATCGTTACAAAAGCCGTGCCAATTGGAACGGCCTATGGCCGTTACCAAAAAGCCGTTACAAATTGCACATTTTTTGTAGTGTACATTTGCTCTTCAAAAATGTATATTCATATGAAAAGTCCTTTCAACAATTAAGACAATCCATTCAATATATAAATAAATTATTTTTTACATATATTTAGCCCTACATAAAAGGAAAAAATAAAAAAAGCTACTTAATTATATTATTTGTATTATAAAATTTATTTATAAAAGCACTTAAATAAAAGCCTTAGTAACTGCCCCTTATTTGGCGGTTACCCAAATCGTGGGGGCGTGGGGGATGGTTATCGACGCGCTCCCTTGACGCATGAGCAATGATGACTAGGCTAGGCACCATCAACTCAAAGGTTGATAGAAAAACAAGATACAAAGCCCCAAGTCGAAAACTTCTTCAAGAAAGATCATGAGAATGCCCGTTTGAGGGGGACCTCAATAAAGAAGGATGTGGGGTGAACTCCCCTAACCACGGAGACCTCTTACTCTAAGGAGTTGACAGACATCCTCCTCTTTAAAGTGGGGGGAACTAAGTGATGTGGGTGCTTGGGGCAGCCCAGTCCACCGCCTAGCCAGGCAGCCCAGGAAGGATGATGGCGGCCTAGGACCTCCCACGGCCCTGGCCATGGTCAAGGCCCAAGAATTCGTTTGGCCCAAAGAGCCTGAACACGTGGCAGCCCACACTCCAACGTGGTGTCCAGCTAGGTTCCTGATCTAGGTGGCATCAACCACCTCTGACGACATTGGCTCAAGAAGGTTTGTGTGGACCGGATGGATTCCTGAACAAGGTGGACTCCTTACAGGCGTGAAGTCTTCCAACGCAAGTAGGACTCCACAAGGGCACACCTTCCTACAGATAAGAGGAGGCTTATCCTTATGTAACCAACCTCCTCAAATTTTGTAGAGGAGAGCCAGACCCCCTGTGGACGGGGACACCCCCTCTATAAATACAAGTTCAGTCCTTCTATGCGGGGAACGATCTCTCTCACTCTAAGCAGTTTCTAAGCATTTTACAAGCATACTACTACGTGTTCTTGCATTACAAAACGATCTTCTTCACCATATCTCAATTTCATCCGAATATGCTTACTTTTATGGTTTTATTTTATCAAAATTTAATACTAACTTGGGCATCAGACTGCTAACATCTTTTTTGCAGGTTCTCTCCTTAAAACATATATGTTTCAGCCCAAGCTCTGAACAATAGTCCATATCTACTAGACCCGTGCAGTTTTAGCATGCATCGCATATATTATTCATTTTAGATTTACCTTGCCTTAGCGAATTAAAAAATTTAAAAATTTAAAATCTCTTTTAGTAAATTAATTGCGTTGAAATACTATTTATCGATTATTTTAATTAGATATCGATATATTATTCGACCTCTAAGTAATTTACAGGATTGTGTCTGTCAAATAAGTTATTTTATTCTATAATAATTCATTCTTATTTATTATTAGTAAGAGTACACAAGTAAGGAGGCATACACCTTTTTACAATAGAAATAAATGCTTATGAGACTTACACTTTTTATTATGCTTATTAATATTATTTAATTTTCATAAACCCTTTTCTCTTTATTATAGATGTTGTTTCACAATGAGCAAAACACTTGTAAAATCACATTTTTATATATAATATAGGGTTAATTATACTTAAGCTCCCTCTGAAAATGTGAAATTATATTTTTTACTTAAATTTTTTTTTGAATTTGCACTTATACCTCTTTTGAAAATTCACTATTTATACCTGACCCCCTTTCTTTAAGGTTTGGAGGAAAAAATATTTACCTCCATATTTACATAAAATTTTCAATTTTACCCCTCATTTGACATTTCAATGTAATAATTTTTTTCTTATAAGAAAAAAAGATAATAATGTTAACTTCACTTCATATATATATATATATATATATATTACATATATTCATTTATAAGTACAAAATTATACATAAAAATATTAAATGAGGGGCAACTTTAAAATTTTGTATAACTTTTATTGTTAAGATCAATATTTTTTATTGGGTAAATTACATTTTGCCATCTGAACTTTGACCGTATTTACACTTTGGTATCTAAACTTTTTTTTTTTTTGTGCCAACTTACCATCTCAATTTTACAAAATTTTGCACTTTGCCATTTATGACTATTTTTTCACCAAGTTTTTCTCAAAAAAATCACATATAGTGCACATGCTATATTTAAGAGTTATATGATGTGATATTTTTCAAATATGCACAACATGTGTTATTTTTCAGACAAAAAAAATCAGCAAAAAATCGACTATATATGGTAAAGTACAAATTTCGGAAAAATTGAGATGACAAGTTGACAAAAAAAAAAAAAAGATATCAAAGTGTAAAAATTGACATAGTTTGGGTGGTAAAATATAATTTACCTTTTTTTATTCAGACTTAACAGAATAAGTAAGGTACAAATGTAGAATTTTCGGAGGGAATGTAAGTGTAATTTCGAAATATCTTTGAAAGAAAATATAACTCGCATTTTCAGATGAATTGTGAGCATAATTAACCCTAGAATAATATATATATATATATATATATATATATATATATATATATATATATATATATATATATGATATATGATTTCCGAATTTAGAAAGTAGATATTTTTTTCACGTTTGAGATAATTTAACAACTACGTCATTTTTCTCAAAATTGGTAATAATTATCCCTCTCTAAGAAATATTTATATCATATGATTTATAATGTAGACTAAAAACTAAATCAAATTATTCGATACTTAATAGAATCGCTCGTTGAAAGCTCGTTTGAACTTGATTCCTTGACTTAATAAAATCAAATTTAAACAAAAATTACATTCGACACTATCAAATTTGATCTGATTAGTACAAAAAATAATAAAATATAATTAAAAATATCAAATCACTCGAGTTCAACTCATATTTGATTCAATTAAAGTTCGATTGAATTCGATCAATCAAGAATCAAAACAAATTCAAACTCGATTTTTAAAGCCCATTAGTAATTCGAATAAATTAGAATAATGTTGTGTTTAATCATCACACAATTTGTGAGTTGGATTGAAATATTAAAAGTCATAAAATATTTGAAAAATCATTTCATAATGATAATAAGGATTCACTTTCCTAAAATATAAAAGTGAGAAGAAGAAAGAAGAAAATCTGCCAAGAACAGAATATCCCATTCCCACATATATACACACACATTCTCCCATACTGATACTCTCACTTACACTTTCCGCCCGCCTTTCTTCCTCTCTTTCTTTCTCTCTCTCGATCTAGAGGAAAAATGCAGAGCTCGGCTATTGGATTCTCCCCTTCCCTTTCTCTCTCGGCTAATCCCCGCGGGCTGTCAAGGAATGCATTCAACCCCCTCTCGCTCTCCCCACCGGACCGATTTTTTTCCAGCAATGCTTCGTCTCTGTCTATTGCGTCCACTTCTTCTTCGCGACGGAAATTAAGCGTGATTGGGTGTTCTCTCAAGCAGAGCGGGTGGGTTTCGAGCCCGGCTCCTGGTGGTTCGGAGACGGCATCAGATGGTGTTGTGGTTCGGGCTACAGCAGAGAGCGCGGAGGCGCCGGAGAGCCCAAAATCTAAGAGCCTTAGGGATACTTTGGTGCTAGGAACTTTGTTCGGGTTTTGGTACCTTTTTAATATCTACTTCAATATCTATAATAAGCAGGTAGTTATATCTCTGTTTTCATTTTTTATTTGTTTCTTAATTTTTTATACTCGAACTGTTTTTTTTTTTTTTTTATTTTTATTTTTGGTTGGTAAAACACTGCTGAAATCATTATTGCTTAAATAATGTTAGTTTTGCAGTGATTAGAAGTTTTTTTTCGTGTAATACTGGAGTGTTGAGTTCAAATTTTTTTAATAATTGATTTGTGGATGTCTAGCCGAAGAATTATATTTCATGTCTATGATTTTGCTATTATAGTTTTATCCAATTACTTTTGTACAAAAGCAAATTTATGGAAAGAAACTGTAGAAATACAAATGACATGAGTTCTTTTATTGCTTTTCCTCCTTAGTGTTGATGCGTAAACAAAACAAAATACATCTACTTATTTTTCTGTCCATGTGATTCTTGCTACACCACCTTAAGTAGTAATTCGCTTTGAGTAGCTGCTGATCCTGAAGGGATATAGACAAGAATAAAGTTTCCCATTGTAACAGTTGCACGAGGGAATTGGTTTGTGTTTTTAGTATGTATGAAGCTTAGTTACTGAATAGTATTGGTGACATGGAATGTTTTTGGGAACTGAAATTATTTTCTTGTCTTTCAAATTTAAATTATTTATTCCAAAGTTAAACAAACGAAAAACACGATAGGTGTGCATCCCGTGATTATTGATGTTTCATGTTGTTGTTTGTTTGTAATAGGTTCTCAAAGCTTTTCATTACCCGGTTACAGTTAGTCTAGGTCAATTTGCTGTTGGGACTGTACTTGTTATTCTGATGTGGACCTTCAATCTCTACAAACGGCCTAAAATCAGTGGTGCCCAGGTACGTGGTAGCATGCACGAGTTCTTTATTCAATTTTTTCCTGTACAGTTATTACTGTTAACTATAGTTAAATACTATCTCCAAAACTGGCAGCTCGCCGCAATATTTCCGTTGGCGGTGGTGCATACTTTAGGCAACCTCTTCACTAATATGAGTCTTGGAAAAGTTGCCGTCTCATTCACTCACACAATCAAAGCTATGGAGCCTTTCTTCTCAGTTGTCCTCTCTGCTATGTTTCTGGGAGAGGTGAATGATCCTCATCTTCTTTAGTCACTTAATTTTGTTAAACTTGAAAAGCTATTGATTTAAGACCTATAGCTCAGCAGGAGAGAGAAATTCAGTTATGGCCATTCTGATATGTTCTTGAACTTCAGTTCAATTACCTTGTGAAAAGTTAACTTTTTCGGCTCATGATGTTTAAGTTTGAGTGCCTAGGCTTGCAGTGATGATATATTTTCTTTGTGTAAAGTAATCACTTAATGAAATATTATTTCCTGCTTACCCTTCTTTGCACAGTTTCCTACAATATGGGTAGTTTCATCTCTAGTACCAATTGTTGGTGGAGTCGCTTTGGCATCACTGACTGAGGCCTCTTTTAACTGGTAAAGGACTGTGGAACAATGTCAATAATCATTCTCTGTCATTGTCTTGTCTTAATTGCAAGCTAACAATTGCTAATATCAAGACTCTTGCACAGATTTTTTATACTATTTTTGGTTTTTGAAGGGCTGGTTTTTGGAGTGCAATGGCCTCAAATCTGACAAATCAATCCCGCAATGTCCTTAGCAAAAAGTTTATGGTTAAGAAAGAGGTATATTTGCACTCAATTTTATCTTTTTTTATATCAGAGCATGCTGTATTTATGAGACCTCAGTGTGAGTTCTACGGTTTCAGTTAATAATTGGTTGGTCTCACTCACGTTTTGGAATTCGTTATTGCAATACCTGCTCTTCTCGAAAGACTCTGGAAAAAGAAAGAACAAGCTTATTTTTCTATTATTGTCTTGGAAATTGGCATCAGCTTCACTTTCTCTCCATGCAGGAATCCCTGGACAACATTACTCTGTTCTCCATAATTACTATAATGTCCTTCATCTTGATGATACCTACTACCTTTTTTATGGAAGGCATCACGTTCACACCTTCATACCTTGAAGCTGCTGTAAGTGAATTTCAACAAGAATTTGCTTTAAACTTATTAATTGAATTGACCCATTCCTAGATAAGCTTCTTTCGTTTTGTTAGTTCATTGGCTTATGTGGCTGATTTGATTTAGTGTCATTATTCTTTACTATGACCAGGGGGTGAATGTCAAGGAAGTTTACACTAGGTCGCTCCTGGCAGCTCTCTGCTTCCATGCATATCAGCAGGTAGTCATTGTAAAACCTACTTTTATTGCATAAACTACTTGTGCAGGTTTATTTGGAAGGTATTTTGAAATGGCTTACTTTCTGCTGTACTAAACCCGGTGAAGTTTTTAGACATGATACCATGAAGCAATACTTTTAGGAAATGGGAAATCTATATTAATTATGTGTCGTGTATCTGACTGAGACAATAATGATTTTCCTGTGGATATCCCAGGGACCCGTTTCTATGTTAGGAGATTGCAAACCTACTGGTAACTTCTTTTGTATATATTTTTTGTACTGCTATCTTGAATGACCATGATGCTTTCTTGCTCATGCGAATGCCTGAACATTTGAATTTAATTTTGAACCCAGAATATTAAAACTAAGTCTTTGTTAAAGGCTTGTGTGCCGCACTGTAGAAACTTAGGTACGAAAAACTTGAGCTGCTAAAACTTAATGATCTTTTTATGTAATTACTTCATCATAAAAGGAGCATGTATTAGATCACTGATTTTGCTGATAGATTACATATCTAATTCCAGTTAATTTATCTGCATTTTATGAAAAATAATCCATCCTTTGTGAACAGTCAGTCAAATGTGAAGGTATTCTCCAAAGACTTAAAATGGAAGTATTCATTGAAAGGTTGCAAATGAACAGATATGCAATTTTGCATCCTTTTCAATTTCTATCAAGTTAATGCTTCCAGCATCTTTGTTTGCAGGTGTCATACATGATATTGCAGCGTGTATCTCCTGTCACCCATTCTGTGGGCAACTGTGTTAAGCGAGTGGTGGTTATTGTCACTTCTGTTCTCTTTTTCCGCACACCAGTTTCACCAATTAACTCTCTTGGTATAACCGATGAACTCTTATTAAATAAACACAAGGTTAACTACTATCAAAATCAATCTCAATTCTTCATCACTGTGTTTTCTTGGTGCAGGTACTGCAATAGCCCTTGCTGAGTTTTCCTATACTCGAGAGTGAAGCGTATTAAGCCAAAGCCAAAGACAGCTTGAATTTCTTGTGTTAGAAAGTTTTCGTGCAACATTTTGTGATATAGATTAGAAGCTACTGTTGAAAACTCTTAGTGGTGTTTTTTTAGTCAGGACACGGAATATTTTTGGGCTGAAGCCGCGTTCTTCTGTGAGTTCCGTTTGCTTCAGGTATTGGCTTATTCTTTAATGGATGTCCATAACTAATTGTTTAGATGGTTTGACAATGTAATATCATGTTTTCTTCTCAGTAAAGTCGTCATGGTTACAATCTAATACGTTTGAACTATTTACCTGCTTCATAGTAAGCAAATTTTCCATGTTCCAGGGAAGTGATTGATATAAATTCTGCATCTGTCTTAGATACACTTGATTTCAGAATAGCAAAGTAACTTTAGATCAAATGTTTCTGAGATGTCGATTTTCATGAAAATGTTGGGATGAATGAAACTTGTCATTGTTTTATCGGCATTGAGAAATGTATTTACAGCCCAATGTGAAGAACTGATTATTTTAGAAGGCTAATCATGTGGTAATGTTAAGAATACGGCTTTATTTAAATTCAATTTACACCTATATTTATTTATTTATTTATTTTTCATTTCTCCCAATGTAATAACATAAAGGGCTACTTCTGAAAGTAATACATATACATAAAAATTTGATTTTTTTTAAATAATATTTTTACAAAAAAATCAGCTCTGACAATGTTCCAAGGATGTCCTTATTATAAACATAAAAGAAAATTTATCTCAACACCCAAAAAACCTTGGCCTTGTTTATTAGGAGATATATAGGATTGATTTTGAAAGTGGATTTTGACGAATTTGTCGCTGGGCCATTTAATATTGTGGGTCATTTGGAAGATAAATTGTCAGAGCATATTAATGTAGTGAATTATTTTGGATGAAATTAGAGAGAATAATAAACAATTAACGGATGAAAGTGGGGGCTAAATTTGAAAATCCATAAAACTATTGACTTTTAATAGACACTTGAGATAAAAGTACGACCAATATCTAATACTGAGCCCTAGACCTTATTATGGAGCAGCCAACAAATTTGCAAACGAGGCATTGAAGTAGATTAGTGCGAATGTCCAACCCAATGACTGTGGGTAAACGAGGCCTATACTTTAAGAACTATTATTGTTTCTCATCATAGATAGTGGTATCTTCAAATATCTACATATCTTACTAATTATTGGATCAATATATATGTCCAGAAACCTACTACACATCAACACTTGAATCCCATGCAAAAATCTGCCTCATTCTTCACTTCATACTGCATCAATGGAGGCACATCAAATGCCAAGTACTCCACATCAAAACATGCTTCAACCATCAACTTCAACTGCAGCACCTTTCGACAGACGACTCGATCCTGCTCCCACCAAATATTTGATCAGGGACCTCATCAAACTCATATATAGTCCGGGACAATGTGATCACCAGGGCTAAATTATTTCGCCAGAATTGAGGTTTGATTAGGAAACAATCACTTTATCCCAATCTACATAAACTTGAAGACTTTCATTTCCATTGTTGTATTGTTCCTCCGCTATTTGCTTTGCTGAATCTTTGGCGGACTTGTTGCCCCCGCGCAATACAATCTTTTCCAATGTGTTTATATCTCCGATACTTGAAGGGATCTCCTGCAACTTATGCATGGAATAAAGTCGGAGCAGCTTAAGATTAGGAAAATGGATATTTTCTGCTGTCCACCACACCAGATTACTTTTGAAAATCATCAGTTCCTCCAATCGAGGAAATTCCCCTTCCACTGGATTCCAGTCGGCCCCTTCAAAGGCATAATCAATCAGATAAAGCTTTTTAAGATTGGGCAACGAACCAATGACAGTCATATGTTCCCATGGAATTCGACAATGGGACAACTCCAATTTCTTGAGTGAAGACGGGAAGCCGATGTGCTCCACCAAGAAAACCTCGGTTACTAATTTCAGCCATTCAAGTTTATGTAGAAGGGCAAGATTGTAAAGACAATAGTACGACCATTCCACATCACTCCCGGTGTAAGAAATATAGAGTTCCTTAATATTTGGGATTCTCTTGATAACCTCGTCTGTACACCTGAAATCTAGTACACGGGTGAGTGTCTGCAGATTTTCCAGATCAGTACAATCTTGAGCGACTACCGGATCAAGTAAAGTAAGCCGAATGCTAGTAATATGCCTAAGTTGTGGCATATCCCAAATCTCATATGGGAGAACTTTCAAGTATTTAGTTTCCAAAATCTGTAGGTTCCAGAGTAAAGGTAATACCGTAGATGAAGTTGTAAATTCCAAATCGAACCCCCTTAATATCTTAAGACACCGCAATCTCGTGGGATGCAGAGATTCTAAAGTGGTATCATCAAAATACTTCATCCTTACTACTCTCAATCTAGAAAGACCCGAATACATATTTTTACAGTTCTTGCACACCAAAAGACTTACAAGTGATGTTGATTGTGAGGCGACGTTGACTTCAGGGAGATCTATACTCTCCAGTGTGGATTTATTACAGCATATGAAGCACTTGTGAATCCCCTCTCCATCAAAAGTAACATGTTGTGTTCTTGGTACAAGAATAAAATGTTGTTTCTGACATTCTCTCAAGCATTAGTCCCTTAAAAGGTCATGCATGACCAATCCGGGTGGATTCTCGAGGCCTCGATCAATAACAATAATGAGATTTCTATCTATAAGCTCTTTCAAGTATTCCTCTGCTGCCTCTTCCAAGGTTTTACCTTTTACTGGTTTTAAAAATCCCTCAACAAACCACAGTTGGATTAAATCAGATTGAAAAGTTTGACGATCTTCAGGAAAAACTCTCCAATAGAGGAAACATGGTTTAAGATGAATAGGTAAGTGGTTGTAACTCAAAGACAACATCCGTGAACAATGCTCATCATCTTCTGAATTAGAGAATGACGTTAAATTTTTCGAGACAAACTCCCAATATTCTTGTGTCATGTTGGATTTGGCAAGCAGCCCACCAATTACAACAATTGCTAGAGGAAGTCCATTGCAGCCTTTTGCAATATTTTACCAATTTCCTCCAATTCCGATGTGGGCATTCTTCTTGTGCAAAGACTTTTTCACAAAGTAAGTTCCAACTTTTATCCTCATCTAAAAAGTTTATTGCCAGATAATGATCATAAGAGCGTAAAGAACGAGCCACATCCAATAGCCTAGTAGTCACCAAAACTCGTCTTCTATTCCTATTACTTGGAAAAAATGCTTTTAGATCGTCCCAAAATTTAGTACTCCAGACGTCATCGAGAACAATCAAGTACTTCCTACCAAATAAATGTTGATACAATTGTTGTCCTAATTCACCTAGAGTTTCACCCCTTTCATGGTCTATTTTAATATTTAAAAGGCCTAGAAGAATTTCTTTCTCGCAATATTCTTGAGATACTGTGAACCAAATACGTATATCAAAGTGTTCCACAATAGACAAATGATCAAAAACATTTCGAGCTAGGGTGGTCTTACCAATACCTCCCATTCCGACAATTGGGAGGATCAGAAGATCAGAGTCACCTCCGGTAAGCTCATCCATGACCCGGACCAAGTATTCATCAAATCCCACCATAGCGCTCTTGCCACTGAAAGGAGGTGTTGATGAACTAGGAAGCAGTGAAGCTATGGGCTTCTGCTCTAGGACGTCGCCCCATTCCTCTTCCATCTTCATCAGCCCTTTCGTCATGGAATCAATCTTCTCAACAACTCTGTCTATATCTTGACACAAAGACGAGAGAGCAACCATAGGATCAGTTTTATGATCATGAGACCCTTCAGCCAGTTGGTACACCACATGAAAGTCAATGATGTCTTCTGCTTCATCGGCGACAATACTGATTTGCCTCGCCAGATCTTCCATTTCTCGACTTCTTTTCCGGGAATGAAGTTCAAGAAAGTCCCGCAAGAACTCGACTTTTTCCTGCAGGCTTTGAAGCTGTTGAGTATCTAGATGAAGCCGACTCCGACGGGCAGGAAGCTGGACATTCTCCAGGACATGGGAAAGGGAAAGCAAAGCTGCATAAGCTGCTACTGCCATCTCAAACCAACCCCTGATCTTGAACTTGTTCCTCTTCAAATTGAATTACTTGCAGGAAAAAGAGATCAAGCACAATACATATGATTATTGGTCTGTGCAAGAAATCATGGATTATTATTATTATTCGTGAAAGTAAAACTTCAACTTGCCATTTCTTAATGAAACCTGACCAGATCTAGAACTGTATTTTTCCATTAATTATTTGGTAATGAATTCATTTGTGTAAGGAGCATAGTTTTCCAGTTTAAAATATTGGTTTGATATAGTGTGAAAGAAACAAAAAAGTCAAAGGATTATGGAGAAATGGATCCAGGCAGTTGTAGTTGTGATTGCCAATTAAAAAAATATTGTCATTTTTATAAAAAAAAATATTGAATAATATTGTTTAGGTTTTTGGATCTTCCAGATGGAATAAAGAATTAATTGTATATATTTAATTTTTCATTAGGTATTAGCAACTATCACGTCTGAAGCAATGTGTAAAAAGAGGGTGAATAGCAGTTTACTCTCATGTGATTTTGTAAATGAATAAATTGTCTCTAAATATAAAATAACAATTTACCCCTCTTGTGCTTTTTAAAATGAAGTAATTTACCTCCCTGCCTAAATTGCTTCATTTTTAAAAAGTATCGGGAGATAAATTGTTGTATTTTAGAAAATACGGGAAAATTAATTGTTATTTTATTTCATAGGGGATAATTTGTTCATTTGCAATATCACAAAGGGATTGTTTGTATTTTTCCCAATAAAAAGGTTACTACTGATACTGATGAATAAGATCTCAAAATGAACAAAAAAATATGCTCAAGAGTTGGGCAAATTGTTGAATCCAACTTTAATATCAGGCCTCAGACGATTATGCCATCTATCCCTGCACTGCTTCCCTTTCAGCATTTGCTCAATATGCGACCATTTCATCACTCCATATTTCTCCACCGGATGGATCTACAGTCTGAAAATCAAGCAGCAAACCCTTGTAAACGATAAACGAAACAACAAAACAAAAACATTTAAAAAAAAATAAGGGTAAATTATTCACTTAGACCATAAAAAAATTAACAAACTTTGATAAATAAATAAAATTATATTTTTTAATCCACAAGGGCATTTTGGTCTGTTCACCACAAAAAATGGATTGAGCTAATTGTTAGACAGCCATAAACATTAGGGGGTATTGGTAATTTTTTAAACAACGAGGGGTATTCGTAATTATGTCAAACCTCAGAGGAGGTCGTTGTAATTTACCCAAAAAGTAAACAAATAGCTTTGAAAATACATATGTAATTTTCTCGCTCGCTCTCTTGACATTTTCTACCTGTCTCCGTCAATAGTCCACTGCCATTAGCCTGATTTGGACTTGTTACGGCCTCTACCGAGTTTTTATTAGTCGACAGTACTGATTCACTCTCATGGCTATTGTTGTCATTGTTCTTGTGCTTACTGTTTCTGCTTCTTCTCAAGTTGTCTCCTTTATGACAGGCATACTATCAGCAGTCACACATGAACTCTCATTAGGGGCAACAAAGGCTAATGGCTCAGGATTCTGGCAGTTTAAGGCTGTCTCCATTTCATGAATAGATGATCTTTCCTATTTTGGAAAATTCAAGAATCCACAACCCCTGCATGGCTGCACTAGTGATCCCATTTCCTTTGAAGGGCTTAAACTCGTAAGTTGAAAACTGAAGACATGCGAAAAAGGACCGAAAGGATCAAAGCCGTTGGATTGTATCCCAATATCACGATCAACGACGAAGCCGTTAAGGGTAGGGAAGTGATCATCAAGGTACTGGAAGTCTTGGAGGTAACCTATGTATGATGAGAAATTGTCTTTGCAAAATTCCTCATCTAATCCTTCAAGTTTTATGCTGATGTTGAACAAGCCTAGTGGCAGAGGAGGGGCATCATGGTCATTTACACATTAATGCACGTAAGGAGGTATATTTTCATCGTCATCATAAGGATAGTTTAGTCATGAGCAAAATTATTTGACATGCAATAAGTTAGTAATAAGTCAATCGAAAGTAAATATCAATTTTCATTCAATTTTTTTGTTAAATTCAATAAATTCAGTGAATTTTGACAAAATGGATACTCATTTCTTAGACAAAAGCAAACCTTATAGATGCAAGATGTAATTTTTTAAACCACATGAGGTCTACGTATAATTATATCAAATTTCAAGGGAGAAAAGTGTAACTATTCCTAATTATAAATGTAAACAAACACTGATGTGATTTTATTATTTTTAACTTTTAGGGCATTCTCTATATTAAGGGCTTATTTATTTTAGGGTAAATTACATATTTCTGTTCGAACTATGTCTATTTTTACACTTCATCATTGAACTTTTTTTTTTTTTTTTTTTTGATCAACTTACTATCTTAACTTTGCAAAATTTTTACTTTATCATATATGATCGTCTTTTTGTTAATTTTTCTACCGAAAAAAATCACATATTGTACATGTATGATAAATATCACATTGCATGACCTTAAACATTGCATGTGCACTGCATGTTATGTTTTTTGGACAAAAAACTTGGTTTAGATGACAAAGTATAGAAATGGTCATAGTTTAGATGACAAAATATAATTAATCCTTTATTTTATTAACAAACTCTCCCCCCCCCCCCCAAAAAAAAAAAAAGTAAATAAATAAATAGCATAAACAATACTTTTCTTCCCTAACAAATCTAAAGCAAGTCAGGACCAGCAATTCTTTTTTAAAAAAATTTAAATAGGAGTCGCACACTGCATCTGCAAAGTTGTGGATCTCATCAACAATTCCGTACACTACAAAAAAATAATGCTATAGCAATGAATTTTTTGTAGCAGAAAATTCCATGGCAAATTTGTCACGGAGTCTGCAACGAAATTCCAAAAAATTGAGTTTTTCGTAGCAAAATTCTGTGGCAAAATAACAATGAAATGATGCAATAGTCATTCCGTTGCAAACGTTCGTTCCAAAATTCGGTCAACTTTTGAATGACCCCAATTTCGTTCCAAATTGTTGTAAAAGTCACCGCAAATTTTGCCACGGGCCATATCCGTTGCTAATTTGCAACGATTTTTGTAATAGTTAATATCCGTGGCTAAATTTACAACAAATTTTCAAATTATATCCGTTGCTAAAAATTTGCAACAAATATTGCATCAGAAAGAAGCCGTTGCAATTTGATTAAATTTTTTGCAACAGCTGTTACAGCGATTTTCAAATTACAAAAAATTCAAAAAAAAAATAGCAATTATTTTTGCCACGAACTTTTTGGTATGTTTTCTGTTGCAAATTAAAGAGTTGAGTGTTGCAATGGTTTTTGCCACAAACACAAAGACGTGACAAAGTTTGATGATAAATTTACAATAATATTTGCAACGGGGGTTTGATCCGTGGCAAAATTACACTTTTGCCTCAAATTTTGCAGCAGACGTGAGGGCCGTGGCAAAATTCGTTGCAAAAAAGCGATAAAAGAATACTTACATATTTCTTCATTCTTATTTTATTACCTACTTTTTTTTTTTTTACCTATTCTTAATTCTTATTTCTTTTATTGTACTGAAAGTTTGATCTTCTATGTGAATTTAACTATTTGTGATCAAATCGGTGCAATAAGTCACATGTCTAGAGGTTTAACTAACTTATTATCTATGTCGTTATTGAATGTATATATATTTGTTGGTTTTAGAATAAAAATATTGAGGGAATTGAGAAAGTGGATGTGTGAGAAGAATCCATCCATAATGTTGGTGTTAGAAAAAAATTTCGAGACGGAGTTACAAAGTTTAAAACTAAGCAAAAGCACAACTTGTTAGACCAGACGACACACTGGAATAACTATGATCAACTAAATTGGAATCAGATAATGATGTTTGATGCAGCTCGTCCTGTACTTCCTCCATCATATAATGATCATGGATATCATAAATATGAGGACAAATTCAATGAAACACACGAGAATGAGGCTGATGTGTGTTCTAACGAAGGGGTAAAGTACAGTATTTGTAATTTTGTGGATGTTGTAAGCGCTGCAGATCATTCATCGTACAGTGGGAGTAAGAGTCACTCTCAATTATCTGTGGTGGCGAGGCTAGAGTAAATATCAAATTTAAATACGAAAAGTTGAGTCAAGATGGATTGAGATAGCATTTCAAGAGGATGAAGTCGATTTTTTCCAATAGTACTACAGAAAATGAAATTACACCTCTACATGACAAACGGTATAACCGATAATGAAGAATTTGCTGATAAAGAAGAAGAAGAATATAGTTTTGAAAATTATGAAACTAATGATAATAATGATGATATGAAAACCACTTGGACAGATAATAATGATAAAGCACTTGGACAAGATGATTATTATTAATTGAACACAATGTGTTTTATTTAATTTTTGAGATGATTTATTATTTATTAATGTATTGTATTTTGTTACAATATTTCTCATTTAAATATATTGATAAAATATAAAAAGTAATTAAATAAATATAATTATATAATGTATAAAAATATATAAATAGAAATAAATTTAAAGTTTAATTTTTTAGAAAAATAAAATATATATAATTTAAATTTAGATTACAAACAAAAAAAAATTATACATAAGATATATATTCTCTAATTTTAATAATAAAAATTAATATCAAACTTTTTCTCTTCATTCCCACTTTTTTTTTTCATTTCCCTCTCATTTTTCCTTTTTTTTCATTTCCCTCTCACTCCCCCCCCCCCCCCCACCCCCCTCTCATTCTCCCCTTTTCCATTGCCCCTTGTTTCAAATTATGAACTTAAAAGGTTCTATTAAATTAATTTAACTATGAATTTAAAAGTATCTACTAAACAAAATTTAATTAAGTTAACTATGAACTTAAAAACTTCAACTAAACTTTAATTTTTTAACTTAGAAACTCAAACTTAAAGTTTCAAGTAAACTAATGTAATCGTGAACTTAAAAAGTTCTATCAAACTAATATACTATGAACTTAAAAGTTTCTACTATACTAATTTAACTAAGTTAACTATAAACTAAAAAATTTCAACTTAGTTAACTCAAACTTAAAAGCTTCAAGTAAACTATACTAATTTAATCAAGTTAATTATTATTTAAAAGTTTTAATGAAATTAATCTAACTAAGCTAACTATAAAGTTTCAACTAATTAAACCAAGTTAATTATCAATTTAAAAATTTCAATGAGATTAATCTAAGTAAACTAACTATGAACTTCAAAGTTACAAGTAAACCTATCAACTTAAAAGCTTTTAACTAAACTATGAACATTAAAGTTACAACTAAATTTATTAGATTAGTTACCTATCAACTTAAAAGCTTCAACTAAACTAATTTTACTTAGTTAACTATCAACTTAAAAGTTTAATTAAACTAATCTAACTACTCCATCAAATTTTATTACCCGAAGTTTATCCTGTAAGATAATTTAAATTTTGGATTGTTTACAAAAATTTTATAATTATTTTATTATATTTGTTATTAATAATTAATTATTTGTTGCTTTGTAGGGATTCGGACATAATGAGGGTCATTAAGCCCATTATAACAAGCTATTATTTAGGGGCATGACCTTACTTCAAATATATTCTATAAGGTCGTGTTTGGTTAATTTCAAATCCAAAGAATTTCAAATTCTTCCATTTTAGTTTTGAACTAAATTTTGATGAATTTCAAATTCCTTCTAAATGTAGTCATTTGAAATCCTCTATCCAAATCCTTCATTCAAATTCAAATCCATCGATCCAAACACATCCTAAGAGACTAAGGAGTTTTGGTTTCGAAAATTTAGTGTAATTAAGATTTCAATTTTTAAGTTTTAGTTCATTTTTTATTAATTAAAAATTTCGATATGTTATCATATTGATGTATTATATCTTGTAGGTAGAACGTTGGAAGATGTAAATGAATCAGAAGATGGCTCCGGCGACAATGATCCACCATTCGGTCAACCACCTTTAGATAATTGTAAAAATAATGATGAACCCCCATATTGGATATTGGACATGTATTGTACATGTTTTGTGTTGTGGACATAAAACTTTAAATTTTTGTGTTGTTGACATGAAACTTCAAATTTTTGTGTAGTGGACATGTTTTGACATGTATTAAATTATCTTTTTATATTTTATTTTGATTAAATATCTTTTTATGTTAGATTTTTGTAACTTGTTAATAGTATATTGAATATAATTTTAATTTAAAAAATTATGTATAAAAAATTTTGAAAGAAAAATTAATATTGTAAATAAAAATTATAAATAAACTTTGCAATGGATTGTCACAAAAATAATCGATGCAAAATCTGTTGTAAAATTTGCAACAGATTGAAGTTCATTACAAATGTCGTTGCAAATAATACATTGCAATTTTGCAACGGAATGTAGTCGTAATGAAATAAGAAATTGTCGCAAAAGTCATTGCAAAATTCGTTAAAAGTCAAAGTTTTAACAATGCGATTTGCAATGAATTTTTGGCACGAACCATTATCCGTGGCAAAATTTTCATTGGGACGAAGAAAACTGCTGCAACTATAGCATTAGTACCTATAACAATGGAAAATTTTTTGTTGCAATTTTTCGTGGCAACACCATTTTGCAACGGATTTTATGCAAATTCCATGGCAAAACTCCATTTCTATAGCACTATTTTTTTGTAGTGGTATTTTTGTTTTTTTAAAAACTTGTATTTATGATTGTTTATTATAATTAATAATTATAAATTTAAGTATTTTACTAATTATAATCAATAATAAATTTAAACATCTATTAATTAAAAAAATTAAAATCAACTGTTACAAATATTACAATAATTACAAATGTTAAAAATGATCTCCCGTCGCGCCGATGGTGTTAGCGTTATGGTATTCTTATTTCCTCATCCACATTTTGTGGTAGCCCATTTTGTCTATTTTCATCATCACAAGCATTAATGTGCAATTGACTTGATGATATTGTAAAACTAGACTCTACATAATCACGATATGCACTAAATGATGAAAATAGAATTGGTGAAACGTTATATTTTGGTGCATATGATTGATTAATGTCAAGGCCAAAGTCAAGATTAAAATGTCAAAATAAACTTCCACATGACTGTATGTATGGAGCTAATTGAAAACCAATCATCATGTTATGGCGGTTGAGACACGTAATAATTTTGATATGTATACACTAGAAGAATCAATTATATCAAACCCAACATTATCACATTTAACTGGACTAAAAGACATTCGGCCACAATTTCTCTTTTGTCTGTAGAAGGTAATCAGGACATTCCCATTTGACGTAGAATTTTACATTCATATACAGTTTAGTTTTTTTTTTTTTTTTGTTGATTTAGATGAAGTAAAATGTAACCATTGAATAGTAAAATATTTAAATTTATATGTTGAGTGCCTAATCGAGTAGTATAGGTAAGACTCCACTACTCAAAACCTAACCCGACTTTCATAAGTTAGACATTGGCAACCTGATATTTTTTTGTTTGGAAATATGTGAGAAAAAAATTGAAACTTGATTGGGTCGGACGGGGCTCGAATTACCCGACTTGAATGTCGACCCCTAATTATTACAAAAACGACGCAACAATATGAAGTTATAAATAAATAAAAAAAATGATGCAACAAAAACTTAAATCAATTTATTCGTGCTAAATCAATTTTTAAATTTGAATATAAAAATGATACAAATTTGGGTGTGTGCGTGTGTGTGTTTGGGTTAAAGCGGCGTATGATGGGGTGTTCTGTAAAATTAGGTTTAGTTTGAATGTAAAAATGATGCAAAGTTATATTTTCTCTTGAAAAAAGTTTTAAATTTATACTTACACTCGCTTTGAAAATTTATCGGTATAATCTTTAGGATTTTGAAAAAATATTGACGCTGCCAAAAACATTTACATAAATTTGTATTTTATCCCTTATTTAACGTTCCAATGTAATAATTTTGTACTTATAAGGGGAAAAAAAGTAATGATCGATGTTAATCTCACTCCATAAAATATATATTATATTTATCCCCTTATTAAGTACAAAAATATACATGGGAATATTAAATGAGGGAAAAATTGAAAATTTGAGTAAATTTGTTGCTTACCTCAACATTTTCTGTCCAAACTCTAACGGAAGAGGGTTAATTGTAAAGTGTAAATAGAGAATTTTGAAGAGGATGTAAATGTAATTTCAAAATTTCTTTAAAGGTAAATGAAATTTCCATTTCTTGAGAAGGTTCAAGTATGATTAATTCTAGAAATTACAAACAAAACTACAATTCAGAACTAATTGAACAGCCCCTCTGCAAGCTGTAACTTAGGAAAAACCTTTAAAAACAATCAAAATTAGTTGTCTGCAACGCAATGGAGATACTACACAATAAGAATGACGTTTGATTCCAATGCATGATTAGGAAACGATCACTTTATCCCAATCTACATAAACTTGAAGACTTTCATTTCCATTGTTGTGTTGTTCCTCCGCTATTTGCTTTGCTGAATCTTTGGCGGACTTGTTGCCCCCGCGCAATACAATCTTTTCTAATGTGTCTATATCTCCGATACTTAAAGGGATCTCCTGCAAGTTATGCATGGAATAAAGCTGGAGCAGCTTAAGATTAGGAAAATGGATATTTTCTGCTCTCCACCACACCAGATTACTGTTGACAATCATCAGTTCCTCCAATCGAGGAAATTCCCCTTCCACTGGATTCCACTCGGGCCCTTCAAAGGCATATTGAAACACATAAAGCTCTTTAAGATTGGGCAACGAACCAATGATGGTCATATGTTCCCATGGAATTCGGCAATTGGACAAAATCAATTGCCTGAGCGAAGACGGGAAAGCAATGTGGTCCACCAACAAATCTTGAGCTATTAATTCCAGCCACTCAAGTTTACGTAGACGGGCAAGATTGTAAAGACAATAGTATGACCATTCCACGTCAACCTTGTAGTAAGAAATATTTAGCTTCTTAATATTTGGGATTTTTTTGATAACCTCGTCTGTACACCTGAAACCTCGTACATTGGTGAGTGTCTGAAAATTTTCCAGAATAGTACAATCTTGAGCGGCTACCGGATCAGGTAAAGTAAGCCGTAAGCAAGTAATATGCTTAAGTTGTGGCATATCCCAAATTTCATATGGTAGAACTTTCAAAATTTCAGTTTTCAAACACTGTAGATTCCAGAGTAAAGATAATACTGTAGATGAAGTTGTAAATTCCATCTCAAACACGTTTGATATCTTAAGCCACCTCAATCTCGTGGGATGCAGAATTTCAAAATTGGTAGAATGACAATACTTCACCCTTACTACTCTCAATCTAGTTAGACCTGAATACATATTTTTACAAGTCTCACACACCAAAAGACTTGCAAGTGATGTTGATTGTGAAGCCACATTGACCTCAGGGAGATCTATACTTCCCAGTGTGAATCCATTACAGCATATGAAGCACTCTTCAATCCTGTTGTCAATTACAGTAACATGTTGCACTCTTGGTATAAGAATGAAATGTTCTTTTTGATACTCTCTCAAGCATAAGTCCCTTAAAAGGTCATGCATGGCCAATCCTGGTCGAATCCCGAGGCCTTGATCAATAACGATAATAAGATTTCTATCGATAAGCTCTTTCAAGTATTCCTCTGCCGCCTCTTCCAAGGTTTTACCTTTTATTGGTTTTAAAAATCCCTCAGCAAGCCACGATTTGATTAAATCAGATGAAATAGTCTGATGATCTTCAGGAAAAACTCTCCAATAGAGGAAACATGGTTTAAGATGAATAGGTAAGTGGTTATAACTCAAAGACAATACCCGTGAACAATGCTCATCATCTTCTGAATTAGAGAATGACGTTAAATTTTTAACAACAAACTCCCAGTATTCTTGTGTCATGTTGGATTTCGCAAGCAGCCCACCAATTACAACAATGGCTAAAGGGAGTCCATTGCAGCCTTTTGCAATACTCTTGCCAATTTCCTCTAATTCAGGATATGGGCATCCTTCTTGTGCAAAGACTTTTTCACAAAGTAAATTCCAACTTTTGTCCTCATCTAAAAAATTTATTTTCAAATAATGATCATGAGAGCCTAAAGAACGAGCCACATCGAATAGCCTAGTAGTCAACAAAACTCGACTTCCATTCCTATTATTTGGAAACAATGCTTTTAAATCATCCCAAACTTTAGTACTCCAGACATCATCTAGAACAATCAAATACCTCCTACCAAACAAGTTTTGGTACAACCGTTGTCCTAATTCACCAACAGTTTCACCCCTTTCATGGTCTATTTTAATATTTAAAAGGCCTAGAAGAATTTCTTTGACACTATATTCTTGAGATGCTGTGAACCAATTACGTATATCAAAGTATTCGGCAATGGACAAATGACCAAAAACATTTCGAGCTAGAGTTGTCTTACCAATACCTCCCATTCCGACGATTGGGAGGATCAGAAGATCAGAGTCATCTCTGGTAAGCTCATCCATGATCTGGACCAAGTATTCATCAAATCCCACCATAGTATTCTTGCCACTGACAAGAGGTGTTGATGAACTAGGAAGCAGTGAAGGTACGGGCTTCTGCTCTAGGACGTTGCCCCATTCCTCTTCCATCTTCATCAGCCCTTCCGTTATGGAATCAATCTTCTCAACCACTCTGTCTATATCTTGACAGAAAGATGAGAGAGCGGCCATAGGATCACTTTTATGATCACGAGACCCTTCACCCAGTTGGTACACCACATGTAAGTCGATGACGTCTTCTGCTTCATCGGCAACAATACTGATTTGCCTCCCCAGATCTTCCATTTCTTGACTTCTTTTTTGGGAATGAAGTTCAAGAAAGTCCCACAAGAACTCGACTTTTTCCTGCAGGCTTTGAAGTTGTTGAGTATCTAGATGAAGCCGACTCCGACGGGCAGGAAGCTGGACATTCTCCAGGACATGGGAAAGGGAAAGCAAAGCTGCATAAGCTGATACTGCCATCTCAAACGAACCCCAGATCTTGAACTTGTTGCTCTTCAAATTCAGTTAGTTACAGGAAAAAGAGATGATTATTTGTTTGTGCAAGTAAATCTACAACTTGGGCTTTCTTCTAGGACCTAGAGGGAAGCAGGCGGATGAAGAAATCATGCATTCTTATTTCTGCAAGTAAAACTTCGACCTGCTCTTTCAGATCTAGAACTGTATTTTTCCTTTTTCTTTGTATTGATAATGTGATCTTCATTAATCAGCCAAAAGAGGGTCCTTATTTCCAAAAGAATTCATGGGTGGGGGGATTGGGCCAATCCATCAATTCATTTATGTGAAAAGGAACAAAAAAGTCAGAAGATCCACCCAGTTTACTCCTAATTGCCAATTTAAACCCATTCAAACAATACAATCGATTTACGGTAAATTACAACGAGCTCACGCGATAATTGGCATAATTATAAAGGTAAAATCTATATTTTCTCCTTGTGATACACTAAAATACTTAAATAAATTCTTGTGATAAAAAAATATCATATAATTTCCTGTAAAATTTAAAAAAATGCATATTACCCTTATAAAATTTTACGCACCGAAAATTACGACTAAATATGTATATTTTTCCCATAAATCATCAAACTACCCTTGTGTTTAAATTTTAAATTATACATATTTTAAAAATATAATATAAAAAAATATAATTTTGTTATATGTATATATATATATATAAAGAAATCTAAAAAATATAAAACGAAAAATAGAGACACGTCCGTTGGGCAGAGTGGGTGGGGTGTCAAATGATTGCCGTCAAACGGGCTTTCCAATAGTGAAAAGCATACGTCAAGAGGTGATCGAATATCGGAGAAAAAAAGCAATAGAAAATGGGGGACGCGGATTAGGGCCAGTATGCACCTTTTTAAATTTTACAGGGGATTACATGGTATTTTTTTATCACATGGGCTTATCTGAACATTTTAGTTATCATTTTACCCTAATTATAAATATTCTTCATTGTTGGAAAAATTATAAATTACTCCTTGATATTTGATGAAATCATGTATTCTTTAGATGAGGCATGAAATTATCAACTTTGTCGCTATTGTATTTTTTTAAAAAAATTAAAAATTTATAAAAAAATCGGATGGGGTGGACGAAAATTTTAAAAAATTATAAAAAAAATTATCAACTATAAAAAAAAAAAAAAAATTTAAAAATAAATAAAATTATAAATTTTAGACGGCCGTTAAAATGCGAGAGTATTGATAATTTTTCAAACAATAAGATAATATTTATAATTATGTCAAATTTTAAAAAATGTTGTAATTTACCCATTGATTTACAGTTTAAATCAATGTATAAACTATAAAGACATGAACCAGTTTAATTATACTGAATACAATCATACTCACCTTATGATTTCTCCAATCCGACCTTCGTTAATTCCCTCACATAAACCCTTTTCTCTACCCCAAAAGAACTTCAATTCCACAGCTTCTTTTCCTAGACTTCATTGCAGCATTGGAAGGAGAAGGCAACCTTCTCTGCTGACATCGAAAGAATCGAACCCGCAAGCACACGTGGAAAATCATGTCGTCTTGTCTTGTCGGATTCCTAGTGACTAGGAAGAACCAACTTGATACCTTTCCCCATTTACATTAAGTTGAAGGGTATCATTTCCCAAGCTCTGTTGTTCCTCCAGTATTTGCTTGCCGATTTGACAACCGAAAATCGCAAGAATTCAAATCAATAGATTGCAGTGTTGCTATATCGCCAATACCTGAAGGGATCTCCTTTAAATAAAACACTTCTTTGAGTAGAAGCCTCTTGAGACTAGGAAAGTGTATATTTTCCGCTCTCCACCACTCCAGATCAATGTACCTAATCAACAAAACTTTCAGTCGGCGAAACCCCCCTTCGACTGGATTCCACTCGGACCCTTCGCAGGCATGATACATCAATTTAAGCACTTCAAGATTGGGCAACGAACCAACCATCGTCATGTTTTCCCATGGAATTCTGCACCAGGACAAATTCAACTTCTTGAGTGACAAGGGAACGCGATCTTCTCTGAGAAAAGTTCTTCAGCCAGAATGAATAGTGATTCAAGTTTAAGTAAATGCGGAAGATTATACAGAGAATAGCATGACCAATCCTGGACCGCATTGACATAATAAATGTTCAGTTTTTTAAGATTTGGAATTCTTTCAACGGCCTCCAGCGTGCACCTAAAATTTCCTTTATAGGAAATAGTTTGTAGGCTTTCCAAAATAGTGGAGTCTTTCTTTACAGGATCGAGTAATTCAGCTCGTCTTACTACAACGTGCCGAAGTTGTGGCATCTCCCAGATTTCATAGGGTAGGACTAATGGATTACCACGGCTGATAAAGAAGTCAAGAAGCAACGTCTGTAGATTCCAGAGTAATGGTCTTTCAGAAGGAGATACAAATTTCAAAAGATTTGGAATTGCTTTCTGATTCCGGAAAGCTTCTTCGATTGCAAGGTAGCTCAATTTAGAAGGTGCTTGATATTCTCTGTCGTATAGAAAATAAGCTTGTCTATTACCTTCAGTGCTACCAATCTTAATCTCAGATGTGGATACGTATTTTCACAGACATTGCACACTTGAGGAATGGCGAGCAAGCCATCAAGAACTAGCGAAACGTCTATGCTTTCCTGCGTGGAGGCATGACCACATAGGAAGCATACATTTTGCTCCTCTCCGAAACAAATGTGTTGCACTCTTGGGATACGAGTGTAGCGTTGTCTGTTAGATTTTCGTACATAAGTCCCTTAAAAGATCATGAATGCCACATTTTTTAATTTTCCCACTATACCCAATTTACGAATCATAATCAGATTTCTATCGACAATATCTTTCAAATATTCCTTTGCAACCTCTTCTAAGCTTTTACCTGTTGCTGGTTTTACAAATCCTTCCGCAACCCATAATCTGATTAGTTTCGACTATAATATTGCGATCTTTCGAAAAACACCTACATAGAGAAAAAATTATTTGAGATGAATAGGCAAGTTATTGTAGCTTAACGATAATATCTTTAAGCAATGCTCATCATTTCCTGAATTGGCATATGAGCTTACATTTTCTGCTACAAACTGCCAAAACTCTCGTGTCATGTCAAATTTTGCAAGCAGCCCACTAATTACAACAATTGCTAGAGGAAGTCCACCGCAACCGTCTGCAATAACCTTTTCAACATCCTTCAATTCTGGAATAGGGCAACCTTCTTCTGAAAAGACCTTTTCACAAAGTAAATTCCAACTTTGATCCTTATTTAGAAAATTCATCAAAAATGGATTTTGGGACCCTAAAGAAACAGCCAGGCTAGACTGCCTAGTAGTCACTAAAAAATTCGACTTCCTCTCCTAATTTTTGGAAAGAACAACTTCAAACCATCCCAAACTTTAGTACTCCACACGTCGTCTAGGACAATCAAATACCTTTCATCAAATAATCTCTTGTATAATTTTTCTCCTAACTCATCGTCCCTACATTGACTAAACTTTTACCAGTCTCTACATCTTCTCGACCACCAACTCCAATGTCGTTCAAAACCTAGAAGAGTTTCTCGCACATTATATTTTTCAGATACAGTAATCCAAATACGTTTATCACTAAAGTAATGCACAATATATGGATGATCAAAAGCAGTTCTGGCAAGAGTAGTCTTACCAATACCGCCCATACCGACGATAGACATGATCTGGAGATCATCTTTATAGGCTTAAAGGCAATTTTAGTCCCGTATCTTTAGCGTTTTCCCGATTTAGTCCTCTCGTTTTTCGATTTCCCAATTTGGTCCTTTATCTTTCAAAACTGCTCAATTTTGGTCCTTTAGCCAAATTAGTGACCATTTTGCCCTTCTACAGAAAAACTCAATATAGTCCATACACATGCTCAAGTTTGGCCCAACATGCTTCCGTAATATTATTAAGCCTTCATAAAGACATACCTTGGTTTGACCGCCTTGATTCCGGGTATCCCAAGTCCTCGATTTTACGGACTTCTTCCAACCACACAACCGCAGCTGATGGTTCGCAGGAACTTGTTTCCTTCAGTAACAAGACAGCACAGCCCTATTTCGTTTCCTACCTTAGGTGTAGAAGATACTTCTGAATAGAAGCTTAATGAAATTTTGGATGAACAAGTTAGACAGAAGCCTTTTTTATTGAAGAAAAATATATGAAATATTACATAAATACTATTTCCTCCATTGGAGGAGACAACTATTTAGCCTCTCATATGGTAGAGGGCTAGACTCTTTGGGGAAACCCCCATAAACTAAGAATTGAAAAATTACAAAGATAGAAACTTAGAATGTTCTTCTTTGAAGAGTAGGAGGAATTTTCTGATGATCCCTTCTGCTTCGCTGCTTCCTTATTTTATAACCATCCGCGGACGTTAATTGCGGATTCCACACTTATTTTTTATGACGTCATTGCGTTCGTCATCTGGATTACATTATTGCAACTGTCCTCGTCCTTTCCAGCTGGTATTCATGATGGCTTGTCGGCCATTTAATTGCTAGCTGGTTCCTTCTGACTGTTGGCTTTTGTCATTTTTTGCCGACAGTCTTCTTTTTGAATTTTTACATTTTTCGAGTTTTACTTCTCCTTGTAAAAATTCTTCATTTTACCTTTGTCCGGTTTTGGTTCGGGTTTCTTTTGGGTAACCCGTATCTTAGTTCCGAACAGCGGCTTTTCTTGTTTTTCGCAGCAAGGGCACACATGGTTATGCCATTGCCCAACATGCAGCATGTTGCATGTCTTCATCCTTGTGACGTCAGTTGCAGACAGTTTGTTCTCCCATATGAGCATCATCTTTTTCTAGAAAATACTTTCTGCAAATTCAGTACTTTTCCCCGTCATGGAGTTTAACAGGAACGATCCATTCACTTTGTTGGAGAAGATTTTGAACGGATACTTGACTTTGTCCATCTCAGTGAGACAGACCCATAAACCCTAAGCTCTTCTGATGGAAATGTCGTCTTCGCTAATAGCCGACACCAGTGGAGCTTCTTCTGAGGTAGCTTTAATTCTGTTAAAAGCTACCATGTCTGGTCTCTGCAGCTTGATGAAATGAAACGCTGGATGAGACCCCTTTCCTGCTGTTTCTGGAGCTGCTGAAATAAATTTTAGCTCCAAGATATTTCCTCTTTTTAGGTGGGCATTATTTTGCCATGAATCATATACTGCCTGACAAATCCAATCCGGCAATTTTGAAATCTCCGGAAAACTTGGTGACATAGTATGAACCGAAGCAAGAGCTCCAAACTCATACCACTCTCGGACTTCTTCGGGTTCAGACCCCTCCATCATCCAGACCCTGTTATATTTTTCGGATGTCTCTATTATGGTCTTGCTTGGGTTAATTCCTTTGCGGGAAATTAGTTTTTCCCACATCCGTTGATATTCCTGCCAAGCAGAAGAAGTAGATAATAATTCATTAGTATTAGCCTTAGAAGTGTCTGTCATTGGCCTAAGGCTAATCTCTTTCTCTTTTACCCCCGAAGCGCTGGGTTGACACGAATCATCAGAGGTTTGAACTCCCTGTGACTCGTTTGTCGCCGTTAAACCAGAGTCTAGTGTTGGCATTGTGCAAGCAGTACTTGAATCTGCCGCTACAGGTCTAGAGTCCTGTACTCTAAGGGCATGTTTAGTGTCATGCTTACTCAACTCGTTAGTCATCTCCGAAGATGATGCCTTCCGAATTGGCTCTTGTAGGTCGTTCCATAGTGAGGTTGAGGCCACCATGGTCGTTCTTATTGCGATCTGGACAGTGTCAAGATCAGCTCTTTGGATTTGTCCGGCTACTTGAGCATTTACAGCTAGCCGTACAAACTTCTTGTTAAGCTCCTCGAGATTTTCTCTGAGTTGCCTAAGTCTCAACATGATGGAGTTTGCTTTAGATGCCTCCATCTCTTGTTAGAAAATCTGCAAGAACATTTTCATGAGATTTTATAACAACAATAGTATAACAATAATATTGGCATTCAGCTTGCCATCTGATAATACGTGCTTTCTCAATCTTAGATTCTAATTTATTTTTCAAGAAAGCTTTAACATTGGTATTATCAACTTTCAAAGTGAATTCTTTAGCAAGTAAAAACAAAGGCCATTTCTTAAAAGCCTTCCAAACCGCAAAGAACTCTTTCTCGTTGATGTGCCACACTCGGGCTTGTTGTTCGGTGAACAAACCTCCGTGTATCTACAAGGCTCTTCCCCTGTAGTATTCTTTTTCATGAGCACCGTTGCCCATCTATAGTCATTGGCGTCTGTGTAGACTACCAATTCGTCCTCGTCTTGCGGTATTGCAAGCTTTGGCAAATTATTGCAAACCTGTTTTAGCTCACGAACCCTTTGTGTGTGGATTTCCTCCCATTTCCACTTTGCACTTTCTGTTTCCTTCAAAAATGGCCGAAAATCCTTTCTGTATTTTGCGAGATCCTTTATAAAGATACCTGCAAAATTCACCACTCCCAAGAAGCTTTGTAATTGCTTCTTATCTTTGAGTATATCTGGGAAATTGCGGATTTTCTCCACAATATGCTCGTGCAACTCAATACCTGTTTCGTCAATAAGAATTCCTAAAAATTCGATTTTATTGACCGCTATAGTAGCTTTCTTCTCAGAAAGTACTAAACCCTCCTTATAACATGCATCAGAAAATATCTCTAGATGTTTGATATGTTCTTTCATATTTTTGGATGCAATCAGTATGTCATCGATGTAGACAAACATAAACTCAAAATAATCTTTGAAAAGATTATCCATTTTTTCTTTGAAATATCTGGGGTGCATTAGCTAGACCCATTGGTAATACATTCCAGATATATTGACCTTGTGGTGTGGAGAATGCAGTAAATTTCTTTGACTCACTCTCTATTTTAATCTGATAGAAACCAGACTTGCATCAAATTTGGAAAACACTTTTGCACCTTTAATGCAATCAATTAAGTGCTCTCTACTAGGGATGTAATAACCATCAAACTCTAATATTTTATTAATACCTTGATAGTTAATTACTAACCTGGGTTTACCTCTTTTTATCTCACCATGGTTTCTTACCAGAAATCCGGGGCTACTGTATGCAGAGATTCCAGGCTCTATGAGTCCAAGATTGATATGCTCCTTGATAATCATTTGCATATCCTTCTTATCTTCCATGTTCATCTGGATGGGCTTGTATCGAACATACTCATATTTGCATTCTTCTTTAATCATAAGAGTAGCTTCGATCTTATTCCTATCCCACCATGCCAGAGGGCTTTCGCTGAAATTTCTCTGGATGAGCCTTTTGACATTTTCGAGAGAAAGTTGGTTTTCCTCGCTTATGTCCATCGTTTTTAATTCCTGCATTGCTTCCTTGAGGTTCTCAATTTCTTCCTTAGATTCCTCGTAGAAGCTATCGCTATCGATGAGTCCCTGTTGCCTGAAAGACAAAAGAACTTTACCGAATTTCCTTTTATCCTGCATTTTTGGATGAGTTAATTTGGCATCAACATCACCACGCTTGCTGCGAAAATTTATAGGCATTATCCTGTTAAATGCTTTTTCTCTTCGCAGAACCTGTATCTCACTACCACAATTAGTAGTAAATATTAACAGATTTCTCTGATTATCCTGCATATATCTTGCAAATGTTTGAATAAAATTATTACCCAGCAAGATATCAGCACTTGTATCATGAAAGTAAATGGGAGGTGTTTTCACCCTAAACCAGGGTGTTCCAAATGCTCCTCCGGTCATGATTTTGGCTTCTCGAATTCCCGTATTGAGTATTAAGATTTTTTGTGAAAAATCCCTTCCTGCAATGACCGGTAAGGTTTCCCTTGCTTCTTTAGGGAAAACTCCAGGTTTTGCTGTGCAAATTCCTGATCCTGAGTCAATATAAGCTACAAAATATTCTGTCTTATATCATATAACATACCCACAGATATATATATATAGAAAAGGGGTTTGTCATTCAGTCCTTATGGTAACTCCATCAAGACTGAACTCCATACCGTTTCCTTTTCTTCCCCATGGTTTGTGATATTTGAGGAAACTTAACCCCAAAGTCATACTTCCATTTTCTCGTCCTGCAACGCCTGTAACTAGAATTTCATGACCTGCTATTTCTAACATGCCTTCATATCTACCAACAACAGGCTGTGGCAAATGATATAAGTCATCACAAGGAAAAAGTTTTCATTCTTAGTGATGTCAAATATAACTTGTATTTCTTTCCATCCTCAGGGCATCTAAGTTTTACATTATCTACCCTAATTTCTTGAGGAGTCAAAACTTTTGACAAGTCTTTCTCTCTTCCTTTGTAGCCCATTATCCTATCTTCCGAAAAAGACATCCTGCTACTAAACTCAGTCCTAGAACTCATTGTTCGATCTAAAACTGGGTGATCTTTTATAATGATATCGACACCTCCTATTCTAGGTATCCTAATTGGATCTGGTGCCATTACCTTAGCGAATTCCTTGAAAATTTTGGGAATTTTGATATACTCTTTCCTAAGGGATAAATCAGAATGTGTGTGTTGGAAAGGGCATATGCAATTCTATAAGTTATAGAATATGGTCTATTACCTTCTTTCATTAGATCTTTTCTTTTAAAATCCTGATGAAGGGTTAAGACTCTACTGAAATCTTGGTCAGCTAAGTTGTATGCAATCCTAGGATGAATATCAAACATCAATTTTCCTGCATACAGATTACCTATCATTGTTCCAAGACAACCATCTCTTAAGTTATTGATTCTTCTATCCATTATTGATAAATGTATTTCTGAATCAATTCCTTCCTTAAAATCGCTTTTATTACTACTTCAATAGTTCCTATGTGGATCCATTTCATAGTAACCGCAATTTCTTCTCTAAGCCTACTTAATTCTTCAAGAATTTCTTCTTTAGGAATAACTGCATTTCCATCACATTACCAGTAAATTCCATGGGAATAGCAAACTCACCTGAACTTACTTTGTAGATTATATGATGTTTCCTCTGGTTTAGTCCTATCTGGTTGAGGACTTTACCAATCCCTCCAATTCTGAATCCATCATATGGACTGAGGTTGGAATCTTGACGCATGATCCTTTCCATGGTTTTGTTTGACACCGTTATTCTGGAAAAGAATCCTGATAGGCTTTCAGAGGTTTGAAGCCTATCTTCTTCACTGTAATTATTCTGACTCGGTTGAAGATCCATCTGAATCAGTTTCTATTTCTTCCTCATAGATGCTTTCATCCGAAGGAAAATCCTCAAATTGGTATATTGGTACCAATTCTCCATAGTAGACTGCGTCTAGGATGTCGTTTGTGGCTTCAAATTTTCTTATCTCACCACGTTTCTGCGGGCAGTCTGGAGCTATATGTCCTCTTGCTCCACATGTCCAGCAGTTGCAGTCTTTGAAACTTTCATTGGCCCGGGTATGGGCCCGTCTGAAAGTTCTTCTCGTAGGAGTCCTTCCTGTGGATCTTGTATCTGTTCGTCTAGATCCTTGGGATGAAGCTCTTGAAGTTCTTGTTGGTCCGCTCCTTTGCCCAGATTTGTATGTTCTGGCTTTTGTTTTGGACCACCACGATCTTCGTCTGAAAAGAGTCCTTCTGGAATTCCTATAGTCATTACTCTGTTTCCTTCTTTTCCTCGGCTCTCCTGATTCTCCTATGATAGTAGGAAAATCGTTATTATCACAACAGAGAGGAGTTCGTTTAATCGTACCTCTCAGTCTTTTCATGTTTTTCTGGATGGATACTTGATAACACCAATCCTTCAATTTGTCTTTGATGAAAGACATTCTCCTTGCTGCTGAATCCATCTGTCCCTCAGGTACTTTGTATGATTGGATCAACATTTCCCTCCATGGACTGCAGATTTTTGCAAAGAACATTGGAGCTGCAACTTCAACTGCTACTCCACTCTGAAAGAAATACTTGCGGAACCAATAGATATATTCATCTATCACGCAAATACTTCTTAATTCAAGGCTAAAAAGATCCTGTGCATATTCTCTAGCCTTTTCTGCTCTACTTCCTTCGAAATATCCATCTCCGATGAAGTGTATCTTGATAAGCCTTCCTAGCCGATCTGCTATTGCACTTTTCGAATCTCCGGCAAGGATACTGGCTTTAGTATCAGTTGGGGTATTATCCCATCCGATTTTCACAAAACCCTCCAAGCTCAACTCCACTAATTTTATGAAGTTTTCTTTATCGAGTTCTAGGGTGGTTGCTGCTATCTTTATGGCTGCTACCCATTCATCTATCAGTTTCTCTATGTTTCGGAAGTCGATAACATCCAGGTTTAATACAGCACCATATGGATGCAAGGGCTGAAGCATTGTTCTTGCCCAAGGTGTATTTTCAGGTGCTCTTCTAGGATTTCTCCCTGGATTTTCTCGAAGTCTGGTTCCCACAAACGTTGGTGTTGCGTTGGTGTGGAAATCTGCACTTTCCCTCATTGGGTGATCTTGTGGAGCCTCGTTGGAACATGTGCTCCCCTTCGGCGGTGGTAGTGCTGGAGTTACTTCATTGGTTTGAACATTGACTAACTCCACAATCCCAAGTTGGGAAAATGATTCAGCCAATTCCTGTAGACTCGATAGATCCGCTCTGGTTACCTCCATTATTTTATGGAGTTAAGGATTTCTTGAATCTGTTCATCTCTTGTCTTTGGCTTTGGAATCTCCTTTGCCTTCCCCTTCTGATGTAGAAAGGGTACTGTCCCCAAGGCGTCCCTGATCCTTTCTTGTCTGGATAGAGAGGTTTCAGAGTTCTCCCGTCGGTTTTCTTTTAGATCTGCAATTTCTATCTTCAGATCTGCAAGATTCTTGTGTAGATCTGGGAGGATCTTAAGAATCTCGTCCATCTTGTGGCACAAAGAATCTACTTTCATAGGTATATTTGATAACCTATGTCCATAGTCTTGAACCGTCTTCTGAATTTCCCTCAGATCTTGAGAGATTTTTGAGATATCGGCCTCGATTTCTTTCCAAGCAATTCCCCTAATCATAATTTTTGGATATGAATCGGTGTAAGAATTGACCCTTTCCATTCCTTCTGGATGGAATTTTGCCATGTACTTCGGTGGAATGAATCCGCCTTACCGCTTTTCCTGGTAAGTTTTGATAGACTTGGAAAGCCCTCAACTTTTCTTCAACCTCTTCCTTTGTAAGAGATTTCCAGTCAATCCTTTTGGGACTGTTGTCACATTTTTCCAGAACTTCCCAAAGGACCTTCTTTTTTTGTTTTTCCAGTATCTGGAAATATTCCCTATTGTCCTTGTAACTCGAACTTTTGTTCGGTTCCATTTTCTCTTAAAAGTCTCCTCCGTTAGTAGAAAATAATAATTTTATGCAATATAACAATATTTTCTTCAATAAAACATAGGCTCTGATACCATTCTGGTCGAGCATGGATGAAAAATTTGCAAAATATGCAAGAATACTGAAAATTGACTAAAATCCGTGCTTTAAACTAGTAGAGGGGTAAAATTGTCCGAGAATTTGCTCAGATCTTGTCAGATTCGGTCGGAGGACTGAAATCGAGCACTTTTGGGAAGTTACAGGACTAAAATGGGATTGCTAAAAGCGAAGGGACTAAAATGGGAATTGGCCATAGTTACGGGACGAATTTTGCTTTTAACCCATCTTTATATCAGTGAGCTCCTCCATGATGCAAACCAACTGCTCATCATATCCCACCGCAGAATTCTTGACACTGGGAGGAAGCTTTGATGAACTAGCAAGCACAGAATTAGTCCTGTACTTCAGCGCTTGGAAGATCCGCTCCAGCTCTATAACTATCATCAACTCTTTCTTGATGGAGTCAAGTTTTTTAATTATTTTGTCTATATCTTGACAAAAATTGAGAGGGACTTGGAAGATGAGATCGAGGCCATATCATGACTTCTACCGTCACTTCCTTCATGAATTTGATCAACCACATGGCACTGAATGATATCTTCTGCTTCGCCGGCGACCACAACTATTCGCCTCATCAAATCTTCCATTAATTCTTTGTTTTTAGTTTGGGAATAACCTTCAAGAAAATCTTGCAAGAAACTGACCTCTTTGTAGAGTATTTCAATCTGTTCTCGTTGGAGATGAATCCAGCGACAAGCAGGATGCTGGATCTGGTCGAGAACATGCATGAGAGAACCCAGAGCTGCATAAGCTGCTGCTTCTGCCGTCCCAAACCTTCGTTCTTACACAGACAGTTCACCTGGAATTTCCAGAAAGAAGTTAGATGTACGATGTGGCTGGCCGGTAATTATTGTTTTGGTAAGAAAATTAAAGGAAGTGGGCGTCGAGAAGAAGAATTATGCAAAATTGTCGAGAAACTCATTCCATTGCTGCTAAAAATAATTGATTTCATCTGGAATATAGTCCTCATGAACAGGTTGACTTTTTTGTTGACAGCTCCCTTTCCAAATCATTGTCTCTATTTAATAATATACTAATAAGGTTGGTACATTCTGAACAACATGTACATAATTTTCTAAAATAAATTAAAATATTATATAGATTGTATTATTAATTGTTATAGTTTAAAAGGATTCCTAAAGTTATATATTAAGAAAATAAATTAATATAAATATTTTGATTCATAAAAAAATAACAAATAATAATAAATAATGCAGGAAAACTAAAATAATTAATGAAAAAAATAACCAGTAAAAGGTAGTTATAAAAAACCATGATAAATGAAAAGGTTAAAAATTAATTAACTAATTAATTTAAAATTTAAAAATAAATAACATGCCAAAATTGAATGAAACTATATTTATATATTTCAGGTCATTATTAACTCCACTAAAATAATAATATATATAATCAATAAAAATATTTATTTTAAAATTAGGCACATACATATATAGGATATATGTCATATATTTATTAGTTACTTATAATTGATTTCTACATAGTAAATTGAAATACATAAATTTTCGCGTGCTCTTTTGATATTTATCATAATTATAAATACGTTTTTATTATAAAAAATCATCACCACACTCATGATATTTGATGAAACTATGTAATTTTTGAAAGAGGCATAGAATTCTCAATTTTATCATAGCTGTAAATTTTCTTTTATCAAAAAAAAAAAAAAAGATTAGGTGGACGGAAAATTTTAACTATTTAATTTGTAAAAAGTTATCCACTTAGTCAATAATTTCATAAAATTATAAAATATGCGTAAAATTTTACTTTATATATAATCTATAAGAAAATGAGATAATTATATTTACACCCCTTCATCTATTGTCTTTTTACATAAATCACCCCTGGCTTTTGAAAAATTACAGAAACCGCCCTTTATAGCCTTTAAAACCCCAAAATACCCCTAATTGACTAGGTCAACCTTTCAAATAATATTTCAAGGTCAGAAATGCCCTTAGGGGTGTTTCTGTAATTATCAAAAGTTATAAGGGATGTCAAAGTAATATTTATGAAATTGAGAAATATAACCCCATATATTTTTTTATTATTTGTACCAATTTTTAATTTAAAATTAAATGATTTTATTAATTTTTATTGAATCTTTATATAAAATTGCACTTTTTAATAATTAAAATATTTAATTATTTAATTAATGTATAAAGTATCAACTAGTAATTTTAAATAAATATACAATTAATAAAATCAAAAGGACTGATGAACTATAAAAAAATACAGAATTATTATATATATATATATATGATAATTATGTAAATGTGGTAATTTTATACATGTATAAATATATTTTTAACTTAATTTGACAAATAAATAAAACTAAAATAAAATGAGCCACAAGTACTTTAGGATCATAAAATTAAAAGAGTTCGATGAACAAGTGAAACTAAAAGTAAACAAAACAAATGGTGATTTTGGCATTTTAAAAATCTATTTATTATTTTTTTCCACAAAGGAATTTTATAAGGGTTAAATAGATTTTCAAACTTAAAAAGCAAAGATCAGGGTTTTTTTTTTTTTTTTAAGGTTTTAATACTTTAGGGGGTAATTGATGTGGGATGGATACTTCAAGAGTAGTAACTGTATTTAACCCTTAAAAAAAAGTGAGAATTTTCTTTTCCAAAAATTTAGTTTCACTAAATTTATATTTTTATTTGTTTATAAGTTCAGTGAAATAAAATAATTTGATAATATATATTTCATAAGCCATCTAATTCACTTTTTTTTTTTCTTTTTTTTGCTTTTGCAGGTTTGAATTTCAAGAATTTGATTGTATTGTCGTTAGCTAATTTGGTCTTTGGATCGCTTTTCAGTTTTTATGTAACATATTTAACACGTTATATTAATTTTCTAATGCACCTATAACAATTATTTAATAATCTTTTATTTAACTTATGTAAATTTATTTTTTTTGACAGTCTATTTTTTAAATATTTATAAAATATTATTTTAATTATAATTAAATTAACCCATGCACCGACGGGGAGCACACTAGTTAACTTATATAGTTAGGATTGTGTTAAGGATCCACATGGCAATCATCCAAAGAGTGGAATAGAAGATGGAATATCATTTTGGAGTCGAAAATCCAAACCGTCTTATAAATGGTAGCGTTGCTCTTGCATAATAGTTTTCTCAGGCGGAAAGGGAAGCTAGTAAAAAATGTTAGTGAATACTAAATGTGAAATAAAATTTACATTTGAAACTGTAAAATTGCCGTAGTTCTAAACTTAGGAATGAAAGCAATTCATTTTTTCAGTGGATACAGATAATTACATGAAGATGTTAAACAATAATTCAAAATACATTGTTCTGATAATTATCAAATTTCAAATAATAAATTACAATAAATTCATTTAAAGTGAGATAAGTACGAAAAGATTTGACATTAATGTGGATCTGTCTTGTAAGGCCGAATGACCTGTTAATCACATCAGCCCAAAATCAACCACATCCTTGAAAGGTAGGGACGACTGACGTATGGCGCGATCCTGAGAGAAGCCCATGTGGCAGTTGGACATTGGTAGAGGAGTATAAAAACCCTTCATTTATGAAGATTTTTCCAGATACCGAACCACCTTATTTATTAAGGTAAATTACAACAACCTTCCTTGATGTTTGACATAATTACGAATACCTCCTTGTTGTTTGAAAAATTACCAATATTCCCTTGAATTTAACGGTCATCTAACAATTAGCTTAACCCATTAGGTTTTTATCTATTTTTTATGGTGAACTGATCAAAATACCCTTGTGGATTAGAAATTATAATTTTATTTATTTTTTAAAAAATATTTTTATATGAACTAAGTAGATAATTTTTTTTTATAATTTTTTAAAAAAAATATCGATCTCGTTCGATTTTTTTCATAAGTTTTAATTTTTTAAAAAAAATTATAGATCTCGTTCGATTTTTTCATAAGTTTTTTTTTTTTTAAAAAAATACCATAAGGACAAAGTTGACAATTTCATACCTCCATCCATGGATTACATAATTTCATCAAATATCAGGGAGGTATTAATTTTTCAAACAACGATGGGATATTCGTAATTATGTCAAACCTCATGAGAGGCAGTTGTAATTTACCCTATTTATTATCTTTTAGCTCTGTCTTTAGGAAACTTTTTCCTCTTTGGTAATACATACCTTAAATCAATGTCATGGGGGTCGATACTTAGGGACCATCTCATCATATTTCTCCTTGGATTGAATATGAACTTGAAGGGCCTCATTTCCCAGGCTCTGTTGTTCCTCCAGTATATACTTTGCAGAGTTGATAATGGAATCACTGCAATTAACTAGATGAATTAAATGCAGTGTCTCTATTTCTCCAATACCTAAAGGTATTTCCATTAAATTTATTATGTCTTCAAGAACAAGGCTCTCAAGGTTTGGAAAGTTGGTCTTTTCTGCTTCCCAACTCACCACATCAACATCCTTCATTAGCAAGAATCTCAAACGAAGAAATTCACCTTCAACTGGATTCCACTCACGCCCTTCGAAGGCGTTATAGTACAATTTGCGTACTTCAAGATTGGGCAAGGAGCCAATAGCGGTGATATCTTCCCAAGGAATTCCGCATTTCTTTAAAGTCAATTTCTTGAGTGTGTGTGGGAAGGTTATGTTCTTCAAGAAAAATCTTTCACACTGTAATGATAGTGATTCAAGCTTATGTAGATGGGGAAGATTGTGGAGGCAATAGTACGACCATTCTTTGGAGGGGTAGTCATAAAGAATTTCCAGTTTCTTTAAGTTCAGGATTCTCTCAAGGACATCCGTTGGACACCTAAAATTCAGTATGGTGGAAAGCGTCTGTACGTTTCCAGAATAGTTGAATCTTCATTAACTACTGGATCCGGTAAAACAGCTTCTTCGAGTATTAGGTGCCTAAGTTGGGGCATCTCCCAAATTTCATATGATAAAACTATTGGAAGTACACAGAAGCGTATATCCAAAATTAAAGTTTGTAAGTTCCAAAGTAAAGGTATTGGAGAAGGATATACCAAGTTCAAGCCTCTGAAACATTTGACAGAAAGGTACCGCAATTCAGTAGGTTGTTGAAATTCTTCAAAGGACTGGTCATCAACCGTATCCATTACCATCACAGATCTTAACCTAATGAGTTTCGGGTACCTAATTCTACAGACATCACATACCAATATCCTGGAAGAAACGTTGATCGCGAGAAGCGGAGGACTTGAGATAGATGTACCCTTTGGGATGTCTTGATTTGATAGCGACCACATAAGAAACAACCACGTGTGTGGTATCTAAAGTCGATACATTTGTACTTTTGGGACATGAAAAGATTGTTCTTTTCTAGATTCCCTTAGGAATAAGTCTCTCATAAAATCATGGATGCTACATGTTTTGATGTTGCTCCTACATCCCAATTTGCGAATTAAAATCATATTTCTATCAATAAGATCACACAAGTATTCTTCTGCTGCCTCTTCTAAGCTTTTGCCTCTTATCGGCTTTAGAAATCCTTCAGCAACCCATAATTTGATAAGTTTAGAGACTTTAATCTCATGATCTTCAAGAAAAACTCCTATGTGGAGAAAACATGGTTTGAGATGAAGAGGCAAGTTGTTGTAACATATATAGTATTTTTAAACAATGCTCATGATTTTCTAAATTAGCATAGGAGCTCACATTTTCTGCTACAAACTCCCAATCTTCTCGAGTCATCTTGGAATTTGCAAGGAGGCCGCCAATTGCAACAATTGCTAGAGGAAGTCCTCTGCAATAATTTGTTATATACTTTCCAATTTTCTCTAATTCCGGAAATGGACAACCTTGCCTTGAAAATACCTTTTCACAAAATAAATTCCAACTTTTACTTTCGTCCAAAAATTCCATCATATAAGGTCTTCGAGCCTAGAGAAACTGCCACATTAGACAACCTAGTGGTCACCAGAATTCGACTTCCATTCTTATTATCTGGAAAGAGTCGCTTCAAATCATCCCAAACATCAATACTCCAGACATCATCCATAACAATCAAATTCCTTCTACCACATAAACTTTTGTACAATCGTTGTCCTAATTCAGCTAAAGTTTCATTATCTTCTTGGTTTTTTCCGTCATTAAGTAGGTGTACAAGGATTTCTCGCAACCTAGATTCTTGAGAATCGTCAGCCAAACACGTTTATCAAAGTGGTGCACAATATGGATTATCAAAAACATTTCTAGCGAGAATGGTCTTACCAATACCTCCCATCCCAACAATAGGGAGGATCTGAAGATCACATTTATGTACTGTGAGCTCATCCATGACTCTTTCCAAGCGTTCATCGAATCCCACCATAGTACTACTCTTGTGCTTCTCTTTCCAAGCGTTCATGGAAGGAAGTACTGTTGATGAACAAACAGGCACCGAAGATACGGGCTTCTCTCCTTGGAGGCGGGCGCGTTTCTCTTCTACCAACATCAATTCTCTCTTGAATGAATCAAGCTTCTCAATTACTTTGTCTATATCTTGACAGAAAGATGAGAGCGTAGTCATAACATGACTTCTACTTTTAGGTCCTTCACAAAGCTGATCCACTACATATAAGTTAATAGTATCTTCTGCTTCATCGGCAACAACAGAGATTTGCATCGCCAGATCTTGCATCTCTTGGCTTTTTCTTTGGGAGTGGACTTCAAGAAACTCTTGCAAGAAACGAACCGTTTCCCGCAGGGTTCCAATTTGTTTTCTGTCAAGATGAAGCCGATGACGACGAGCAGGATGCTGAATGTTGCACAGAACATGCATAAGCGAAACCAAAGATGAATAAGCTGCAACAGCCATTCTCCGACCTGTGAATGTTGGACTTGCACAAGAACAGTGGATGGTTATTGTTTGTGCAAGTAAACGAATTCTATATTTTCTATCAACTAGTCTATTCTGACAGGCTGTTATGTGTTTAATTATTCATGTCCTGATGATGAAGTCTTCAATGTCAACTTAAACTTCTCTTGAACAGCTACCACTCTTGATTAAGAAATATGTACAAGTTTGACGAAGTTGCCTCAAAAGAATGAATCTTATGTGGATGAAATCTTGTCCGGTAATTAAATACTTGGACAAAAATATGAATGGAAATTGCCTATATTTTTCTAATTGAATTTTCTATTCCAAATTCAGGTTGCAATTTTTATTCCATACAACATATATATATATTATATATATATATATACTAATCGTTGTGGCACGCTGTTCCTGCGTGCATATAATAAATAACTTTTTTACACTTTAAAATATATTATATAAGAGTAAAATATATAACCAATATATTAAATTTAAAAAAAGAAAGAAAAAAAAGAAAAAAATTAATATATTAGTTAAAATAAAATTTAAGAACTTGAATAAGTTAGTCATATTATTAGTTCAATGGCATTTTTTTATATAGTTTAGATATAGATACAAATAGATAGAGTAGAAAATAAAAAAGACTAATTTTGGCATTTCAAAAAAATGGTGCGGCGGTGTAACATAACTTCCGTTTGTGAGTGTATAAAGGGTTTCTTTTTTATATTAGTGTAGATATACACAGAAATTATGTTATTTATTGTATTTAAAGAAAGATTTTATGCATGTGACATTCATATAACAGTAACCCTCGCGGGCGGTACGTATCATCTAAAAACATGCAAGTTATTAGTAAGTGAATTTATTTAGTCTGCCTGACTTGTCCTCTTATTGGTGATGAAAATAATTTGGGATAATTACATATACACTCCTTCACCTATTGTCATTTTACACAAATCATCTATGCCTTTTTCAAAATTTACAGAAATCACCCGTGACAGCTTTTGAAATCCCAAAATGCTCATGTTGACTTGGTCAAATTTTAATTTAATTTTTCAACGACAAATTATGCTTCCAACAGCATTTAGGGGTCCTCGAACAATGTGATATCTTACACCAAGTAAATCCTTAGGGATGTTTTGTAATTACGAAAAAGTAGAAAGGGTGTCACAATAATGTTTATGGAGATGAACAATATAACTCCATATATTCTTTTATTATTATTTATACTAATTTTTAATTCAAATTTAAATTATTTTATTAGCTTTTTTTATTGAATTTGTATATAAATTTATACCTCTTAATAACTAAAATATTAAATTATTTAATTAATATATTAATAAAAATTAGTTACTAGCTTATAGATTCAAATTGAAAAATTACCATACTTGTATAAATTATTTTAAATTCTAAAATTTTAAAAATTTATTTTTTTATTGAAAAAAGATTGGAAAGGGCATTTTTCAGGGTCATTGGCAATTTCCGTCACTTAAAATGAAGCTATATCTAAAGATCTTTAGAACAGCAGAACTCCGCAAAATCTGACCCTTTGTTTGGATTTGTGTTTTATCTTGATTTCGATATTTTTCGAGACAAAACAAAAGACAAGATTCCACGGATATTTCTAGACTTCCACTCTCCGTTAACCTATAAACTATATTTGGGTTTGCAAATGTTCCATGATTAGATAGAAAAGCATTTCTGTTTGACAGGCGAAGAATAACTTTTTCATCTGAAAATCCTTCTACATCAATATAGATGTTAATGAATAATACACTACCATCAGACATCAACTAGACGTCCAGCTCTTACCACTGAAAGGAGGTGTTGATGAACTAGGAAGCAGTGAAGCTGTGGGCTTTTGTTCTAGGACGTTGCCCCATTCCTCTTCATTCTTATGGAATCAATCTTCTCAACCACTCTGTCTATATCTTGACAGAAAGTTGAGAGAGCTATGATCATGAGACCCTTCACCCTGTTGGCACCAAAAGAATTCATGGGCGGGGGGATTGGGCCAATCCATCAATTCATTTATGTGAAAAGGAACAAAAAAGTCAGAAGATCCAGCCGCTTTACTCCTAATTGCCAATTTAAACCAATTCAAACAATATAATCCATTTACCGTAAATTACAACGACTTCACATGCCTTTTTTATTTAAAAAATTATAAATAACTTCTTGATATTTGATAAAATCATGTAATCTTTATATTGAGGCATGAAATTATCAACTTTGTCGTTACTGTATTTTATTTTTAAAAAAAATTAAAAATTTATAAAAGAAATCGGACGAGGTGGATGAAAAATTTTGAAAAAATATAAAAAAAATTATCTACTATAAAAAATTCAGAAAAATTTTGAAAAAAAAATTATAAATTTTAGTCCATAAGAATATTTTGGTCAGATTACTACAAAAAAAAAAAAAAGAGGATAAAAGCCTAACGATGACTAACGGATTTTGAAAAATTGTTAGACGGCCGTTAAAATCAAAGGGCATTGATAATTTTTCAATAACAACATAATATTCATAATTATATCAAATTTTAAAGAATGCTGTAATTTGCCTATTGATTTACAGTTTAAATCAATGTATAAACTATAAAGACATGAACCAGTTTAATTATACTGAATACAATCATACTCACCTTATGATTTCTCCAATCCGACCTTCGTTAAACCCTTCTCTCACCCAACCAAAAGAACTTCAATTCCACAGTTTCTTTCCCTAGACTTCATTGGAGCATTGACAGGACATGGCAACCTTCTCTGCTGACATCGAAATAATCGAACCCGCAAGCACACGAGGAAAATCATGTCGTCTTGTCTTGTCGGATTCCTAGTGACTAAGAAGAACCAACTTGATACCTTTCCCCATTTACATTAAGTTGAAGGGTATCATTTCCCAAGCTCTGTTGTTCCTCCAGTATTTGCTTTGCTGATTTGACAACAGAATTACCGCAAGAATTCAAATCAATAGATTGCAGTGTTGCTATATCGCCAATACCTGAGAGATCTCCTTTAAATGAAACACTTGTTCTAGTAGAAGCCTCTCGAGATTAGGAAAGTGTATATTTTCCGCTCTCCACCACTCCACATCAACGTACCTAATCAACAAAACTTTCAGTCGACGAAACCCCCTTCGACTGGATTCCACTCGGACCCTTCGCAGGCATGATACATTAATTTAAGCACTTCAAGATTGGGCAACGAACCAACCATCGTCATGTTTTCCCATGGAATTCTGCACCAGGACAAATTCAACTTCTTGAGCGAACAAGGGAAGGCGAGCTTCTCGGAGAAAGATCTTCAGCCAGTAAGAATAGTGATTCAAGTTTATGTAGATGGGCGAGATTATACAGAGAATAGCATGACAAATCTTGGACGGCATTGGCGTAATAAATCTTCAGTTTCTTGAGATTTGGAATTCTCTCGACGGCCTCCACCGTGCACCTAAAATTTCGTATATAGGAAATAGTCTGTAGGTTTTCCAAAATAGTGGAGTCTTTCTTTAGAGGGTCCGGTAATTCAGCTCGTCTTACTACAACGTGCCTAAGTTGTGGCATCTCCCAGATTTTACAGGGTAGGACTAATGGATTACCACGCCTGATAAAGAAATCAAGAAGCAATGTCTGTAGATTCCAGAGTAAAGGTCTTGTAGAAGGAGAAACAAATATCAAATGAATTGGAACTTCTTCCCAATTCCGGAAAGCTTCTTTAACTGCAAGGTAGCGCAGTTTAGTGGGTGCTTGACATTCTCTGCCGTAAGGAAAATAAGCTTTGTCTATTACCTTCAACTTCACCAATCTTAATCTTATAAATGTATACGTATTTCGACAGGCACTGCACACTAGAGGAATGGCGAGCGATGATCGAAAACCAGCAAGGATTAGCGGGATGTCTATGCTTTCCTGTGTGGAGGGATGACCACATAGGAAGCACACATTTTGCTCCTCTCCGAAACAAACGTGTTGCACTCTTGGGATACGAGTGTAGCGTTGTCTGTGAGATTCTCTTACACATAAGTCCCTTAAAAGATCATGAATGCCACATCTTTTAATTTTCCCGTTACACCCCAATTTACGAATCATAATCAGATTTCTATCGACAAGATCTTTCAAATATTCCTCTGCAACCTCTTCTAAGCTTTTACCTCTTGCTGGTTTTACAAATCCCTCAGCAACCCATAATCTGATTAGTTTCATAACTTGAATATTACGATCTTTTGACAAAACTCCTACGTAGAGGAAACATGGCTTAAGATGAATAGGCAAGTTATTATAGCTCAACGACAATATCTTTAAGCAATGCTCAATTAGCATATGAGCTTACATTTTCTGCTACAAACTGCCAAAACTCTCGTGTCATGTCAGATTTTGCAAGCAGTCCACTAATTACAACAATTGCTAGAGGAAGTCCACTAAAACCGTCTGCAATAACCTTTCCAACATCCTCTAATTCCAGAATAGGGCAACCTTCTTGTGAAAAGACCTTTTCACAAAGTAAATTCCAACTTTGATCCTTATTTAGAAAATTCATCAAATATGGATTTTGGGACCCTAAAGAAACAGCCAGGCTAGACTGCCTAGTAGTCACTATAATTCGACTTCCTCTCCTATTTTTCGAAAAGAACAACTTCAGACCATCCCAGATTTCAGTACTCCATACGTCATCCAGAACAATCAAATACCTTTCATCAAATAATCTCTTGTACATTTTTTCTCCTAACTCATCGTCCCTACATTCAACTAAACTTTTACCAGTCTCTACATCTTCTCGACCACCAACTCCAATGTCGTTCAAAAATGCCTAGAAGAGTTTCTCGAACATTATATTTTTCAGATACAGTAATCCAAATACGTTTATCAATAAAGTAATGCACAAATATATGGGTCAAAAGCAGTTCTGGCAAGAGTAGTCTTACCAATACCGCCCATACCGACAATAGACATGATCTGGAGATCATCTTTATATCCAGTGAGCTCCTCCATGATGCAAACCAACTGCTCATCAAATCCCACCACAAAGTTCTTGACAGTGGGGGGAAGCTTTGATGAACTAGAAAGCACAAAAGTCTTGGACATGTTCAGCTCTTGGAAGACCCGTTCCTCTTTAACTATCATCAACTCTTTCTTGATGAAGTCAAGTTTTTCAATTATTTTGTCTATATCTTGACAGAAAACTGAGAGGGACATGGAAAATGAGAGCGAGGCCATATCATGTCTTCTACCGTCACATCCTTCACGAATTTGATCAACCACATGGCACTCAATGATGTCCTCTGCTTCGTCGGCGATGACGGCTATTTGCCTCACCAAAACTTCTATTTCTTCGTCTCTACTTTGGGAATAACCTTCAAGAAAATCTTGCAAGAAACTGACCTCTTTGTAGAGAATGTCAATCTTTTCTCGTTCGAGTTGAATCCAGCGACAAGCAGGATGATGGATCTGGTCCAGGACATGCATAAGAGAACCCAGAGCTGCATAAGCTGCTGCTGCTGCCATCTCAAAACTTCGTTCTTACACAGACAGTTTACCTGGAATTTCCAGGAAGAAGTTAGATGTACGATGTGGCTGGCCTGTAATTATTGTTTTGGTAAGAAAATTAAAGGAAGTGGGTGTGGACCCGAGAAGAAGAATTGTGCAAAATTGTCGAGAAACTCATTCCACTTTCCAATTGTTTGTTGACTTTTTTGTTGGACAGCTCCCTTCTAATTGTCTATTTATAATAATAATTTTTATTGCATGTAGTTATCGCGAGCATTAAATTTTTTTTGTAAGAGATGATAAAAAAATTATGAAAATAATAAATTATAACTATAAATTATAATAAATATGAAGAATTAATATAAGAGAGAAATGTAGAGTCATGGGTAGTTAAGAAAAATAAAATTATTAAATTATTAAAAAAATATTAAAATTACTAAATTTACCAATTTTTTTTAAAGGGAATGAACGAAATGAAGTGTAAATTTGTGCATTCTAAAGTTGGTACGCCAAATGTGTTTTCTTTTATATACTAGTATAGATATTGAGATAATTACACTCCCCCTCCCCTGAAATTTAGTATAATTACACATAAATCTACTGTTATTTGAAAAATTACATCTGACACCCCTGAAATTTATTTTTGTCTTCTAAATAAGTTCCCTAATTGGTTAAAATTTATTGAATTTGCTGATATAACAAAAAATTTGAATGAGAATTGATATTGACCCTCGATGACTTATTACTGACTTATTGTATGTTAAATAATTTTTTTTGGAACTAAATTACCCTTATAACGCTGAAAATATACCTCCTCACATGCATTAATGCGTGAAGACGTATAAGGATAATTTGATTATAAAATATTTATTTAACCTTCAATAAGTCAATAATAAGTCAATCGAGATTAAATATAAATTCTTTTTTTTTTATTTTTATATTAATACCAGCAAATTCGATTAATTAAAATTAATTGAGGAACTCATTTGTTAGATGAAAGCAACCTCAACATGAGTGCTACATGTAATTTTTCAAACCACAAGAGGTCTACGTGTAATTACACTAAACCTCAGGGAAGAAGAGTGTAATTGTCCCTAATATATATTAAGAAAGAGCACAGTGTCTCTTTTCTGTTTTTTCCACCCACTAACTTTTATATTTTTTCTATTATTTACAAATGGTAAAAATTATTCTTTTATTGGAGGGGTCCTTTTGATGTCTAAATTAATTAATCTGTTATTCTTTTACAAAAAATTACATTTAATCAATTATTTTTAACTTTCTTACTCATTATGGTCTTTCATAACTATCTTTCAGTAGTATTTTATTTCATGCAATTTTTCTTACATATATTATCTAGTCTTACCTTATATATATAGGTAATTTTAACTCCACAATAAATAAATAATATAATTTATAACAATATTTTATTATAAATATTTTTTAAAATTATGTACATACATAAAAAAGAATGTGTCACATTACTAGTTACTTATAATTGATTTCCACATATAAATTGAAACACTTAGATTTCAGTAAATTCTTTTAAAAATTTATCATAATTACAAATACTTTTACGTTGTTTAAAAAATTACTATACTTTTATGATTATAAAATTATCAAAAACATTTCTAGCAAGAACGATGTTAACAATACCTCCCATCCCAACAATAGGGAGGATTTGGAGATCACATTTATGTACTTGTGAGCTCATCCATGCTCTTCCCAAGTGCACATCAAATCCCACACATTGAAGTAGATAAAATATTGAGTTTTGATTAGTTGTGATATTAAGCCTGATAACGATAAGTAAACGAGGCCTACATCTATATTATTATAGGAGAAGAGGGTTTATAAACTCAAAAGTCATAGTTTTGATACATCTACGTCAAAGTATTATAATGCCAAAAATGTCCTCAACTCATGTTAAAATTAATTATTTAATCAAATTCCTTTAAATAATTAATTCCATAAAATTACGTGCACTAAAAATTAAATTTACTTGTTTTGTTTAAGTTACAGTTAATTGAAATTGAAATGGCATATTAGTATTTGTTTTGCGTGTATATATAAGAGAGTGTTTGCAAAAAAAATTTAAGAGAGTGTTTTGGGATGTCACTTTACATTTTTAAGAGAGTGTTTGCAAAAATTTCTACATTTAGAAAAGTAATTTTTGTAGAAAAAATTTAAAGTTGTAGCAGAATTAAAAGGTGGTAGTATTTTTAAAAAAAAGTGAAAAATAAATAAAAACTAAATCGGATAGTATTTGAAAAAAAAAATCGCTTAAAAAATTATCTTAATTGATTAAAGTCAATTTTGAAGATACAAATTTTTACTTATTGTTTGTCAATAATAATTATTTTTTTATAGAAAATAATAAATTTTATTTCTATTAGTATATTTCATAATTTTTGTAAAATTAAAAAAATGCATTTAGTTTGTTATATTCCCACTAAATAATATAATTGTCGATTCATACACAACAACTAAACTTGCATAATTACAAAAAAAAAAAAAAATTAACCAAATAATAATATGTGATATAATAAATAAAATATTAAATAGCAAAAAAGATTCTTTATATTCTAGAGAGAGAGAGTGTGTGTGTGCACACGTTTAGTTTTATTATAGTCTCACTAAATAATATAATTATTGATTCATACACAACAATTAAACTTGCATAATTACAAAAAAAAATTCATAATTAACCAAATAATGATACGTGAACAGAATAATATAATTATATTATACAACAAACAAAATATAAAAAATTTTAAACTATTAAATAGCAAAAAAAATTCTTTAAATTCTAGAGAGAGAGAGTAAGTGTATGAATGAAGATATTTTTGTCTTATGACATATTAATTTTATATAGCTTATAGAATCAAATAAAAAATTAGAAAAATTGACTTTTTTAAAAGAGATTATGAAATACAAAACATGAGATCTTATAAACTCTTTAAAAAAAAATTAGCGAAATAAATATTTAAAACTTATAAGCTCTCAAACATCTCGATATATATTTTGAGGAGCTTATAAATTTAGCCAAACATCCTCGTACTCGATTTAGATTTCTATTTCTCTCTTTGGACCATCTACCATGGTACGGAACTAAGTTGGAAATGGCACAAAACAAATCTATTTCAACTTGTGCAAACAATCCGAACCCAAAAACTTCATGGGATTTCGATCTTTATAACAGTATGAAACAGCAAAAACATGATCTTCGGAAACATAAATCTGTGGATAGACAACAAATCCTCAGTATTAATGTCATAAAGAATCTGAATTTGCCAAATGAACTAACTATATGTTACTCATGTTATACAGCAGGACAATGTTGCAAGAAGGCTTTTTCAGGATGCTCTGCGTCAATATCTGAATGTGAGGGAAAATCATACGGCAAGTCCGAGAATCCGGCTTTGTCGAAGATCTTGACAACTTCACTGAACACAACTGCATTTCCTTCAGGCGTCAAGTGCAGGCCGTCGCTGCAAACAAAAATTAAAAGTCGCATGTATATAAGATGGGACGAATTTTGATAATTTAACAGTTCGCTCAGGTAAACCACAAGAACTGCTTCTGGTATAACAAGATATAAACATTACTTAGTCGATAAACTCAATATAGATGTCGTTGATCGACAAACCTTAAGAATTTCTTCTGCCAGCCGTCAGTTTCTTGCATCTTTGACCATAGATCGACCGAAGGGAGACCGAGTTCGTTGGCTAAAAACACACTGCTTGGCGTATACACCAGTTGCTTCGTTTGTCCTATCAGGCGTTTCCGAGGCCTTATCGCCATATAGAGACCTGCTTGCGTAAATAGATAGCATAATTGTTAAGAAAATGGCAAGATTTCCTGAGATAGACTAACCTATCTTACATTTTCCAAATAAAATTACAGAACTAGGCTCGAGTTTGGCATCTAAAAGGCGAGTAAACAGATGCACTAGCACGGACCTTAGAATCTACAACAAGGACGGGCGCTTGCAGTCGGAAACTTAGACTAGGGACTTCTAAATGTATAGGAATTTGAAACCAAAAACATTTATACCTTGCATACTCGCGGCGGCCTTCCACATCAATGGGAGGTGGAGTTATAAGAACGACAAGTGCATTCGGGGATCCGCTCTGCAATTGTCATTTAAACCAAATTAAAATGCAATAATAGGAAGTGCTTCAACCAATCAAACTTATGGTTTAAATTTTTGGTAACTATTAAAATAATACCGTCAAAATTTATACACTAAAACAAGGACTTAAACAAAGAGAATGGATAGACTGATGAACCAGCTGGATGCTATTTCACACTTGTTCTGTCATCTTTAGGATTTTGTTTCAGGATGTTCCTCTTTCTTGAGGAGTGATGCACAAATAATCAGGACATAATGAGTTCCAAGATAAAAACCTTGATATGCTGAACCATTTTTCTCAAGTTGTCCTTGTATTCTTCCACAGGGACGTGCTGTCTTTTACCCGTTCCCTCTAATCGAGCAGCATCATTAGCCCCAAAGAATATAGTAACAGCAGCAAGAGGTTTCGCAGATCCCTGATTGAGAGGTAAAAACATAAAAACTCTGTCGGTTAGTTTGAGCAAAATCAAATAGAATCATGTATTAGGCAAAATACATCAAGATATGTATTCAAATAACAATTTACCAGGGAAATTAAGCAGCTAATCATCTCTTAGAAATTAGATATTAAACATTATTCACCATGTTTTCCAATAGAAAAGATACTGCAAGATTGAAAAGGGCATTTTTCAGGGCCAATGGCAATTCCCGTCACTTAAAAAGGCAACTCGCTCGTGTGGTTGAATGCCGTATCTAACGAACTTTAGAACAGCAAAACCCCACAAAATCATAAGGAGACGTATCTCCTCCTCCAGATTCCACGGTTATTTCTAGACTTCCACTTTCCGTTAACCTATAAACTATATTTGGCTTTGCAAATCTTCCATGATTAGATAGAAAAGCATTTCTGTTTCACAGGCGAAGAACGACTTTTCATATGAAAATCCTTTTTATCATTAGATGTTACTGAATAATACACTACCATCAGACATCAACAAGACGTCCAGATCTTACCTTTTGGTGTTGGCAGGAATAAAACTGGAATATCAGTTCAGGCTCCTGAAATTTGGAATAAATTTCTGATCCAATAAGCTGAGACTTTCGGTCAGTTTTGTGTAAAAATCAAGCTGTGTTATTACCTAAAGATAGACACCATCCTACAAGACGTGCGTAGTTGCTTTGGCATTGAATTCAGAGTGTATTACTAGCCAGAATGAAGAACACTGAAGAAGAATTTTAACACATCTGCGATATTCTCCGAACGGACTTTAATTATATTATTACTAGGCAACTTCTAACAAAAAGATTGACATATTATTTCACTCTAGAACCCTTCCAAATCTTCCAAATTTCACATCAAATAATTGGGGAGTCCTAAAATGCACCAAACTCCTACCGGCAAAGATCAAATATATCTAAAAAGCTGACTGGTTTCTGCAATTGGTTCCAGAAACAGGGCATCAATATTACAGATCAATCCAATGAAAACAGCATTGCAATGTGACATCAAGAATTATACTAAAAAACACAGCAAAAAGGCCAAAATCCTCAACTAAATTCCTCATAGATGATAAATGACAACACATCTAATGACGTAATATAGCTAAACCAATCAAGAACCATGTCCAAACAACACAAGCAGAAAACAGAAAAATTGCAAAAAACCCAATTAGACAAAGATTGTAAGAATCATGATTATCATTACCAGAGGGAAAATCTGATTCAAGATGAACAGCGCCCACCTGGTGTTGTACCCACTATACCCACGAAGCACTACATCAACCTACACACACCAAGGGTAATTTGACACACATTTAAAGCATCCCCAGATCAATATACACACATATACAACAGAAAAATGCAAAATCTTGGAAAAAAGTACATGGCAAGTAAAGAGAAAGATTAGACCTTTCTTGAATAAATGTCTGCGAGAGCAGCACCCCAACCCCCTGATCTGAAAGATTGCTGCGTTATTGAGTCTCCGAACAACACTATTTGAGGCCTCATTCTTTCTTAACAGTTAATCTACACAACTTCTCCCTCCTTGCCCTGTGTTTTCACTAGCTTTCAACCACTGAAAAAAGAACTGGATTTGTAGGAAATTCTTGCTCATGACATCAGATTTGGAAAGACTAAACTATAATTAAATATCTATAATTAAATTCTAGCAATTGACCACAATCATCACATGTCTAACATATCAATGATATTTTAATCAGGTGCTTAATGTTGAAATTGAGATTTTATCAACAAATTCGAATTTATAAGTGCGAGTATCATTATATTTGTGAGTATTTATTTTACTTTATGTTAATATTTTATTGAATTATTAAATTGTTAATACTCTTTTTCATATCTATTGATGGATTAAATTAACGTAATTGTTATTGTTCTTAATTATATTGCTATGTTGGTTCAATTGATGTATTACTTCAAATATACACATTTAAAATAATAAAATAAATATTTATCTACTTGATTATAAATGTATACTTGTGAAGGAAAATTTATTATTAAAATCTCTGTATCTTTCAAGATTTTAGTTATGAAATGTTTTGAAATTAAATGTTAAATAAATATTAGAATACCAAAATAAATTATGTGTACGCAGTATTTATGCACATAATTTTTAGTAGTACTTTTATATTATTGAAAAATTCATAATTTGTTATTGGATATCAAAATTTATCATTGTTTTGGAACCGACCATACAAAAATTATTAGTTTTTCTAATGCACTAATTGTTAATTATTTACTCAAATTAAATTAAAAATTAAAATATTTTATTGATAATGATGATTATATATACGTGCAACACGAATACTAATATGTTATTCTGTTTCAATTACAAATAAATTTAAACAAAATAGGAGTAAATTTAAATTTTGAGTACATGTAATTGCATGGAATCAATTTTCTAAAGAAATTTGATTCAATAGTTAATTCAATAGTTGAGATTCGGGAAGTTAAATGATGTTTTTAATATTATAATAATTTGATGCAGTGGCATCAAAACTATTACCTTAAAACCCTTTTTCCTTTATTATATCATAATAATTACTTTATACTGTAAAATACAAGCACTCCATGATATTTGACATAATTACAAATATCTTATTATTGTTTGAAAATTTATAAATACTCTATGATTTTAATGTATGCAATGACAAGTCCATTTCATTAGGTTTCATTCAATTTTATAGTAAATTGTCCAAAATGACTTTTTGAATGGTGAATTATAATTTAATATACGTTTTAGAATTTTATAAACATTTTAGAAGTCATTTTACCTCATCCTTTAAGGATTATATAATTATTTTTCATTTACAAGAATATTTATAATTTTTCAAATAATAAGAGAGTATTTATAATTTTTTTAAAATTTAGGAGATATAACTATAATTTATTTATATATAAAGTAAGAAAGATATATTATTAAAACAACATGAGAACACGTCGGAAAACCCCTCATGCTCTATTAATAGTACAGGCAGTATTACTTTTCTTTTATCTTACAAGTTATCATCACATGCAATTTCCACAAGTATATTAAAAACAAAATTGTCAAATGATAAAAAAAAAAATATGAAAAAAATAAATTATAATTATAAATTGTAATAAATGTGAAATTGAGGGAAAAATGTAGAGTACTGAGTAGTTAAAAGAAAAAAAAAAAAATATATATATATATATATATATATAATAATATATATATATAATTTTGATATTAAAAAAAGTATAGAAATTAAATTGATCAAATCTTTTTAAAGAAAAAAAATAAAATAAGGGTAAATTGAGTATTCAAAAGTGGTACGATTTTTTTTTTAATATAGTATAGATAATTATTGACATTCTATTCATTTGGATAACTCCTAAAGATCAGGTTTAATTACCTATTCATGTCTTTTGTTAAATTATAATAGTAGTAATGAAATTGTCTTAACCTGGCCTGACTGGAGTGCAATGTTGTCTAAAATAAATATTAGTATGTATATAAAAAGTTAAACTATAATTTTGGAAAGGTGGAATAATTAGTTATAGGGATAATTACGCTCCCCTCTTCTGAGTTTGGTGTAATTACATGTAAATTCCCTGTAGTTTGAAAAATTACACCTAGCACCCTAAATAATTGTCAATAAGTCCCTCCGTTAGCTAAAATTCACCGAATTGACTGATACTAACAAGAAAATAAGAAAAAAAAATCTATATTAACCCTTGATTGACTTATTATTGACTTATTACATGTTAAATAAATTTTTCGAACTAAATTACCCTTATAACTGTAAAGATACATCATCAGATACATTAACGCATGAAGACGTATGAGGGTAATTTAATCATAAAAATATTTATATGACCTGTAATACATCAGTAATAAGTCAATTAAAGGTTAATATAGATTTTTTTTTAATTTTTTTGTTAATATCAGTTAATTTGGTGAATTTTGACTAACAGCGGGACTTATTTGTTAGATGAAAGCAAATTTCAAGGGTATTAAATGTAATTCTCAAACTACAAAAAATCTGTATAATTACACTAAACCTCGAGGGAGTGAAATGTAATTATCCCTTAGTTATAATAATGCTAGTGGTATTGAATATCAGTTGGTTGGAAAAGTTAGGTTGGAATGCTTCTAGCTTTTCATAATTATCACTTACTCCGAGTGACATTAAAGCAAACATTATTGTACCAAAAACAATATATTTCATTAATTTTGCTCCCTCAACTATATCACTTATTCGAATTTGGATCCACACATTTCTTTTTCATCTGGCTTAATTCCTCACATTTAAAAATTTTATGCAAATTTAGTCCTCACCATTAAACAGTTATATTTATACTAGTATAAAAGAAAATTTGCTGTTACCAATTTTTAAATATTCAAATTTACTATTCAAGTCATTTCTTTTCTTCAATAAAATTTGGTCATAATAGTAATTTCAATATTTTTTGAGGAATTTACTAAAATACTTCTCAAACTTCCCAAGCCACTATCTCACGATTGAAAACCAACTTATCAATAATTATTTATAAGTTTTTAAATATATTTGCACACACAGCGAGTGTGTTATGTGCCGCTAGTCTATTAATAAAAGACCAAGAAATGTATTTGGTGGAGTGATGACGCCACCAATTTTATAATAAAAAGGGGTCAAGTTTAAATCTTAATCACTTTAACAATATTTTTTTCCTTTTCTTTTTTTTTTTTTTTTGGGGGGGGGGAGAGGGGGACAAATCCGTTAGTTTTAACAATATTTAACAGCGAAAAACTAAATTTGATGGAATCCTAACACACAAGGGACTAAATTTGATGAAAGAGAAACGTAAGGACCAAATCCATTTAAATGGCATAGTTGAGGAACAAAAATTAAAATTTTTCCAAAATCCCTCAATTGAAAAGCTTTTCTACATGTATGAAAATAAATATATATATATATATATATATATATATATATATATATATATATATATAATGGTTGTATTTTTCACATACTCAAATAGTTAAGATATTCATGTTTGTCTAAAATTGATGTATTTCGAAATTAATAAATACAATAAAAAAATATAAAAAAATTTTATTTATATTTTTGGTTGGAATAAATATAGTTCTCAACATATGTTACATATATCGTCTAGTAGCTCAACAATGCTCTTTGTATATAGAAATCCAACCCATACCCCCACTAATGAGCTAAGGAAGAAGTATTTATACTAATACTATATAATAAGAAAGTATTCATCTTTTACTATTGCAAAATTATATTTTTACCCTATGACTTTAGGTCGTTAGTCCTGAACATCTCATGATTGATTCTTTTGTGACAAATTTAATCTTATTTTGATAATTTCGGTCCATTTTATACTATAATAGATGTCATTTTTTGTTCTGTAACTATGAGTCGTTAAGATTAAAATTATCAATAAGGACTAAATTTGCCAAAAAAAGACCTAATGTGAGACATGCAGGACTAAGTTCGTAAAAAAAAAAAACTAAATGAGTAAATGGAGTAAGTTATGGGACCAAAAGTATTAATGACCTAAAGTTACAAAATCAAAAATGTAATTTTACCTGTACTATTTTGCCTGATGTCTCTTTGTATAAAATTAAATTTAACAACTTCATGGGGGTGATCATATAATTCGTATCATCCATTTAAGTCTCGCTCGATCACGCCCCTCATTGATGTCTGATTGGTGGAATTGCACCTCTTATTGATTGTGATAACATAAATCGTGCTAGCTATTGAATGCTCGATCTCCTAATCAAACCAAATTGATTTCTTCCGTATCAAAAATGGTAATATACAACACAACGTCATTCAACAAATTCTGACCTCTATCTATATGGAACAACTTCAGTCTAGTCTTAGTTTAGACAAATATTTGGCTATAGACCTAATAGGAAAATTCATTAACTTTGTTGGGGTAATCTTCAATTATAATTTTTCAATACTTAAATCAGTATGAGCTGATGGGTTTGATTGCAGGCAGTAGGAGTTGGTGGAAGAAAGTCCAAATTTTGGGCCGGAACCATTTGGTCCATAAGTTCATGGGCCTTGAGAGAATAGATCTAGACTGATAATGGGCCATGATCTTGGCCCAAGCTAGTCCAATCCAAAATTATAATGGGCTTGAGAATTTAATGTTTTTAAGACCAAAAATACTGGGCTTTAGATATGAGTTGAGCCCATAAGAAGGCCTCATACCATATATGTATATATTAATTATTAAGTACTTACAAAGCTCTTTTGAAATATGGTATATTACAAATACTATTTTATTATTTGAAAAAATTATAAATACATCATGTTATTTAATGAATTATGTAAATGGTTAATTTTTCATTGCTTTATTTTTTTTTACAAAAAAAAATATTAAAAAAAATAGAATTAGGTGGATAGAAAAAATTTTAACAATTTTTAAAAAAATTATACACTTAATTTATAAAAAATTATTTTTTAAAAAATAAATAAAATTATATTTCATAGTCACAAGGGCATTTTAACTGTTCACTACAAGTGATAAAATATTAAATAATAATTTTAAAAATTATCACTAAGAATATACAATTATTGAGTGAAAGCAATTTTAATCAACCACAATATAATTATTATGATAGAATTATATATAAAGTTGTCATGGCATTATAAATAATTAATGACACATCTACAATAATAATAATAGTGACAATTAATGCACAACATTTGGTCACTAATTCTTGCTAATGATAATATTATTATTAAAATTATAAAATTTATTATTATAAATAAATAAAAGTTCTTATCACTAGATATGTATAATAATTGAAAATACTAAAATTGTCACTTTTTTTTTTTCTTTTGTTGCTTAGTCTTCTAAATTTTTACAATGAGACCACAATTCTTGAATATCCCATATTATAACGAGCTATTTTTTAGGTTTAACATAATTATGAATACTCCCACATTATTTTGAAGATTACCAAAAACGCTCTAATTTTAAAGATCATCTAACAATTATCTCAATTCATTAGTTTTCATTAGATTTTCATCTCTTTTTTTTGTGATGAACTGACCAAAATACCCATATGAGCTATGAATTATAATTTTATTTATTTTTAAATTTTTTTATGGACTAAGTAGATATTATTTTTAATAAATTTTCCATTCACCTCATCCGTTTTTTTAATTTTTTTTTTAAAAAGTAAAAATATACAACAAGCGTAAGTTGACAATTCTAGACCTCCCTATAAAAATTACATAATTTTATCAAATATCAAGAAAGTATTTATAATTTTTCAAGTAATACAAAAGTATTTATTATTATGTAAACTCAAAAAAGCTCGTTATAGTGTATCGTGTGTGTATATATATATATATATGTGTGTGTGTGTGTGGCTGCATGCACAACATGGCTAATCCAATTTTTTAAGATGCAAATTACGAGTTGGATATTTTAATTCATCAAACTATCAACATCATTTAAACAATAACCTAATATTAATTAAATGATATCTCACTCCATGCCTACTCTCCATTCTTTGTTCCAATTCAGTGTCACATCTTATTACATTATTCGGATTAGTTGTCCTAACTCCTAATATATAAGAATTAAACGTATCAGGATCTTTGCTTATTTTAATATTAATTACTATAATTATTAACAATATAACTATCCATTTAATTTGATGATTATTAAAATTTTAATATAATGATTTGTTAACTAATTCCTTAAAAAAAATAGTTGTCAAGATCTTAATATGTATAAGAGTCTATATATATTTCACTTTTCTATAAGGATGGTACATAGACGGATAGAACGGGACTCGACCCGAATGAAGTGGGATGAATCCATTCAAATTTAGGAACGAGCTTTTATCTTATGAATTTAACGGATCAGGGCAGATTTCGAGTCTTGCAAAAATTAGGCAAGACGGGATTTTAAGTAAGACAAAATTCATCTCATTGTCTGATAAAATCCGTGTTGTATTCCTAATTTTATCGATAATTTTTGGTCGAGTGACGAAAGCTAACACGCGTGGAAAAAGAGAGTCAATCAAACATCGAAATATGTGTACCTTTTTCATTCTTTTAGGATGTGGATATCAGCATTGATGAAACAAAATATTGATCAACTACTCTATATACCTAAACATTATTAAAATTAACACAGAAAAAAAAAATAATAACACACAATTAATAGAGAATAAAAAAATAAATATCTTGAAACTGAATAAAAGAATTATGCGACGGTCTAATTGAAGATTCAAAATCAATAAAATATCAAAAATCCTATATAAAAGAAAAAATAAAATAACAGATAAAAAAAATTACAACATCGTTAACCCTTTATATTAAGTTTTACCAGCACAAACCAAACAAAAATGATCCAAAACTATTTACGCAAATGAAAGACCTTGGGGACATTTAGTCATATCAAGGGTCTAAATCTGATTCTCAAATCATCTCAATCTCCAAAAAAGGTTAATAAAAAAATAAAAAAAAATCTAAGAGACCTTCGTTTGAGTCGTTAAGATGATCCTCGACAAAAGCTAGCAGAAAAATAATGATTCAAAAACTTCAAAAAAAAATAAAAAAGAATAAAAAGAATAATATATTTCAAAAGAAGAAAAATTTATTTGAAGATAAGTCAATAAAGTGAAAAGTCAAATAATCAACATAAAGAATTGCAAACTCTTGAAGTATTCATAAAATGTATACATAACAAAGGCAAAATGGTCCTCTAAAGTATGATAGCAAGAAAATTGGCGGCCAGTGAAAGATGTATTATTGATTAATGAAGTGATTATATTTACACCCATTGACCCATAATCTATCTACATAAATTATTCATTGTTTTTTGAAAAAAACAGAAACACAAAACACATCATTGCCAATGGGTGACTTCTGTAATTAAGATGAAATTATTGTGTATATAAAAATATTAAAAAACAATATAAATATAAATTAAATACAAATGAGTACTGTCTTTTTGCTTGGAAAACCTTTTAAAAAAGAGGGGGGGGGGGGGGGGGTACAAAAAGATGTTATGGATCTCAATCAATTGTCAAAGGTTTGTTAAAACTGATGAAACAATGGTCAGAAGATGTTGGGTAGAGTTGCAGAAAAGACAGTAATTGTTGGGGTCAAAAGTGCTAATAAGTGAAACTAGTGGTGCTCTTTCTATACATTCCACTAACTTCTGTGCCCTAATCATTGTCTGAACCCAACATTCATGCACCATCCCTACATCATCTTTTTTATCCTTTGTTCTTTTTCTTGATTGATTGATGTTTTTTTTTTTTTTCTTCTTGAATCTTGGCATTGATAAGATCTTTTTGTACAATTGGATTGAAGGATGTTTGGTTAGATTGGTTTTTAAGAAAAATTGTAAGTTTTTATATTTTGTAAAATATATTTTGAGCTTATAAGATTTTAGTATTTGAATTGAATAAAAAAATAAAATTTATAAAAAATAATAATAAGTATGTAATTAGTATGATATGAATTATAAGAGTTTATTGGGATTTTAAAAATGAATTGGGAATTATTTTGTACTTTTTTGAAGAAAAAAAATAAATATTGGAAACTCTCCATCATTTTAAGTAACATTAATTTGACTAAAATGAAATAAATTATTTATAAATAATTATTAAATTAGTACAGTTAATTTATAAGTTCATAATATCTTTTTTTATTTATTTTATGGACTCTTTTCCACTAAATTTTGTATACTCTCAAGCGTTTACACCTTGTTAGTGAAAAAAATGTTTACTTATATCTATGCGTCCTTGATGTTAGATTGAATTATACAAATAATTTTTTTTTTTTACTTTTTTTCCAAATTACAAGATTCATTTACATTGACCTCGTTGTTTGAGCGTGTGTTCTTATTGTCAGTTATATTTCGTGACATAGAGGGATATCTTGTGACTGCATTTACAGCGTGTGTTGCATTTACATTTTTAATGAGTGCCAACTTACAGCGTGTGTGTTCGTATTGTAAGTCACGTGATACCTACTTATATTACGAATACTTCCTCGTTATTTGAAAAATTACAGATATTCTTTTGGAATTGACCATTCCAACAAATACATTCTCATAACAGTCTATTGTAGGGATATATGTTAGAGTTTCGTTAATTTCAAGGGGTACTTATAATTTTTAAACAACAAAAGGATATTTGTAATTATGACAAATTTAAGTAAAGTCTATTATAATCTTTAAAAGGAAAGAAAAGAAAACAAGCAAAGGCAACAAGCAGCATAAATATAGGCACATATGGCTTTTGCTAATAATAAAAGGGGAAGAGCCAAAGGAAAAGGTTGAGAATTTCATGCTTTGGGTAATAGTAATACCAAAGTTTTGGTAGATTGCAATAGAGAAGAGTAGCACTTGCTGCCTTCTTTTCCTCTATTATTGAGGGCTCAACTGAAATGCGCGCGCGCGCGCGCACGCACACACACACACACACACACATATATATATATATTATATATATATATATATATATATATCATTTCCTTCAAATATTTGGCTCGTATATTTGATCACATTTTTTAAATTTTTTGGAGGGCTATTCTAAAATTAACATATATTGATGTGGGCCTAAGATGTTTATAATTTTTATCACTAATTTTTAAGAATTTAATAAAAAATAAAATAAATATTAATTGTTCACGAGCATCACATGTATACTTACTAGTGTAATAAGAAGGATGAATAAAATCATAAAATACATGCAGAAGAAAAATAATATATACCCCCATTCCTGTATTCATCTTAATTTATGCTAACTAGGGGTGCAGACGAGTCGAACCCAGCCAAAATTTCAAACTCGAGCTCAAGCTATAGCACCCCATTTCGAGCTAAAGTCGAGCTTGACGAGCCTGCTAGAAACAGACGACTCGAGCTCAAGCTTGTTGCTTATGAGTTGAGCTCGAACTCGAGCTCGAGCTAGCGAGCCAAACTCATGAGCTCAAGCCCATTGCTCATATAATTATTTTAGTAAGAATATATTATTATTAATATATAATATTAAATATTAATAACAAATAGTGTTACAAAATATATGTTACAATATTTTAACTTAATGTTATGATTATGTGACTTCATAATATTTTTATTATATATCTAATATTAGTATAATAGTAACATAATCAGTAAAAATTTCGTACGTTTTGAGTGTGTGTTCTTATTGTAAGTTGGTATCACGAAAGAATTTCGCTAAAATGTTGGATATGTAGTATAATATTACATCATATGTAAATGTTATAAACTAGATTGTAATTTATTAATCAAACTTAGAGGGATATTTGAGGCTCTATAGGAATTGCAAATGAGGTTTCAACACAATTCAAGAATACTCGTGTGGATGCTTACTTTCAAACGAAGTCACCTAAATTTTGTCTCTGTTTGTTATCAATTTTCACAATTTAAAAGACACATAGAAACATTCTTAATATTTATTTATAATAAAAAAAAAAAACACACACACACACACACAGAGAGATATGATATCTTAACTTATCTCTCCTAATTAAGATACAAAACGAAACATATCACTATCTTTTTCTCTACCTTTAAGAAAAAATGAAAAAAAATAAAATAAAATAGAAAAACACTTTAATACAAGAACTACTTCGCCATTAGTCACCCCAAAAGTATTTTATCGTTCTCATTGATACTTGATTCACAAGGGATCCCACATGTTCCATGCTATTTCTGTTAGACCATAAGCTAGTGATGCTTTTGACTATTGGACTATTGCCGTTTAGAATGTAGCTTAAACTGTTTTGTCTGACTGCACGATTCTTGTATTGCTCTTCCTCAAACCCGTTTTCACAATTTCAAATGGGAGTGAAGTTCTAGTTAACATCAAGAGTAGAACATGAAAACCTTACATATTACAGTGTCTTTACGGAAAGTAGACACACATTAAGTTGACTGTCACAACTCATCAATTGAAGCGTTTGCAAAAATTTATTCTAAGCATTTATCATCTTATTGTTGAAAAAACTGAAAAGAGTATTTTTATTTTACAACTTCTACTTTTAAATTGTTTAAATTAAGTGATAATTACACATCCTTCCCCTAAAATTTGATGTAATTACACGTAGACCCCTATAATTTAAACAATTACATTTAGCACTCCTTTTAAGTTGACTGTGACAACTCATCAACTGAAGCGTTTGCAAAGTTTATTCTGATCATTTACCATCTTACTGTTGAAAATAAACTGAAAAGAGTACTTTTATTTTACATCTTCTACTTTTAAACTGTTTAAATTAAGGGATAATTACACACCCCTCCTCTGAAGTTTGGTATAATTACACATAGACCCCCTATGATTTGAAAAATTACATCTAACACTCCTTAAGTTTTCTTCCGTCTAATAAATAAGTCCCTCTGTTTCTCAAAATTCACGAATTTGTCGATATTAAAAAAAATGAATGAAAATTATAATATTTACCCTCGATTGACTTATTACTGATTTATTGCAAGTCAAATAATAATTTTCTGACTAAATTACTCTTATAACGATAAAGATGTACCTCATCACATGTATTAACGCGTGAAGACGTATGAGGGTAATTTGCTCATAACAAGATTTATTTGACATGCAATAAATCAGTAATAAGTTAATCGGATGTAAATATAAATTTTTTTTTTTTAATTTCTTTGTCAATATCAGCAAATTCTTTTAATTTTGACTAGCAAAAGGACTTATTTATTAGACGGAAGCAAACCTCAGATATGCTAAATGCAATTTTTCAAACCACATGAGGTTTACGTGTAATTACACCAAACTTCAAAGGAATGGAGTGCAATTGTCCCTTAAATTAAATTGATTTAAGACAAAAACTATTATCAACTACGTACTAACTTCACAACATATTAATAAAATTATAAACATTAAATTATTTTTTCAAACTTTTAAACTCCGATTGTTTTCACTTGAACTTTTATTTCAAACTTTTACTATGATTAACTTACTACTATTTCCACCACGACAATAAAAGTTACTGCAAATACCCCTTTTAATAGGTCCTCTATCAACTGACAGAAAGTGGTACCAGGTTTCAAATGCAAGTCATTCAAGACTACTTCCGCACACAGATGAAAAGAAAAGAACAAGAAACTGAAGACACCTTATGTTACAATAAATATAACTCCATTATCATTAATCATCATCTGCCCATGAGAGTGGGATGTTTTACAATATTAGGACAATGAAAACTTACTGTTTTGACAAAAGTTTACCAAACCAAACACCTAAAAATATAACTGAACATAAGACCTCTCGAGCACCATTCACAATAACATGACTGATAAAACAAAGCTAGATCAAGAAGACGGGGAACCACGGCTGGTTTGTCCGAGTGGAGATGGACGAGGACTGGGCGTTTGCTTTATTTCTACTCCTTTATCGCTCAATCTGGGGCTTATCTCCATCCTTATTTCGTGCAGACGAGGGCTGTGCCCCCTATGAGACAGTCGTGGGCTGTAAAGGGACTTCATTTCCTCCCGCGGAGACTGAGTTGAGCTCGTTACTTTTGGGCTACGAGCATGTCGGATTTCACCTCTACTTCTTGTTATAATTTCGTCTAATACTTCGCCGCTGTCAAGGTTGGTGGGCTGGTTGCCTTGATCCTGAAAATATGTACAGCATAAATGTAGTAAGAACATGATGAGATCCTTTCGGATAAATGCATGTCAGCTTAGAAATTACCAGACACTGAAAAATGTGTGCAAAGAACAAGAATGAAAACTGAAATCAAGACAAAGGATTTCATATGATCGGAAGAACGCCCCTACGTCCGCAATTTCTCAAGTTTTCTTACTAGGATATAATTTCGAACAATACAAATTACGGCCACTCATTAACTATTTCTAAAAGGGCGTCCATTAAATTGTAAAAATTATAAATTTAGCCCTGACAGAAAGTGTCTGCCAAACCATTCTTGCCGGGCCCCAATTTCTGGCAGCGGCGACCCTGCCAATTCAGCATGGAGTTGGATCCGCAGTAAATGGGCTTACGCGTAATACTGGTCAATGCTACAATGAATTGTGTTCTCTTAAATATCACAAGTACGAGTATTTTTACTTTCTATATTATCCGAGTCCTATAAGCATTGTATGATGCAATGAAGTAATAACTGAAGAAAGCAACTTACTTCATAGGATAAGTTGTAACTTATAGCGGGGGCTTCTTCATACTCTGCTGCATCCAAGTCTTGGAGATGGGCTCCTTTGAAAAATTTGGGGAGCAGATATTGTCGCACCGGGACGAGAAGCATAATCAGCAACGGGAAAAGGACACCAGCTATTGGGATCCACGTTAGGCCAAAGCAGAGGAGCAAGTAAACAGTCTGAAACAACGTGAAGAGCGCTATTGTTTTGAATGGCACCGTCTCCACAAAGGTTGCATGATACTCTTCCAGCACCCTGTCTCAGTTTAAAAGTCAAAAGAAGGTCGTCAGAGTTTAGCCAATACAAGCAACGGAGTAGAGATTATGGATAATTATGTCATAGGAAAAAAATCTCAATTTTGGAAACTACAGTGCACCTCCTACAGTAATGTTTCACCTTACAGATTCACTGTCAACACCGACCAGGAGGGGATTTGTATAGAAAAGGTTGAGATACATTTTCAACCACAAGCAAGAGAATGACTTACATGTATCTTCGACTTGGAGCAGTAAAAAGCAACAATATTCTCTCCCAGAATTGATTTCCTGGCAGGCTTTCAATTGCCATGAAAGCAAAGTAGCCCCAGAGAACGGAAGTGGGAATTTTCTTTAGAAGAGGCATGGCAGCAACGCAACATCCAACCATTAAGGCCTGAAGAAGATTGCTGAGCCGTTGTTCTTTAACTTCCACAGGCAGAAGATCGTCAATATCCTTATCAACATCAAAAATTGTCTCATCAACTGGCGCATCCATGTAGCCGCTTGTAGAGGCCCGTTGAATTGTCGAATCTTTCAGCTCCTTTAGTCCCTGTTTCAAGCAATAGGTGAATGAAATTCAAAAGGATTTACAGATAAAAGAGCAAACAAACCAAAACAGTAAAAACTACTGGGTGGATATACTAGTCTTGCGGCAAGCATACCAGAGCAGGTGGAGTTTGATAAACAAGTGGAGTCTGCATTTCAGCGTAGGCGTCTTGCATGCTCCTATACAACTGAGATAAGTTGGCATTTTTCTGAATGCTAGCTCTGGCAGTTGATACAAGCTTATTCCTTAAAAGCTGTTTCACGGAAAGATGAAAATGTTCAAGTACGCTGATTATGAGGGATGATCAAGATAACAAGTTAGGAAGATTTTTGTTTGTGGATCAACACATGTTGAATGAATATTACCTGATGTTTCAGAGTGGCCAGACTTTTTGTGTGCATTGGGGACTGCGGAATAACTCCATTAGAAGGAGGAATGCCAATAAGACCACATAATATGACCTAGTCAGAATGAAACAATAATGTGAATATTGAGAAGGAAAAGCTGCATCATGAAGTTACTAGCTTATAAGATTGATTATATAAATATACCTGAAATTAAATCCGTGACCTACGTAAATGTTCGACAAACTGAAAATCCGGATGACACACTTACCAAAAATCCCAAAAGAAGAAGGTCATAGTGATAACAAGAAGGCTTCTTTAGATTGAACTCCTTTTGCTGGGCAAGTTGAGATGCAACGCTATGATCAAAGTAGTAAAGTACAGCGATCATTGTGGCAGGAACAAAAGCTCCAATAATATAAAGTGGTGGCACATCTACCATATCCTGTTCATGAAATTATATTAAACATGTGAAATAAAACATCTCAAGAACATGGAATAGAAGTGTGATAAATATTTGTCGACTCGTATCATAGGATAATAAGAATGAGGGGGAAAAGATGCAGTTGCACCTTAATTACTGTCCAGTTTGAGTATGCACCAGCAGACCATGGATTTGGGCTAAAAAGCCGTCGTGGTATCCCACGTGGAACGTCATTAACTGGTATATAAGATACAGCAGTCCACACGAGCACCATCAATGGGACACCATAATCCGCGATAAATCCTCGAAGCCATCCTTTAAATCATATTTTAAAGTGAGCAAAATCGTTTATACAATGAGAAATTAAGTGTAGAATCAGATCAGCAATAGTGACATTGACGATTAAAGGTTGTCAATTGGAATACTGAACCATAATATGAATTCCATACTGTTTTTCCTCTTTTAATTGCATTTTTAATACTTTCCATTTCGTAAAATGTCATGTACCTAGACCTTAGTAATTCAGTACATGCATCAGCACACACCTGTTCCATATCGCCAGGTTCTAGCCTTTCGGCTCCTCAGTGCAGTAAGGAGAAGGCCAAAGGAAAGTACCAATGCGAACATTCCATTTCCAAAGCGCCAGGAAGGTAACAGTGCAGTTGCCTTAGCATTTTCTCTCTCGGGAATGCCAAACTCCTCCACCACTCCCTAAAACAGAATTCCGGAGATTTTATTAGGTTGTTCAGAATATAGGTGGCTGATAAGAACACAATATAAGACAAGTTAACCAAGAGGAAATAAAAGCATTGTGACTAAAAGGAAAAACACGAGTAACATTTAAAAGGCAACAAAAAAAGGGAGTTAAAGATGTCATTTCTTAGTAAAAGGGAAGGTGATAAAGGTTCAGGAATACTCACACGAATTGCCTGTTGCATGAAGAGCATTGCTATTAGAAGACCAAACAATTCACCAGCAACGCGCGTAAACCTATTGATAATAGAGCATGCGCCCAAGATAGCCAGCAAGAAAAGCAAAAGCGCTGTCCAAACACAAACCCTAAACACAATAGTGTTAAATTCACTACTCAATAGCAAATTTCTTTTATTTAATGTTCCCAGTGTAAAAGTTATTACCATCCTGTCCAGGCTAAGAACAAATTCTGCCCCAAATCCTTTCGATCTTTAGCAAAATCGAACATGAAAGTGTACATTAAAACAGTTGGCTCAGCTACGCCAAGTATGAGTAGTGGTTGTCCACCTATGACCGAGTGGATGACACCACAAAGTGCTGTTGATGCAAGTGTCTGTACCGCAGTTAAAGTTCCATCTGTGGAATATGAATTGTTATAAATCTTAGCAATATAAGAAAGAAAATGCTAGAGCTTGAAGAATCAAACAAAAAACTGACTTACTGGTGTTTCTTTCCAGTTGCTCCCCAAAAGATATAACAGGAATTGCTGATGCAAAGAATATATATGTTGTTGGAGCCAAGATCCTACAAAAGAATGTGGTATTGATAAGGCATCTAAACAAATAGTTTACAGAATAGCTAATGTAATTTCTAGTAAATTATTCATTTTGGACGTCCACATGATCTACTCAGAAGCATGAATCCACATCTCTTATCGTATTACCTCTCCAAGAAAAGGTAATACATGAGACAAGATAATAGAGCCATCTATATGTATGTCGATTTGAGATGTGATACAAGACACAAACCTGATACCTGCGCGCCAACCACCACTCCAGTCTTGCTTGTAACATAAAAGCCTTCCTTTGAGATCATTTTTAATTCCACGGAAGGGAACAAAAGTTTCCTCCATGATAATACAGAGATCAGGCAAACAAGGGTAGTTCTTTTTGATCTTTTAGTACCGAAATGAGAAGACAAGGCTCAAGTGACACTAAACTTGCACACGAATTTGAAGGGACTCGAGAGGCCAATATCACTATAACTAGATTTGCATAATCAAAGGCACAAAGTTGTGGGCAGAAGAAATAAGAGCTACTTGATCATCCACAAAGCAAGTCTTTTATGGATGCTTGAGACCTATCAATAGGTCCATGAACAAAAGTGTATCTACTACTTAACAACTTTACATTTTAATAAATTTGGAAAGAATAGCTTTCAGATTTTAACTAAAAGGAACAAAAGAATTGGTCAGCAATAAATCAAATCGGATAAAGGATAGAAATTTTTGGTTCAACTCCACAAAGAAAACTTCTCGGCCTACTTATATTCCATGTTTGTATCAAAAACAGAAATTATTCTAGCGAAATGAATCCATTGATGATCAAGAACTCAGATTAGCGAAAGGGACAGATTCTTTCCATTGCCAGAGCTCTTAAACTAACGGTTGACTTCAGTAAACATCAGATCCATCATATCAACACCTAGCTTTCATCAAACCAAGAAGCTTTCTACTCATTAACTACTGTTAACCCAAATGCACCAAACCAGAAGTACACGGTAAATGAAGCCCCTAGATCAATTACATGGTAGAATTGATATGCCAAACTTTAGGATCTTAGTACTCGAAAGCTTCAAACTTTGGAAAGCAAAGAGGGAAAAGTGTAGAAAACAAAGCTATTTAGCGAGACCCCATCTCTGGAAAACTGAATTCTGCCCTTCAAATCAAGTTCAAGGAAAACAACATGACCAAAATGGCAAGAACAACAAGTAATCCGACCAAATTAACGAAAGCCCATGATTTATACAGTGCAAGGTAGTGATCTAAATCACTTGAGAGCAAATGGGCATTAATTGGCGCAGAAAAGACTTCAAAGATTGCACCTTTTTGCAGTTACATTATTTGGAAAAAAGACCCTTTTTATGAAACAGACAGTCCCTCAAAGCACAGAGCAAGATTTGCAAAGATGTGTATATAAACACTCGCTCAAATCTTGAATTTGCAGTGGAAGACAAGAGCTGCAAGAAAGAGAGAAGCTATTTAAAATGTGCACACAAGAACATCAATGAAGCTATAAATGAGCAAAACAAGAGAGAGAGAGAGAGAGAGAGAGAGAGAGAGAGAGAGAGAGAAATGCTGAATCTTTTTCTTTCTTTTCCTTTTAACTTTTTATTTTATCTGCAAGAAACAAACTCTTCAAAGAGGGAAGACGATTGGTGTGAGCAAAGATAGTGGTGCGGTGAGTAAGCATAAAAAACGGTTTCTGCTGTCCAAAGCATGCAAACAAACGAGAAAAAAATAATAATAATAATTGATTATGAAAAAAGAATAATATTATTTTTGGGAAAAATGGATTGAGGAAATGAAAATCTGTGCCAGTTGTTTTACTTGTAACTCCATGGTTTTAGAAAGCGAATATACACACGGTACAGAGAATCATGGATCCAGCAGAAAGAAGAATCAAGAAGGAGAAGGGCTAAAAAGTAAATACAGTAAAGAACTGATGCTTTTGTTATTTTTTTCTTTTCTTTACTTTTTTTGGTGGAAATTATTAAATCATAAAACTGAGTGATTCTTTTTGTCTTTTTTTTTTTAATTGTAGTGATAGAAAAAGCAAATATCTTGAAGTTGTAATCAATTAATGTAAGCTTCTTTACTTTGGGTAAATTTATAAGTATTTTTAAAAAATAATAAAATAACTAAAATTTTATAAATTATAAAAAATGAGTTTATGAAACTCATAATAGAATTAAGAAAAAAAAAAGAAGCTTTTATTTATTTTTAGAATTTTGACAAACTCTTGTACATATGGTCATGTTCATTATGAAATTATCATTAATAATATCTTTTAAGCTTTGCGATCTTATTATATCTAAATATTTAAAAGCAATATTTTTAAAATAAAATTTAATATTTTATAAATTTTTAAAAATATTTTATTAGATTAATGACTTTATAAGATTTTTTAAATAAATTTAATAAAAAACATCATCAGAATCTTGTATTTTTTTTTTTTTTTTGTTAGACAAGGGTCTTTCTTTCACTATTATTAATTGTCATGGCACGTTATCTCTATGTACATATAATAAATAATCGTTCACGTTTTAAGTATATTATAAATAACAATAAAATACAAAAACCAACGTATTACATCTCACACACCAAAAAGAAAGAAAGAAAGAAAAGAAACATTAGAAGAATTATAACATTAGACTATGGTTAATTGACATAGTTAATAATAAATAATTATAGCAAATAATCATTAACCATAACCGTGCAACAGTTGTTAGCCGTGGTTTTTGCGAGGGTGGCTAAAAGGTTTGACATGACTAAACCATGATAAATATTTTTACCATAACTCTTAGCTGCGGTAAATAATTTTGTCATGATAGAAAAACTAGTTTTGCATTGATTTTATTTAACTGTAGTTAATAATAATTATTTACCACGATTCGTAGCCATAGCCATAAATATCATATCTAGTAATTTTTTTTAATTAAAATCAATTTAAAAGTATTATTGACACAATAAAAAATTAATGCAACGGTGACGCAAATCGTCGTAGTATGGAGTAAAAAATGTCTTTACTTTCTATATTAGTATAGATTTGTGCTTTATTTGGGAGGATTTTGGAAAATGCATCTTGATATAAAGGTCATCATCAACATGTAGAACTGGTTGTGTAAATCCAAATTGCCTCATAACTTTACAACGGTCAGTCTCATCTATGATTCAAAGAATTTTACGTGACTTAATATTAAATTGTGATTTCTAATATAACTATACAATTATTTAATACTTATATAAAGTTATATTATATAACATTTATATGATATAGTAAACGTAATTTTTTATTACAAATATTATGTTTTTTTGCTAACTTCAAATATCACTAGAAAAAATATTACTATTTTGATCATAATTTTATTAATCACGGTTAAATAAAATTGATGCAAAAATATAGCTTTGTCACTAAGAAAAAAATATTTGCCATGGCAATAATATTTGTCGTGAGGTTTAGGCATGACAATTGTTTTAGCCACCTCGCAGAAACTGCGGCCAACAACTGTTGTGTGACCATAGTTAATGACTATTTACTACGGCTATTTTATTTTTTAACCATGAAAATTTTCATGGTTAAATATTATATTTTTGTAGTATATCGTAGTTATTATAAATTTGATAAAATGTTTTTACGCACGGTATTCACTACAAGAAAATAGCTCAATAGCTATGAAAAATTTAATCCTAAAGTTAGCGTCGAGCTAATTAGCAAGTAAAGTTTTTGTTACTAATCTACACTATTTAATATAAATTATAAACAATTCATTGATAAATTCATTAGCGAATGAACTTTCATTGCTAAATATTACCAAGTAAATTCTTGTATTAAATAATGTGATTTAGCAACAAGGATTTTACTTGGTAATTACCTCGACGTTAAATTTTTTTCGTTGCTATCAAACTATTTTCTTGTAGTGATTGTGAAATTCATGGAGACAAATAGCAGAGTACATTAATAGAGAGAAAATAGTACCAACACTAAAGAAAAAAAGAAATAGATTATTCCTTATTTATAAATATGGTGAATAGCAATTTACCCTCCTATGAGGTTGCAAATAAGTAAATTAGCCTCTTATGAAAAGAAAATAACAATTTACCTGTGTGTTTTTCAAAATGAAACAGTTTTTACCTTCCTGTCTAATGAAGTAAATTGCTTCATTTTGAAAATATATAGAGGTAAATTGTTGTATTTTAGAAAATATAGGAAGGTAAAATGCTATTTTCTTTTTTACAAAGAGGCTAATTGCCTATTTTCTATATCACAGGTAGGTAAATTGCAATTTGCCCTTTATAAAATCAGTACAACTTAAAAAATCATGACAAATCAATATTATCTACCATGATCAATTAAAATCGTCATGGAAACTCAAATTTTGACCATAGTTATTCGCCATAATTTTTACCTATATTTACATGATAAAAATACTAGCCATAATTTTTGCTATAACCAATGTTTTCGTATCACTTGCAAAAACAGCGGGTAATAGTTGTTACATATCCATGATCAATTCAATATTCACCGTGATTTTTCTACTCTGAATTATGATAATTAATTATAACGCAAGTCATATCGCTCTTACTAAAACGCAACATATTTTGTACCTGAAATATTTAAAAAAAAAATGAAACTAAAAGTAAACATAGGCCTTGTAAATTCATAACCTAATTAGAGAAAACAAGTGAGGTCAATAAACATTTAATATACTCAATCATCAACTTATGTATTAAATAATGCACCTACTATGATCTAAAATTAGGTTATAATAATTATTGTATCCGTCTATTATTGAATAATTAAATATCCATACCTTTAAATAGTCAACTTGATTATTTTTATGCTTATATTATGAAATAATTTAGTCAGCACCGCCAAATATTTTTTAAATATTATAACAACTTATACTATATTTAAAAAATTAAGAAATAAATTATTTGAAATATTAATATTACATTATAAGTTATGAAGCATAGAAAATTTTAACGATAGACAACAACACATAATAGAAAATAGGGTAAATTACAACGATCTCTTATGAGGTTTGTCATAATTACAAATACCCCTTTTTATTTGAAAATTACAAATACCCCCTGACATTTGAAGAAATTATGTAATTATTTGATGGAGGTATGAAATTGTCAATTTTGCCCTTATTGTATTTTTTATTTTATTTTAAAAAAACAAAAAACTTATAAAAAAAATCGAACAGGGTGGATGGATTTTTTTAAAAAATTATAAAAATATTATTCACTTGATCCATAAAAAAATTGAAAAAATTTAAAAAATAAAATAATTTTAATTTTTAATTCACAAGAGCATTTTGATCAGTTCACCACAAAAATGAATGGAAACGTAACGAAATGAGCTAATTGTTACAAGACTGTTAAAATTATGAGGGTAATGGTAATTTTTCAAACAATAAAAAAGTATTCGTAATCATGCGAAACTTCATTGTAATCTATCCTAAAAAATCGTGAAGCGACGATATTTTCGGAATCAATAAACCAAAAGTTGCTAAAGACTTTCAAGTGAAAAGTTGCACATCACAATTATTAGACTTATGTACATAACTGAAGTAATATAGGCTACCACAAGACTTGCATTATGCTCTTATGTTTCACATATTCTAAGAAAACTACAAAAAAATATATTAGGAAGACGTGTTTTAGGAAAAACCCCTAATTTTTTTTATTTAAAAGTTCGTGTTGATTAAGGGATAATTACATTAGAGGTTTGGTGTAATTAAATTACATCTATTTATTTGACCTGCAATAAATCAATTTCGGTGAGTTTTGATTAATGAAGGGACTTATATTTTGCTATATGAAAACAAACCTCATGGGTAGTAAAAAATATTTTTTCAAACTATAAAAGATCTAAATGTAATTACACCAAACCTCAAGAAAGAGAGTATAATTATCCGTAAATTAGTCTGCACATTATTTTGTTTGGTATGGGACAAATGATTGAAATCAATAATTTATTTGGACACATTATCTTCTTTTAGTAAGCTTTAATTATATAGTGAAAATTACCTTTATTTCAATTCCTTTTTTTTTATCAATCTTATGTACGCCTCGGATTCAAGATCTAATATTGGGATTTCTTTCTACAGTGGTTAGTGTACATAATTACGTCAATATCTCAATAAATTGAGTAATACGTCGATCCGATCAATACATTAATATAACTAAGAACAATAAAATAAATTGACATAAATCCACAGAAAATAAAATAAATACTTATACGTTAGATTAACCTCGAATTTATTAAAAAAAAAAAAACCTCGGTCCGAACCACTAAATTAAAACATCATTAATAATTAAAATTTAGGTTTCTTATCATAGGTATAGGCGGCAGCAGAAATAGCTTTAATCAAGTAATATTTTTTTAATTTAAGCAAGTCATAAGATAGTACCACTATTATACATTATTATGCCACAGACTAATTAATGTAATGATGTAATTATTTGACGTGACCAAATAAAAAAACTGAAAGTTAATCAAATAAAATCATAGAAAATTGCGAATTCTAATTTTTTGATTCGAGTAAAAAAAATAAATTCATCAAAAATTATTACATCTTGAATTTTAAGAAAAAAATTCCCAAAAAGAAGAAGAGTAGTACAAAACATTATATATTCAAACTTCAAATCATCACAAATCAAATGCGACATGATGGCAAAATTATATTTTTGGTCCTATAACTTTAGATAATTAGTATTTTTAGTATTGTAACTTACTCTATTTTCATATTTAGTCTTTTTTTTGACAAATTCAGTCCTAAGCATCTCACATTTAGTTTTTTTTTTTTTGACAAATTTGGTCCTGTGTTGCCAATTATGGTCTCATTTATACTATAATAAATCTCATTTTTTGTCCTGTAACTATGAGTTGTTAGGATCAAAATTGTTAATACATGACTAAATTTACCAAAAAAATGACCAAATATGAGATGCTCATAACTAAATTCGTCAAAAAAAAAAAAAAAGAAGACAAAATGTATAAGTAAAATAAGTTACAAGACTAAAAATGCTAATGACCATGAGACTTTTTTGTCCAAATATTAGGACCCACAAATATATATATATATATATATATATAATATAAGATATATATATAATTTTTTATTTATTTAATTCTTCTATTTGTACTAGATTCTTTTTTCCTTTTTTTTGTAGTAATTTTTTCTTCTTTTTATTTTAGTTCTCATGAGTTAAAAATTTATGGCCAATAAAATTAAAAATAATAGAGCCACTAGTTTTTAGACGGTTAACGGTTCCATTAAATAATGTTGGATAAGAACCAATACCTAAAAAGAAATAAAAGTCGCCGGTTGATGTTATCACCCATGCTCAATAATTCATTAATTTATCAAAACATCATAATATAAAATTTGATAATTGTCGTCATCTTAACTTTTGACTTTTATTTTCCGTCAAAATTTAATAATTCGTCGAAGCCATCCAATAAACTAAGTTTGGTTCCATGGGGTTATATTTGACTTCAGAAAGTTACGAAACTTAGCGTAACGTGTGAAGTACAGCGGACAGAATTTTCCATGTAATATAAGAAACATTCTTGCTCAAATTAATCAAGTCCGATCAAAATTTGAGACAAGAATAATATATTTGCATGATTGATGTTCACATGGCACCAATGAGGCCTAACTCAGTTGGCGAAATTGAGACCCATGATTTTAGAAGTTATGAATTCGAACCCCTCCAGGTGTGTGAGATGTTGTCTGCTGTATAGTAGGAGCTGTTGTCTACTATAATATACTCGTCGTGTAATTAAGTCAATTTGACTGGACTTGATCTGAATAAAGTTTTTCGGACAGTACAAGTTTCGAAGTGTCTTACATATATGTATTTGATTTGTACTTTTAATTCTTGCAGTCATGTTGTGGTAAGAAAAATGACCTAATGATACTTATAATGTAAAGTTGATTCACATGAAGCCTAGATGCAGAAGGACAAAGACATAGCACAGAAGAAATGAGAAGGGAATTTCTCTGTGTTTCAATGTGGAAAGTATATTGAGACTAGAAAAGAGAAAAGTGAAAGAAAAAAAAGTGCATAGTGTAAATGTCTTGTGTGTATATATTTATGAATAATCTTGTGAGTGACTTTTTGCATCTTTTTCTCTTCTTGCATTATTTAGATATTCTCCAATAATTTGAGTAATCCGAGATAGTTGTTAGTCACGCGAAGCCCCTTGATTTTTTAGGTCATTAGTTCGAACTTATTAATATATGTGATGTTGTTTTACTGCATAGTAGGTATTGTCTTTCTATTATAATGGTAGGTGTTTTTCAGATGTAATTTATATGATATTGTTTTAACGGAAAGTAACGAAAGGGATCAAAAGTGATGAAATATATAAATTTGAGGGACTACGTTTGATGAGAGGGGAAATATGAAGGACCAAATCTAGATAAGTGGCATAGTTGAGGGAGCAAAAGTGATGTTTATCCTTGTTCATTATGATTGTTGTAGTTGTCTTTGTTAGATAGAGATATTCGATATGAATGATTGTAATCGATTTATTTCAAATAATAATAGTTCATCGCTTTCGCCTAAAAAAAAAAGCCTCTCGTTACTAATGCACTTATTGCTCATGTCACTAAAAAAAATATTAATATTTTATTATGGTTGATTGTCATGATTAAAATAAATAGTTATTTACCACGGCCACGTAACGATTGTTGACTGTAGTTTTTGCAAATATGACTAAAATATTTATCATATAAAAAATATCTGCATATGGCTTATAGCCATGATAAAAATAATTTTCATGATGGATAATTTAAATTTTTATATTAGGTTTTATTTAATCATGATTAATAATCATTATTTATCATAATTTTAATCCATAAATAAAACTATACTCCATAATAAATTTTCTTTTAGTGTATAAGAATCCCTGTAAAATGGAGTTGAGGAAGTTGTTAATTTTTCTTCAAAAAATTAATTAAGAAAAATAGTAATTTAATAATAATGGAAGTTTATTTACTGAGAGGTAAATATTAAGGTCCTAAATGATATGGTATATTCAGGGTTTTATTCTGTAAACACAAAGTCTGAAGAATAGTAGACGTACGCCAGAAGAAATATGATTTTTATTATAGTCTAAAAATAAAGAAAACATGACAAATGCTAAATAACACAGTTATTAGCTCTTGTTTGTGCAAATGACGTCAAAATACTAAATATAGCTTAAAAATTACAACAAATATTTTGATTATATATAGCGCGAAAACCACGACAAATGTTGATAAATTCGGCAATCTATTCAGGATTCCAAATTCGTAGGCTCCATAAACTCACTCTCTTCACAACGAAAATCTTGTCAATGATCGAACTTAAAGATATCCTAGGGATTTTTTAGGTAATCTGCTCCTGCAAACAGTAAAATCTGAACCTTGTCGCTCTTCTTTCCTTGCTAGCAATGTTGATAAATTCATAATTTGAATTTTTAAATTAATTTAATTTGATCGTTATAGATAATATTAATATGTTCTAGTGGTATCTGCAAAATCATGAGATCGAATTAGCTGACAAATATGAGGGACTTGAAATTGATTTAACCCTTTATGGTGATGACAATAAAAAAAATTGAATTATTCTCTATATTATAGATGATTTAGCAATGATGGCGACATAATATTATTTACAACAATTAAACAAAACAAATGCAAATATGAAAGTATACTCTAAATCATAGAACTATACTAAATATACGATCAACCAACATTTATTGAATTAGAAAAACAAACTTAAATTTTGATTGTGCTTAATTCATATTTTTCATAGTTTTACAAATGGTGAAAATATATTGTCATGAATTTTAGTTGTGGCTAATATTTTGGCTTTGTTTATATGAACAACGGTTAATTGTGTAGCCGTGATTAATTAGTATTCTATCACTAGAAAAAATAAGGTTTTTTACCATTGTTTCCGCAAGTGATCAGGCTAAAATAGCTGCTACAGCAAAAACCTGTGTCAAATATTCTGACAATAAGTAAAATCCTAGCAAACGTTGATTGACCGTGGTCAAAGTTTAAGTTTTCACATCAATTTTGTCTGATGACGCTTTATAGTATCGATCTGCTACTATTATTAAGATATAGTGATTAATAGCATAGGTAATAATCAAATTTTTTACAGTGTCTAATTCTTTTACTTTTACCATGATGATTAACCATAATAAAAATAAAATATAATTTTTTTCTAGTGCGATAACACTACAAAAAATGTAACATTTAAAATAGTCGTAGAAAATAGTCATTAACCACAGTCATGCAACGGTTGTTGGTCATGGTAAATAACTTTTTTGTCGTGGAGAACTTATATTTTTTCATCGATATTACTTACCCGTGATCAATAAAAAGCATTTACCATAGTTTTTAGTTCATAACTATTTAAATTGTAATCAATAATTATTTTTTCCTAGTGTTAACACTCATTAAAAATAAAATATTTCATCTAAAGTTGAATATATATATATATATATATATATATAACAGGATCAGAAACTCTCTTTTTGATGGTGGAGGTAGGAGTAAGTCAATTAATTAGGTTTCTCAATTGAAAATACATAATGCATTACATATGTAAATTTTAAATTTTATATTATATTATATATATTAGTTATTTATTTATTTATTTGTTTATGTAAGTATGATTGGATGGGATAGCACAAAATTTGGTTATATGGAATACAGATTGTCCATTTGGGATAAAGCTGGGGAATAAGATCCATCGACTGATATTGTTCCACACATTCCAAATTGTTGATCATTACCTTGATTCCACTTTCCAAACTTAATTGGATATTTTCGTTGCATTTCTTTTTTCAAAAATTAATTTCATAAAATATTTTTAAATTTCAAATGTCAGAAGAATATATATATATATATATATATATATATATATATATATTTGTGAAAATTTTGTCTCTAGTCATATGAATTAATATAATAAAATCAATCGATGAAGGTGTTTTTTTTTTCAATAATAAAGAAAAAATAGAAGGTCAATTATTTCGATATTTGTGTTGTCTTAGTGCCCGTTTGACCCTGTGATTGACGAAGCCAAATATGTGTTTTGAGTGCAAACGCGATATTTTATACCGTCGGACCCTTTTCTCCATAATTACTTTTGGGATTGAATTCGACAAAAAGTATATTTTGATCAAAGTAGTAATTCTACTGCAAATTTATTTCGTCTAATTACTTATTATATCCGTTAAAATCTACCAAAACCACTCGACGTGTGGTTTAGTTTTGGAATTTAAATATAATCAACAATTGTGTAATAAATTATTAAAATTGTGAATTCGAACGTCATAATTATTTTTTAAAAAATTATTTATCTCATAATGAATTATACAGCTGTCGGCGGCCGATCTGAGTATTAATATAATATGAAATTCCCAAATTTTATGATGTCTTATCTTAAATACTTGAATTTGGAGAGATTTAGTGCATTTCGTATATATTCCGAATATTTCATTAAAAAATCCTCCCAACACAATCCAAAAAGCTATCAATAAAATAAAAAAACATATTTCGACAAGAGGAAAAGCATATGCACAAAATCTTAATTTATTATATTCCATGGATCAAACTGCAAATTGTTTGCTGAGTGGAAAGCAATTTACCCACTTGATTATACGTTGCTTAAAGATCTATAGAAAAGTTATTTTTTGTACATATAAAACAAGAAAAAATTGTTTCCTTTCACTAATCCTTTTTTTTTAAAATATATTATACCATACCTCAATCGATTCTCTATTGCACGAGGTGTTATTTTCAATTTTGATTTTTTAGAAATTAAAAGACAAAAAATTGCATTTCATTTTAATTTTTTATTAATTTAAAAAAAATTCTTTGAAAAACTTAACTAAAAAAAATATATTAGCACTTGTAAACCACTCAAATGCATCGTCTGCAACTAATATACCATACATTACTTATTGAAAAATATATAACTCATTGCTCTACCTAGATATATTATATGGGTTGACAATAGTCAACATCGACCTTATGGTGTGTTCAAGCACTATAAATAAATATAAAATTTATAATAAATCAATACTATCTATTATGGTCAAACAAAATTAATGCATAAACTTAAGTTTTGACCAGGGATAGCAATCGCACTGGGGCAATCGGGGCCCCGGCCCGAATGGAGGGGATTTCGTATGCTTTTTAACAGGACTGAGGCGGTTTATGGGTTTCGTATCTAACCCGCCCCGATTAACTTTTAAATATTTTTAATTATTTATTTATTTATATATAATATATTATTAATAGAAAATTATGATAGTGTATGTAAATTTTAAATAATTTTATATATATTCAACTCTATATAAGAAATACAAAAAATAAAATATTAGTTGAATGTATTATTTGTATTATATGATTCATTTTTAGATGAAAAAATATATGTTAATTAAATTATTTAAATTTATAATGATAAATATTACTTATAGAGAAAATTAGTTGAATATACTGTTTGTATTATATAATTCATTTTAGATAAAAAAATTATCTTAATTTAAATTGATATTACTTATTGAGAAATTAAAAAAATAGATGAATGTATTGACAATATTGTTTATATTATAATCAATTGTATATTGAAAACTATATATGTTAAAAAAGTACGTGCTAAATCTAAAATGACATTATTTATTAAAATAATAAAAAATTACTTGAATGTATTTTTATATTATACAATCATTTAAGATCAAAACCTATGCTAAAGTATTAAATTAAAATGAGATTGCTTAATAAAAAAATAAAATTTAGTTGGGTGTATATGTTACTTATACAATTTCTTTTAAATTGAAAATTATGTTAAAGTATTTAAATTTAAATTAATATTACTTATTGAAAAAATAAAATGTTAGTTGAATGTATTATTTGAATTATATAATTTATTTTAGATAAAAAAAATTATGTTAATTTAGATTGATATTCCTTATTGAGAAATTAAAAAAAAATGAATGTAGTGTTTATTTTAATGTGGTGGGGCTGGGTTTCACGAAGCCAGGCTAGTTCGGGTCCAAGCAGACCCCTCCCCCCCTCCCCACCCCTGTTGCCATCACTAGTTTTAACCGCGATACATTAATATTGTCAAGATTTTGGCTATGTTGAAAATATTTATTTGTAGTTTTTAGTTATATTATAACTAATATTATGCAGTTGCTTGCAGAAACAATTATAAATTAATTCTTCTCACAGTTCTTCCTTTTGCCCATGAGAATTAATAATAGAAAAAGGTCATATTTCCTCTGGAGTGGGTTGGTATGTGGTAAGCACTGAGCTTACAGTTCTTTCTCCAATAGAGATTACCTTAATATATCATTTCACTTCAATAAAATGACTCAATAGCTAAAAAAAAAAAATGATATTAAAATCATAATTAAGTAATTAGCAAGTAAAATTCTCGTTGTTAATCAGTTAACAAGTAAATTTTCGTTGCTAAATAGCATTACCAAATAAATTTCTTCTATTAAATAATATCGATTAGCAACAAAAATTTTCTTGCTAATTAGCTCGATGTTGATTATTTTTCATAGCTATTGAATAATTTTATTATAGTGTATATTGATAAAGTTGTAGTGATCAAGTTGAATAAAAATCTCGACCAACTTCAAAGGGAGATAAGAAAAAAAAATTATAGTGAATAAGTTCTCTTAGTGGAATAATCAGAACAACTTCAGATCGACCTAACCTTTACGTACCCTATCCGGAGGGGTCCTCTTATTCCTGGTTTTGGTGGAATAGTACATTTCTAAAATTAGGTACAAGTATTAAACTAGAGAAGGAAAATTATAAAATTACAAATAGATTACTTTTAATGGAATAATTAATTATCTTTGCATATGTTAATTGCATTTGTTTAAAGCTCTTTTGGCCCCTACACATGTTCTTATCATCCATAATATATTAATGCATTATCACTAGAAAAAACTTTTACATAATGTATCTAAAGCCTATCTTTGAGAACAAATATTTGTGTGAGGTAATGATTTTATTCATACCATATCCCTTATGAAGAGGAAAAGCCTATCTTTGAGGGGGCAATAAGGTGGGGAGAATAAAGGATACAAGTGATCGGAGCACGCTCGATAGATCTGCGTAGTTTAGATATTTTATTATGTTTATTTAATTAAATAAAATAGAGGAAAATTTAATGAATAGATTAAATTTCAATTTATGGGCAAAAAATAATTTAATTAATTAATTAAAATTAGTTTTTTATGAAGAAAAAAATATAAGTAAGGGTGTTTTAGTCAGTTCATATTTTGTCCACCAAAAGTAGTTTCGTTTAGGTCTTCAATGTTAATAAACAGTATAGATAGATAAGAGAATTGTACCACATTTTAATAACTTACTAGTCAGTATCTACTATCTCGTGCTAGCTGGACAGATGAAGAATAATATTTTAAAAATATAAATAAGTAAAAGTTCAATAAATATTTTCAAACTTTAAAGTGTAAACCTTAGTAATTAATAAATAAGTTAAAGTTTAAAACTAAAGTAAGTAATAAGTAAAAAGTATTACTAAATATAAAATCAATTTAAATTATTTAATAGCTAATCTATCTAAAAATTTGGGGTATTTTTTAATAAAGATGAATAATCAGAAACATAATTTAAAAAAAACAAAAACAAAAGATGATTTCTTCTGAGATTTTCTAAATATGTGCGAAAATAGCTTATTTAACTTGAAGGATTTCAATTATTATTTTGTTATATATAAATTACTCAACAAATTTCTTAAAAAAGAATGATTTATGACATTTGTTGAGTCATCTCTTATATTTTGCCATAGTGAATTATTTAGTGGTGTTTGGTTTAATTGGGCTCAAAATGTTAGGTCATGTACACTCTTTTATTGCACAAAAGAAAAATAAATTATTAGTCAAAAATAAATAATATAACAAAAAAAATTGAATTTTTTAAAGAAAATTGATTTTACTTAGTATACCACTCATTTAAATCAACAGTTAAAAAATTTGATCATAATAATATATATATATAACAATCAGAAAAATCAGTAAAACCATGACAAATATTCATAAGTCAGCTAATTAATATATCTTATTTATAATTTTGCCGATATCAAATCGATACATAAAAGTTGCCAGTAACTTGAATACTGAAGAATCACCCTTTACAATAATAATAATACTTTGAACTTTCCTCGTGTAATAATGGCATAATCAAAAATTAAAATAGAATATACATTGCTAGTAAAATCCAAAAATTCATAAATGGAATATTTAAAAAACAAAATAATTTCAAACATATAGAAACAAATGAATAATCATGACATGAATGGTTATGAAGAAAAGGCCAAGAGGCTTCTAAAATGCAATGTTGGTGCAAAAAGGATGAGAGGAGAAATCATCTATACTCTATTTATACTATTAAAAAAGAAACTAATAATATAACTAATTTATTCGAGTTTTTAATTTTTATTTTGACTGATAAATTATTTTTCTTTTCTTTTTCTTAAATTTAATATATATATATATATATATTGGTTTATATATTTTTACTCTTATATAATATTTTTTTAAGTATGAAAAATTATTTATTATATGCACGCAGAGACGGCGTGCCACAGCGGCTAGTTAAAAAAAAAACTATTTTTACATCTTTTTTAGAAGAAACTATATTTTGTTCATGATGATAATAAAAAGTTATTGTACGATCGATTAATTTAAGTTAAAATCAGATTAAATTGAGTTGAATTTTGAGGTACTTGTAATTATTCTTAATATGTAATGTTGAAACAAAATATATTTTTTTCGACTCCAAATCAAATTATACACTTGTCATATTTTAATTTATATTTAACATAAAATGTAATAACACTAAAACAAAAGATTATATTAGCAAAATATTGAGCGATGATTATAAAATCGTCATTAAATGACAATAATTTTGATTTGTAATAATATAATTATCAATGACAAGAATTTGTATATTACTCGTTTATAGTGACAATATGAACATAATACTGACAGCTATATTTGTTGTCAGTATATTATCATTATCCATATGTCATTAATTGTTTATACGCTATATTTTATTGGTAATGACATCATATACTTAAATATTGCCACTATTAAAATTATGAAAAATATCATAGTAACAAAATAAAATTTATGTCACTTAAAACATATGGTTAGTGACATTAAATATTAAATAACATCACTTAATTAATCTTTTTATTGTTTTGTATTTTATTTTTTTCTTGCCCACTTGAACTGATTTATTTATTAAACTCCCAAATGGCCCAAAAAATAAATTATTTACAGAAAATAACATGTGAAAATGCTGCGAGTATATTTAGAGGTCAACTTTAGTGAAATTATTGACAATAATACAAATTTTTGTCATGATGATGTCTTCTTTTTTATTCATAATAATAATAATAATAATAATAAAGCCAAACAACACTTCCAAAAATCAAATATAAATAAAACTCGTTACCGAAACACATCAATCATTTTCATCTTGTCTTTTTGTATTGGGAAAAAAATATTATACAGTGGAAAAAGCTGATAGTACTCAAGTGTTTGGTAGTGTAGAATTTCATCTATATATACAGAGAAATTGCATTTTTCATTTGATAACTTAGGTATAGTATATTTTTAATTTTATTATTTACTATATTCTTGATATAGTCACATAACTTATAAAAAAAAAATTATTTTCAATTTTTGTGTCAGCTTTCAATAGAAAATTATTACAAAAAAAAAAAAAACTTACAAGTCATGTGATTTTTCTTTTTTTTTTTCAGAATGGAGAAAAATGACCATGTGACTTATATGTATTTATTCTCAAGAATTTCCTCACGAAAGTTGAGAGGAGAATTAAAATAAGAACGTTTTTCAAAGTAATGGAACTATTTTCAAAACTCTTGTAATTAAAAATTACTAGAAAAAAAGTTACTATTGCCTATAACTTTACTAATTATAGATTAAAATCGTCGTCAAATAACTATTATTAACACAGTTAAATAAAAAGTGAAGCAAAAGCTTAACATATTCACCATAAAAATTATTTTTACAATGGCTATGAGTCATGACCAATGTTTCTGCTATGACTTTTAGCCATAACAATGTATTAGCTACACTCGTAAAAATCACGGTCAATAACCGTTGCATAACCGTGGTCAATGATCTCTTGCTACAGTTATTAATATTTAATCATGATAATTAACCATGATTAAATGTTATACTTTCTATAGTAAGTGTACAGTGCGTAAGTTGTGGGAGAAAAAGTGTGATTTTCGTTCATCCAATCTTACACTTTTGTTTAATTATAGTAGTTTAGCTTCTTTCAGACATATAATTTATTGTCAACGACATATTTATAACTAATAAATGTGACATATTCTATGTACGTGCAGAATTTATAAAAAAAAAATACTTAAATATAAAATATTGTAAATTATATTATTTATTTTTTGAAAAGTTAAAAAATACTAAAATATATAAGATAAAAGAAGATGATATTTATAAAAAAATGCATGAGAAAGTAAAACTAACAGAAATAATTACGAAAGATTATAATGAGTGGTCAATGAGGCTTAGCTTAGTTGGTGAAGTTGAGGCCCCGTGATCTTAGAGATTATGGGTAGGAACCTCGTCAAGCGCGTGGGATTTTATCTGTTGCATAATAAAGTGTTTGTCTACTGTAATAGTATGTGCTATTGAGCAGATATGATTATTGTAATAGTCTTTGTTAGATATTGATGTCAACATAAATGATTATACTTGTAATCGATTTATTTCAATTAATTAAAAAAAATCATCGCTCTTACCTAAAAAAATATAATAGGTGGAGAAGTTAAAATAGTTAATTAATTTCAAAAATTAGAAAAAATGACAGATTAAAAATTATTATGGGTACCAGAAGGACCTTTTTAAACAATATATAGTATAGATAAATATTAAAATAACTTTAAATGTTATGATTTAAATATGCAAAATGCACAAACAATCCAAAATAGCAAACTTATGTTGTTTATTTTATTTTTTACATATGCTTTATTGTCAACGCAAAATTATAATGTAAAAATATTACAAATGTTCGAAACTTACAAACTCTTGCTTGGTGTTTAATAAAGTTTTATGAAAATAAACTTATAAAATGTCAAGATCTTATAAATTTCTTTCTTTATATATAAGACTAATTGCACTTATCTCCCATATAAAATACTTAAACTGCCAACCCTCCCCTCCCCTTTAATTTTTCTCATTTCCCATTCTTTATCCTTGAGTCCATCCCAACTCCCAACTAAGAGGGGGTGTATGACTAAGTTTATAAGCTTCTAAAAAAATCTTACAAGATATTTGAATATTTATAAATTCTTGAAAATCGTTTGGCAATTTCTTTTTGAAGAACTTATAAGATTAAAATAATATATTTTGGATCTTATAATATTTTTTATATAAAAATATAACTTCGTCCAACTTTTTTTTTTTAAAAAACATCTTATAAGGTCTTTAAATCTTATATCCAATAAACCAAACACACTCTAATTTTGGGGAAAATTGCATTTTCGGTCCCACCGGATAGGTACTGTTGCAACTTTGGTCCCATATGTTATGAGCTCAGCACTTTTGGTCCCACAGAAAAAAAGTGTTGCACTTTTGGTCCCAACTCCATTTAAATCATTAAGTGATGATGGAAAACTACTTTTAGAAGGTCCAATGTGGTTTTTTATGATTTGAAAACCACTTTTTATTGAATTTTGTTGCATTTTCCATGTATTTCACTATAAAATGACAAAATTTTCCCACTAAATTTTGCAAAAAGTTAAGCTGCACAGTTATAATAGATAAAAAAAATATCTTTGCAAAAAAGTAAATTGCACACTTATGATAGATAAAAAAATTATTATTATGAATGAAATATTAAATTATGTGATTGCAAAATTAAAATGACCTCAAAAAATTAAAGCATTGCAAAATTAAAAGTAAAAAATGAACTAACTACATTTACGCCAAAATTCACTGTTTGCACTATACAGATTTAACCATGTTTTTTCCGTGCCAATTATGCACAAATATGCAATTTACATTCCAAAAGAATTGCCAATATTTGCAATTGCCAAAGAAAAAAAATTGTAGAATTGCCCAAAAACTAATTACGGAACCAAATTCAAGTAAATGCATTTGGTTACACTGCAAAAAATATTCGAACTAAAAAATGTTTATCATGGTGACAAACCTTTTTAGCAGGGATAAAACATGATTAAATCAGTATAGTGCTAACAGTGAATTTTGGCATCAATGCAATTAGTTCATTTTTTACTTTTAATTTTTGCAGTACTTTTATTTTTTTTCAAGGTCATTTTAATTTTGCAATCACATAATTTAATATTTCATTCATAATAATATTTTTTTTATCTATCAAAAGTGTGCAACTTATTTTTTGCAAATATATTTTTTTTATCTAATATAACTGTGCAACTTAATTTTTTGTAAATTTTAGTGGAAAAATTTTGTCATTTTAAAGTGAAATGCATGAAAATGCAACAAAATCAATATAATTCCCTCAAAAAAGCCTGGTTTTCAAACCATAAAAAAACCACCTTTTAAAAGTTGTTTTCCATCATCAACGGTTTAAACGGAGTTGGGCAACACTGTGGGACCAAAAGTGCTGAGCTCATAACGTATGGGACCAAAATTGCAACAATACCTATCCTGTGGGACAAAAAGTGCAATTTTCCCCTAATTTTGTTAGTCTTTCACTTTTACTTTTCATATAATTGACGCCTCGCCAGCCAAAAAGAAAAGCAAACTTATATAGTTATATAATTTTAAATTCTAATAATTTGATGGTTTTTTCGATCGTTATTACAGTATGAAGAGCTTATTATGCTTAACACCGTAACATCTTATAAGCTCGATTTCTTATTCATTCAAACACTTTAAGACTTATTTATAAAATAAATTTTACTGTAACCCTTGAAACATTTTATAAGATGTAGGAGTTTATATTTCAAATAAATTTAGTCAAATCGCATTCGACAAAAAACACAAATAAGCCCATAGCCCAATTAAGTGAGCCCAATAAGTAGCCCAATATCATAAGCCCAATATCTGAAAGCCCATTTGATTCAACTAGTAGTTTTTGCAGTGGAATTTTGAGAAACGCGACAAAGTCCAATTACATTCAAGCATTCACCCAATTTCACACCGAGCACGTAACTCTATCACCGCCTTTTCAGATAAGATGAAAAACGGATCTGATTCCCGTAACATAGGACAAAAATCCAACCGTCTGTTAACCCTACACAATTCCACGCCCCACCGATTTTTTCCCCCAAATTCACAAGCCCTAGAAACAGAAGCGTTTCTATTCGATCGATTTTGCGAAGCAATCCAGAATGTTGAGGCACGCGACGAACAGGATTCTCGGTCAAGGGCTGCGGTCCCCTGCGGCGCCGTTGTTGCGCATGTACACGAGAGGTGGTGGATCACTACAACAACCCGAGGAATGTTGGGACGGGTCTCGTCGGAGCTCCGGCCTGTGGCGATGTTATGAAGCTGCAGATTAAGGTTGATGAGAAGAGTGGAAAAATAGTTGATGCTCGTTTTAAGACGTTCGGCTGCGGTTCCGCCAAGGTATTTGTGAGGATTAGTGTTTATTGTTATTTAAGCGCCTTGGTCTGTCTGAATTTCTAGTAGTAGCGGTTTGTTTATTGTGAAAGTGTGGACTTTTGACTCCTGGACAATTCTGTTCGTTTCTGGTTTAATTTAGTTGCTAGAAAATTTGTGAGCTGGAAATATAATATGTTCAAGATTAAACCTTTGATCCTGTGTTATCCGGAGAGCGTATAGACAGGATTTGCTATTTCTAAAGTATATGGAGGTGATTTTAGGCAGGAAAATGGTATTCAGTGATTTAAAATTGGTTTTGGCTATTTAGTCGTGAAAAACTATTGACCTGAGGCTGTATTCGGATTGATGAATTTAAAATCATGGATTTTAATTTCCTAGTAAGGATAATTCTAAATTCAAAGGATTCAAAGCTTTTAACTCTAATTGTCAATTATATTTTGTTGAATCTTGGTAGGTTACAAATTTTTTGATATGGAGTCATTTGATCCTTTCGTTAAATCCTTACCTCAAATCCAAATCAATCAATTCAATTGTGGCTTGAAAGATTTTTAATATGTTAGTGAGGTAGAGTGGATGTGGGTTGTTGTATCTGACACAGTTTGTTTACTTAATTGACTGCGAAAGTGTTGCTAATGAATGATGTGGATTTGCTTTTATTTGGATATAATGGCTTCTTTGGATTACAGTTGAAGGAACTTATTTTGCTTTTTGATTGTGTTAGTTGCTGATCATTATATGCTGTTTTTAGTCACTTCAAGTATCATAAGGTGTTCATGAGATGCATCTGTGCGCCTTTTTCTGTTGATACTTCCCTTCTTTATCATTGTCAAGGCTACCTATGTTATGTTCAAGTTCATGAGTCCATGATAACATTTCTCAATATATTTGATTTGATCCTTTGAAAATGATGATTGCAATCCCAAAGAATGGATATCCTGATCACCATTATGTATTTGTTTTGAAAAAAGAAAAAGACCAGTGCTTGATGCATGCGTTCATAAATTTCCAATTTTGTCGTTTATCTCAACTTCTACTAATATTTTTCATTTTCAGCCACCGAATGGGTGAAAGGTAAACAAATGGAAGAAGTGCTTTCAATAAAGAATACGTAAGTTGGACTCCTTTCCTGAATCAGTTTGACGTTGCTCAATATCTGAATTCTCTCTATAACAATGAAACTGCAGAGAAATTGCAAAACATCTCTCTCTTCCTCCAGTGAAACTCCATTGCAGCATGCTTGCTGAGGATGCAATAAAGGCCGCTGTGAAAGATTATGAGGCAAAGCGTTCGAAACTAAATCCAAGCCAAGATACTCCACCTATGGAGAAAGCTGCAGATGCTTGAGGATATGTGTCAGTATCGAGTTTATGTGTTTCTAATTATGTCAGAATAATGGATTGTACCTAGAAATAGGTACGCCTTTGCTTTTAATATAAGCCTCCCTACCCCTGTCCTGATGTAATATTTTAAGGATGAATATATGTAAATACATAGCGGATTTTGGTAACATCAGTCCCCGCAAAACGAATCTCTTTCTTGAACAACTCTGAGACTACTTTCTTTTTCCCTTGCTGTATGCAATGACAGGACAATATTTTCTTCACAGCCACTTCAATCCATGACCACTATCATAGTCATCTTTCCTTCTTTTCTTTTTTCCTAAAATGTTCTTGTCCAAGTCCCTCTGCAATCATGCATGGGGGCTTATGACAATGCGCTCGTTTCCTAGCCAGTAAAACCATGGCATGAAGGACTACTTCTACTGCCCTCGAGGCGATTTTCAACTGGTCCTCATTCTCCAGCATCCAGTGAGTTCCCATCCTCCTTTGGGAATACGACGATTAAGATGAAGGACGTCTTCAGACATCTAACATAGGTAAGCTACTTACATTGTGAATTGCTAAGACATATTGAGAATTCTGACAGGAAATATCAGAGATATGTTACATGTGGATTATTTAAGGTTCATCAACTGAAGTGTAATAGCAAGTCCAAGATCAGGTGTGACAAGTTGGTCCATCAGGGCAACGTAAAATTACCCAGTAGATGTAACAAAAAATGTTACTCTGCATGATAAGCAATTATGCAATCTAGGGGCGTGTTGAGCAATCTGTTGCTATGTATGAGCGTCAACTTGTCCTATGTATAGAGTTTACATATATATTGGATTTTCTATTGCAATTCTTGTTGTATGTTTTATTTTATTTTTACATATACACATCACGTTACGTGTATATATAAATCAAACAGAAATACAACAGCAAAACGCAATTCAAGATGCCACGGGCCATATTGAGCAATTTGTTTCTATACATAAAAAATTGATTCTATGTTGAGAGCGGATTAAAAACTTTTTTTTATTGCAATTCCTATTGTATTTTTTATTTTATTTTATGTTGAGAGCTGATTAAAAACAATTGATTCTACGTAATTAATTTTATTTAAGAAAATATTTTATACACGTGGCATGTATATATAAAACGTTATAAAAAATGCAACAAGAATTGCAATAAAAAATCGAATTCAGTGTTAAGGGGCATATTGACCTTTGGACATAGGTTATTGTCGTTGCCCCTATTTTTTTTTAATTTTTATTAATTTAATTATATTAAATTAGTATATTTTATTTAATTAAGATAATTTTTAAATAATTACAATAATTACTATACTTAATTAATTTAAATTATAAATTTTAGTTAATTAAAAAGAATTATAATAGTTACTGTATTTAAATTAATTTTTACTTGATATTTATATTCATGTAAATAACTAAATTTAAAAAATAAGTTTAGCATATTTGTCTTTGTAGTGTAATTTTTATTTTTTATATTGTATTTTGATTTTAATCTAAATATTTTTAGAAGAGAAAAAATAAAAGAATAACTTGACCATAGTAGTTTTAAATATAATATAAAGGTATTTTAATTAATTAAAAAACAAAAAAAAATCAAAATATACAAAAATAAATCAAGCCCCAATGCACTGGCGCATGCATCCCACCCTTCATGAGTTTCTAGGGAAGAGAGAGTTTTGTCTTGAATATATTAAAATATAAGTTCTTAGCCTATTTTTAAAATATAATGAGATTTTTAGCTATTTTAGAAGATAAAGTGAAATAAAATAAAGTTTAGCCTATATTAAATGTGGGCAGTGGGCACAGAAAGAAATGATGTATTTTATCATTGTCGGTTGCATTGGAATTTGTACCACTATCCCTTTTTGTAATAATATTTTAAAAATATTTTAAATATTAAATTATAATAATATTTTAAATATTAAATTATTAAATAAACATTTTTCTTGTATCTAGTTATCTGAGTGATATTTTGATAAATGAAAGGAAATGAATATAATATTTGAAGTGGGAAGAGAAAACCAAATTAAGAAATAATAACAATATAAAAAGGATTGATATAAACATAAAAGGAAAAATTATATCTTTGATTTTGTAATAATGTGTTGTTAATTAAATTAATAAAAATTAAAAAAAAATAGGGGCAACGACAATAACCTCTTTCTTTATTTGGACGAACTCATCGTCGCCAAATTTGGGGCCGAGGGGGAACCCGCTCCGTTGCCCCCATTTGCGGGGGTGGGGGTGGTGCGGGGTGAGGGGGGGTGTTTTTTTGTTTTTATATATTAATAATAATAATAATAATAATAATAATAATAATAATAATAATAATCATTTTATTTATACTTTTAGAATTATTTTTATATAATATAAGTTAGATAATTTGTGGAGTTCAAACTTTTTATTCTTTAAAATTTAATGATTGAAATTAATTAATTATTCTAACAATCATTATTTGATCAAAAGAGATTCAATGAGTATTAAAATAAGAAAATAATATATCATAGAAAGAGCATAATGCTCCTATAAAAAAAAGTTAATACCGTAAGTCAATTTAACAAAAGGGGATAAGTAAGCTACGTTTAATAAAATAAAGAGAAACTTTTGTCTATTTTTAAATATAAAAATATTTTTAGCCTATATTTTAAAATATAAAAAATTTTATGCTTTTTAAAACATAAAAATACTTTTAGCCTTTAAAATAAGAAAGACAATTCTTTTAACTTCTTTTACCAACCACAGAAAAAAACGGAAAAAATAAAAATTTCAAAAAACCAAATCAACCACGCGCTGTGTGTGTTGTCCAGCACAAAAATTCGGGACTTGCGATTTTGTCCTCAAACATAACCATTTATATATTTTTGGTTCTAAAGAAAAATAAGATTGGAGTTTTGGTCCTTAAATTATTTTTCTTTTTGGTCCTTCTTTTAATACCTGCAACATATGTGTAATGTAAAAATGAAATACAATTAATGTAAAATTTAAAATTTTAAATAAATTAGTTATTTTGTCATGAAGGGCATTTTTGACTTCATAAAAAATTGGTGTGGCGAGTGTCATTAACTGCCGTTTGTGAACGTGGAGGAAATTTTCTTTTTATATTAGTATAGATAATTTCTCAACCAAATATTAAAAACCTTACTCTCCCAAAATTAAAATGCTTCTCTCTGCACTACATTTGCTCACAAAGATGTATGCGACTCTTCCCAACTGCAAATACAATTTATGAACTCGCGCGTAACACACACACATATATATCATACAAATTTAATAACTTTCACAATGGATATGTATGTATATATTTATGCAGTTTAAAAGATTAATTTCTTCGGACTTTATGTTTCAGCATCTATTTCGACTCTCCGACGCCTGATCCTTGAGCATAAATTAAAGTCTGTATAATTAAACGCCATATCATTTAATTATTGAAAACAGAAAAATCAAAAACAAATTGAAGGTAAATTGCAACTACTCCATGAAATTTGATATAATGGCAAATACTTCTCGTTGTTTGAAAAATTATAATATTTCTTCAAATGAAAAATAATTATGTAGCTCCTAAATGATAAGGTGAAAATTACTACTTAAAAATTAAGGGTGCGTAAAAAAATATTTCTTAGGACATATTTGTCCATAGATTCTTTTAAGGAAATTTTAAAAAATATCAATATGGATATTAATTTCCGCATTATACATATATTCCAGGTATGACATTACACTCAAAATAAATTATTCGATAATATTTTGTCAAGATTATATAAAAAAATTATTATTAAATTCATCTTTTTGGTTTTTCGCTCTTGAAACTTGAAAAAAATATAAAAAATGGGTGCTTCTACAAAATAAAAAAAGAATGACTAAAAAATTATGTTAATTTTAATAATTTTACTAACGGAAAGACCAGAAATATGAAAAATAATAGTTTGATAAAAAATTACAAATTTACATCATTTTAGGATAAAAAATGCATAAATGACTATGTTTAAGGACCGAAATTGCAATTATCTCCAAAGATTTAGTCTTACTATAACGCCCACCAAAAAATCAAATTAAGAAACAATCCAACACTACCGCTGACTGACTGCGGCTTTAGAGTGCTTTTCACATCCTCGTATGCATTTTTTCATCGCTTACATTTCCTCTGTCGGGAATCGATTTACCATCTCTTTTTATGTTTCTTGATTTTCTCCGATTCTCGATTCTGCATTTCGATTTTCACGGGTTCGTGTTATGAGCGCATTTGCAAAAGTTCACCTTTTTCCTCTTTAATTTATATGCTTACAAAGATCATTTAAAGCCTCCATCTTTCTTGGGTTCCTCATGGATTTCTACTCTTGTTCTTTGACAACATAAGGTGGTTGTTTGTGAATTATTGGTTTTTCATTATGCTTTATTGCGCTTGCTTTCCACTACGTAAACCAATTATTCTCAGTAAAGAAAAGGTTGATGATCTTTCATATTTTCAATTTTCTTGAACCCCCACCTTTTCTTTTTCTTGTTTCCCCCAAGCCCAGTTTCCAAAAGTGACTTTTCTTTTTTCCTTTCTGGTTTGGATTCAAAATTGTGGAAAACTCGAAATTTTGGGATATGGGTTTTGTTTTTCTTGGTCCCATGTATTACGTATGAGGCTCTACTGTTTGGTATTTTGTTTGTTCTTGATTAGTTTTATATTGTCTTTCTTGCTAATTCTCAGTTGACATTATAGTATGCGTTTGGACTTTGAATGTAGGACACCTGACTTAAGCAAAGTTGGACCTTTTTGACTACAGTAAGAAGGGAAGCGGATTGGGGTTAGGTGGGTAGTGCGGTCGGAGTAATTACAATGGATAATTTAACAGAGGACCACCAAGAACGCAACATTGGTATTGACGGCCATATAAATATTGGTAATAGTGGCGGAGAAATCAATCACAATTTTGATACTGAGAAGGCTGCTAGTAGTACTGTTCTTGCTAGAGAAGAATTAGGAGAAAAGGACATGTCACCAGTGGCCGGAAATTCGATGCACCGGTCATCTTCCCGGCCACAATTGGACCTCAGTGGAGCAGCCATACAAGGGAATTTCGAGGAGAAAGACCCGACGATTCTATTGCCTAATCAATCTGATGATATTTCTCACTTGGCTTTGGATATTGGAGGTAAATCTTAGCTTCTTGTTTGTGATGAGGAAGTGTTTTCTTTCACTGTTTTATTGACACTTGTGCATCTCAGTATGTGGTCATTGATTTGGGTGTTTGGAAGGGAAGGCTGGTGGGGCAGTGGTGGGTGAGGAGTGGAGGGCAGGGCAGTGGGAGGTGGGCGTTGCTTGCTTGATTTTTTCATTTGTCTTAGAAATGGTATAGATTTGATATACCTTAAGCGACTGAGTACTGAGTCATGCATGTGATTGGATGTGGGTTGGGTTTCTTCATGGAGCTTTCTGCATGGTAGAAGCTAGCATTCTGTTTTCTCTTACAAATTTGGGCTTCAGTTTTACAAAATTATTAAGCAAAAGTAATGACCAACTTGAATTCAACTTCCTGGAAGAAACTTTGGATTCACTTCTACATGGAAGTGGGATCTAGGTCGTCAGATGAGGAAATTGCACTATCAGTGTCATGACTGTTGGATTATATTATATTGGATTTTCAGGAAAGATTTGGTATTTTTCTCCTGTACATCTTCTATATCCTTTTCTTTTCTTTTCTTTACCTTGTTATATTTTCTGTTTCTTAGATGTCAAAAATAATATCTATGTTGCTTTTGCCGTTCCAAAATATTTTTTTGAACTGCCATCCTACTGGTTTTTGGGCAACAGTTGGTGAACAAAGTCAAAACCACTTTTATGTTGGCATTCCTCCTTGTCTCAATTTATAATTGACGTTTATAATATTTTGTAAAGTATCTTTTAATGGCTTGAAACGTGCCTTTTGGTTGGCCTTTTGATTGCCATTGGCAACTGCGACTCTTCTAGTTACTGAAACCGATAGGTTGTTCCCACCTTCTCACAGTAGCTCATGAAGTTTCTGCACTTGCATGGGGTACCAATAGCTGATTTGTAAGATTGTAATAGGACAATTGATTTTGGAGATTGTCCTATCATATGACCTTTCATTGCATTTTTGGTCATCGAGTCTCATGTTTTTACAACTTACAACTATTGTTGTTGAATTATAATTTGCATTGCTTTGGCAGGATCTCTTATTAAGTTGGTGTATTTCTCAAGACATGAGAATCAACCAGTCAATGATAGGAGGAGAAAGATAATCAAGGCAAGACTTGCGATTACCAACTCAAATAGAATGAGCTACCCGATTCTTGGTGGGAGGTTGCATTTTGTAAAGTTTGAAACAGCTAAAATTAATGAGTGCTTGGATTTCATCTACTCAAAGCAACTTCATCGCGGTGGCATGTTTCTCACTTCCCCTCACGATACATTTGTAGATGCTACTTTCAAAGTTTACTTAGTGGCAAATTGGTTGTCTGTTGCAAATTCCATTGGGTCTTTTGTTGATTTAGTTCCTGATGTTTGGTCGCAGGAATGGATTCTCGGCATTGGCAATCTGAGAGTCCAAACACCGGGAACACCATAATTAAGGTATTTGTTTACTATCTCGAGTAGGAGCTGCTTCATGTACTGAGAAGCTACTTTGTTTAGGGTGATAAAGAATTTTTAATTGTACTGTTTATATTACTGCATGAAATAAGAGTAAAATTTCTTTTGCATGTAAGCTTTATTGCTTGAGTTATGTATGAATATTTGCTTGGTCAACCATCACTTTTCTTAGTGTGCTGAAATCAGCTGAAGCTTTATTAAGTAAAACTGTACTTACTGCTTTACGTATAGACCTGCAGTGCTGCACTTATTGATTTCTGATTAGTTATTACTTCTGCTTCCCTCCCTTGAGCGAAATTCTAGGAACTCAACATTTACTGGTTAAAGTTGAGATTCACTAGTGAAGAAACTATTATAGCTAGCAGGTCCCGTCGCCCCCCAAACCCCGCGCTCGTCATTTTCTGTTTTGCTGAGTACGTCTACATTATTGGAAATTTTATATTAACTTCTATAAGGGGAACTTCCTACACTTAAAGTAATGCATCGAAAGAACAGGGCATCTGTTATCTATTGACTTGGAACCATTTGTGTGAAGGCAACAGGTGGTGGGGCCTACAAGTTTGCTGATCTTTTCAAGGAAAGGCTGGGAATTAGTATAGAAAAAGAGGATGAAATGAATTGCCTAGTGGCAGGTGCAAATTTTTTGCTAAAGGTGAGACTTGAGTTCCTTTCTTTTTAGTTGATTTATATAGGAAAGTTATTGATGTGACCGGAAGCTGCAATCCCAATTCTTTAATTGCCTTTCTTAAGGTACTTTGAACATCTATATTGCACTGTAGTTTTATGCTGTGTCTGCATCAACATGTAAATCAGTGTCATTTTTCTTGCCCTGTAGGGTTAAGAAAACTAGTTAGTTTGCGGTGTCGCTTGTGCATTTGGCTGCTAAGGATAAATTAGACAGATCAAGATCAAGATCAAGATCTGCAGAGCTAGCTACCAAAATCCATTAGTTTCCTAGTATATCATCGAGTTCTAAAAGATATAGGTAGATAGTGATGTAGATGCACCTGGAACTGCTAATGCTCAATCGAACCGAACCTCTTAAAGGAGAAGTAGGAATTTCTGACATTCTGATTCAGAAAGAGCTTTACATGTTTGTCTAGCGAAGTCTTCTACAAGACTGAGTCCTTATGTTACAGAAGCTGGTGTTGAAAAAAAAGTTATTTAGGTCTATTTTGCTCCATTCCTTCTAGGAAATTATTGTTGAAGGTGTTGCCATCTGTCATGCTCTGTCCAGGCAATTCGACATGAAGCTTTTACACATAAAGAGGGTCAAAAAGAGTTTGTGCAGATTGACTCCAATGACTTGTTTCCTTATCTTCTCGTCAATATAGGATCTGGTGTCAGTATGATCAAGGTATTATGTTATTTCATCCCCACTTCTAATTTCTTTTTTCTCCCCCTCACGGCATTGAAGCCTTGTCTATTACAAATTTACAATAAGTTGAATTTACTGGGTTACAGGTTGATGGAGATGGAATATACCAGCGTGTTAGTGGAACAAATGTTGGTGGGGGAACATATTGGGGTCTGGGAAAGCTGTTAACCAAGTGCAAAAGGTTGTCTTAGTCTGATGGTTGACTTTGTGCTATTTCTAAACTTCCTTCTTTGCAATTAAATGTTAAAATCCTTCCACTTTTCTTTCATTAGTTTTGATGAACTGTTGGAGCTAAGCCAACGGGGAGATAACAGAACCATTGACATGCTTGTTGGTGATATTTATGGCGGAATGGATTACTCTAAGGTATGGTCTTTTACACAATATGTTCTATTCCTCTTTGTCATATGTATCATTTTGCTCCCGGCACTTCCTTATAAGTTGTGTCTGCTGCTTAGGTAGAAAACTTCTCTATTATCAAAACCATTGTGTTTTATTGCTCATTGAGGAAATTTTCTCAACAGTGGAAATGGATATTGTTTTCCAGTGTATTCTGCTACAACATTCTGTGGTAAAAGAATGTTGGTCTTCTTGACTTCAGTATTTAGTAGGTGCATATGATTACCTACCATTTATCTGATATTAATGGTAACGGGAAGTGTCTTAGTAAGAAGTTGATGAAGGATGCCTTGCCTGCAATCTACCTGGCCCTCTGGGAGTAAATATTGCTACACTTTATATCTTGCCTTCTTACTGTGTTTTTGTTGTGGTCGCACACATATTTATCCAGAATTTGTTTTAGATTTTTCACTTATTCTGATAGCAATAAGAATGTCACAGATTGGTCTCTCTGCATCGACAATTGCTTCTAGTTTTGGCAAGGCCATATCTGAAAACAAGGAGCTTGAAGACTACAGACCTGAAGATATATCTCTGTCCCTCTTAAGAATGATTTCGTATAATATCGGCCAGGCAAGTGGGGTTGCAAAATTATTTGATCTTGATATACTCTTATGAAAAGTTATCAATGTATGCGACCCTATCCTCCATCACTGCGATTTGCTTGCTCTTATGTTGTGATAAGAAAGCACTGCAGCTGTTGCCACTTAATATTTAATAGGTGATGGATATTCTTAAATGCCAGTGTATCTGATAACTTCTAGTATTATGCAGATATCTTATTTAAATGCATTGCGGTTTGGGCTTAAGCGAATATTTTTTGGAGGCTTTTTCATCAGGGGCCATGCATACACTATGGACACCATCTCATTCGCGGTCCAGTTCTGGTACTTCTGAAAATATTATTTGAAGTTCAATTATTATTTTGCATCAGGAATTAGTCTTTCCTTTCCAATTAGTTGTCCATGACCTTGCATGTCTTTCAAAGAATTTTTCGCTCATACACTTTTGTGTGACCCTTTCTTTTGTTACCACTTTTTTAGGTCAAAGGGGCAAGCACAGGCAATGTTTTTGAGACATGAAGGGTTTCTAGGAGCTTTAGGTGCATTTATGAGTTATGAAAAGCATGGGCTGGATGACCTTATGGTTCATCAGCTTGTAGAAAGATTCCCCATGGGTGCACCATATATTGGAGGAAATGTCCACGGTCCACCTTTGGGAGATCTCAATGAGAAGGTAGGTTTAACCACATTGATGGACAAGGGCTCTTCATATATTGTCTTTCATGACAATCTTATCGTGCTTTTTAACCGCACTGCATTCAGTGTCAATAATTATTGTTTATATTTCTTTCTATGTTTGTTGATTTTTGTGTCCTGATTCCCTTCGACATCTATAATAATTGTTGTTTTTATTTCTGTGGTTGCTGATTTGAGTGTCTTTCCCTTCGACATCTTAGGTTTACTTGATCTAGGTCTCTTTACATATCTTCCTTGGCAATACATATATTTGTAAATCAATTAAATAAGACATTCATCAAATGGGTGCTTTTCATACATTTTGTAAGTCAATTGCCTTGATGTATGCTCATGGGTAAAGGCAAAGAATAAAAGGTACGGGGGACAAATTTTCAGAATATGTTCTTTACTGCCTTTTCTACTTTCAAAAGCTTTGGACCTAAAGTGAAAGATTCCTCAAGCAACAGTTACAGGTATATATTCTTAGGATCAGTTCGAATTATATTCAATAACTCTTTGCTATAAGTAAGAAATTCTTTGCTGCTGAGAAATTCTGCTATCCCTGGTTCTTCATGATATTGGTTCTCGCAGAGCTTCATTTTTGTCAGTGGCGTACTTTAACACATTTCTCCTTTTAGAGGTAGTTCATGGACAGATCTGGATGTTTTGATTTTGAAAAGTTGTCTGTTACTCGATTTACCCATATCAACATTCCTCCGTCACCCAAAAAATAGAAAAAGAGAAAGAGAATATGTATCTAAAGAAGGAATGTCTTCCACTCCGTTGACTAGTCTTTGCGCATAGCGTCCGTTGCAGAACCACTTTTAAACACTCAAAATTGCGTTTGCAGCACGCATTTCTAGAAACTATATTAGCTTGTGACAATCATATGATTGCAGATATCGTGGATGGAGAAATTTGTGCAGAAGGGAACTGAGATCACTGCTCCTGTTCCAATGACTCCTCCAGGAACTACCGGTCTTGGAGGCTTTGAAGTTCCATCATCTAAAGGAGATACCTTACGTCCAGATGCTAGCAAGCTAAATGTGGGTGTTCTCCATCTTGTGCCAAGTTTGGAGGTCTTCCCTTTGTTGGCCGATCCAAAAACGTGAGTTGATTAAATGAACTCCTTAGGTGACATGTACACATTATTGCAGTTTTTGGCTTATTCTTACTCTCTGACCGTGGCTCAGAATGAACTTTTACCTGAAATTTTTTTTTGCCTTGACAAGAAATTATGTCAAGTTTGATACCAGGATTTTCTATTTGATGAATCTCTTCTATATCCCCTTTCTGGTTAACTCTGCCTCCTGGTTGAGTAGCTCTCATCACTCAGCGAAAACATTGTTCTCATTTTGTAATTTTCTTCGCACATGCTTTTGCATCCCCAATTCTTGATAGATCTGCCGTTGTTGAGTAGCTCAATTTCTGTTGTTGGTTATTTGTGCTCTCCTCTTCCCTGACTTTCGGCGCATCAGTACCATAAAGAAAAGCCCCTATCATTTTCCGATTGGTTTTCTTGTTTTCCGACATTCGAACTGATTCATAGGAGAAACATTTCTTATCTTTGAATATCTTGGGTAAATGATGCTTGTTTCTCTATGTTGAATTTTTTATTTGCAGATATGAGCCCAACACTATAGATCTTTCGGATCACGGTGAGCTGGAGTAAGTACACAAATCTGATTGTTAGTGTTGCTCCTGATGTTCTGATTGGTCCTATATTCTGGAAAATCTGTCCTAATGTAATTTTTCTATACCTATTACTTCTAAATCATCAATTTCTTAAAATTCATTTTATGTAGGTATTGGTTCACCGTCCTATCAGAACATATGCCAGACCTTGTTGATAAGGTACTTTGTCAATATAGAATCTCATTTACTTTCTCGCCTGTCCTCTTAAATCCTTAATGAGCATCTGCAACTGATACATTTATATGCCCAACTATTTATTAATGGCTAATATCTGGAAACTGAGCTTATATATCCTAACCATATACTTTGGAATTTTCCACTTCTAGGAAGTGCCGGATATTACATGTGAAGAAATTTTCGCTAATTGTAGAGTAGTGAATCCAAATTTTTTAAGTTTTAACCTGTTGAACACCTGGACCATCGGCAATTTGTTGCCTAACATTTTCATAAATATAACCACCATCAGAACTTTCCATGACATTGCATCCCACATTCTCCGCCCACCAATTAAATTTTTGGGTATTTGAAAAGGTCCCAGTAGAAATGACTCTATTTCCGATTTGTATAAAGCATCAAGCGGAAAAGGATTAATTTTTTCTACTGCTTCTTTTCTGACCATTACTGGTAATTTGCTCCTGTACCCACACTTGACGAACTGGAGAGTGAGTATGCTGATAAAGGCAATCATAACCCTCAATTTCTGGTCGTTTTTAGCGGCTTTCATGATTTTGCTTTTAGTTTCTGAGTATGGGAGTTTGGTATAAATTCTGCAGGCCGTGGCTAGTGAAGGTGGTACTGAAGATGCTAAGAGAAGAGGTGATGCATTTGCTCGTGCTTTCTCTGCTCACCTCGCGAGGTAGATATCTTGATCATTTTACCTTCTAGCTTTTTTGTCTTTTCTTTGAAATATTTAACTTTACTAAATTCTTCACAAATCAAGTGATAAGAGTCTCCAAGATGCCTGTACCTAAAGTAGATATTTCATCTCATTGAACAGGCATAACGTAAATGTTTAACATGGTTCAATTGAAGACAATACCAATTCCTCTACAAGTGTTGTTTTGCATGCACTAACTCTTGTGTTTTGTTTCGCCGCATTCCAAACTATCCTTATAATATAAACAAAGCGGCCACTTTAACCCACTCCGATGTTAGTGACCGCAATTGGCTATTTGTTTTCTTAAAGTTATTTCTTCCATCCCGAACCTCCTCTGTACGAGTATTGTTGTGCATGCACTAACTCTTGTGTTTTGTTTCACCTTGTTCTAAATTAACTTTATAACATATACAAAGCGTACTTGTACATGCACTCCCATATTAGTTGGCACAACGCCTATTTGTTTTCTTAAAGCTATTTCTTCCCTGCCTTATCTCCCTTGGAAGTAAACCACATGGGTATATGGACCTGTGAGCCCCCTTATTACCTGAGTGTTTCGTTTTTGCACCTTATTCCTAGAAAGGTTTTAGGTGATTCAATTTCCTCTTTACACTTTGATTTTTTCTCAATAATTTTCTTTTAAATATTCCCTTTACTTCTTTCAGTCTTGGCATACAATTCCAGAAGGACCTCTTTTTTCTTTTGTTTTCTTTTGCTGCTTAAAATTTTTGTTCTGCTTGATAGGTTGATGGAGGAGCCAGCTGCATATGGGAAGTTGGGGCTGGCCAACCTCTTGGAACTAAGAGAAGAGTGCTTAAGGGAGTTTCACTTCCTTGATGCCTACAGAAGCATAAAACAGAGGTAAAAGTTTCCATAATGACTATTCATCTGTAAATATTCCTCATTTTGGTGCATGTGCTATCCGAGACGTTAATGTTAACAGCAAGAAGTATTTGTGTAGAAAAGGCGTTTAACTATAGGGTCCTAAAATTTGGAAGGAGATGTGATCCGCTCTCCCCATTTTGCATGAATTATGTATTGAACTTTTGTGTCTGTCATTCAATGACGAGCGTATAAATGGGTCAACATAAAAGCTTTTATGAGCACCTCACACTGCACATGAAATTATTACCACTTACAGTCCACAATCATGATTCTATGACGACCACAATTATTTTCATATCAGACAGATGGTGCACTATTGACTGGAATATATAGGTTATTATTGGAATGTAGATATACGAACTAAAAGTTTCCTCATTATCTTCGTGGCTCCTATTCTTGATAGGGAGAACGAGGCATCTCTTGCAGTTCTACCTGACCTGTTAATGGAAATCGACAGTATGGATGAGGTATGTATACTTATAATAAGCTTCCCACTAATTGAAGGAGAAGGGTTTTGGGGTGATTGGTTTAATGATGCACCTTTCCAGCAATACACAAGATGGCTATTAGCTGTCACACCGAGTTACATATAGAACTTCTTTCCGTCAAACCAAGCGTGAGTATTGGGTATTAACATTTCTTCAAAAACAAATTTTACGGGCCTTCATCATGTTAAGCAATCAGGTGTTTTTGATGGTTGTTTGGTAAATATCTGGTGCTAAAGTCTTAAAATAGGCTATTCTGGATATCTTCATTCTGGCTACTGTACTTGGCAGCATTTTCTCTATGCAGGAAACAAGATTGCTTACATTAATTGAAGGGGTACTTGCTGCAAACATCTTCGACTGGGGATCGCGTGCTTGTGTTGATCTCTACCATAAGGGGACAATTATTGAGATATATCGAATGAGCCGCAACAAGATGCAAAGGCCTTGGGGGGTTGGTGTAGCAGAATTATCTTTCACTATGGCACAACATTCTATTCATTTTAGTAACTTTCGGTTTGCACTGTGTGTTTGATTATGCAAACTCAGGTGGATGATTTTGACATTTTCAAAGAAAGAATGTTGGGTTCTGCCGGAAAGAAGCCTCGCCAATATAAACGCGCACTACTTTTCGTGGACAACTCAGGTGCTGATGTTGTATTAGGAATGCTTCCACTTGCAAGGGAATTTCTCCGCCGTGGAACTGAAGTACGTTTTTCCTTCACGCATATCGATAAAATCAGTTCGGAAACCCATAAACAATAAGAACTTCATGTTCTAAATTCCTTACTCTATATAGACTTCACTGGTTGGTTATAATACTTCCTGTCTTTGTGGTATCTGTTTGACGCTCCAAATCAGTAGTTATGTTCCACATTTCCTATCTGATCGGAAGATTTCCGTAGACGGAAATCTGTTGGTGTCAAGGAAAAATTGGGTCCTCGGAAGTTCTTTTCTGTTTCTCCCCCTGTCCCGTTAAATGTATAGAAGTACTCCTGGTTGCAAATTAATGACGAACAATTGCAGGTTGTACTTGTTGCGAATTCCCTTCCTGCCCTGAACGACGTTACTGCAATGGAGTTACCCGATATTGTTGCTGAGGCTGCTAAGGTCCGGTTAATTCCTCTTGTGCTCACTTACTCGAAAATAAATATTAACTGCCTGTATTTTATACACGAAGCAGCATTACCGCTTTTTCTAATTTTTCTACCACTTTTCATGGTAAGATACGAACATTCTTGTGCTAGTGAAACTGTTGGGAATGAATCTGAGTGTGTGCTTTACAGCATTGTGACGTGCTTCGTGGGGCGGCTGAAGCTGGGGGCTTACTTGTGGATGCAATGATCAACATCCAAGATAGTCCCACTAGAGAAAGGTCCATCTCAGTGCCGTTGATGGTTGTCGAAAACGGTTGTGGAAGTCCTTGCATAGACTTGCGACAAGTGAGTTCAGAGCTGGCTGCGGCTGCCAAGGACGCCGATCTGGTACTGAATTTTGTTTTTCCTTCTAGTAAAAGGGATTTATGCCATTTCTGCACCGAAGTCTTTTAGTAGGTAGAATTACACTGAACATCCCCCGAGATTCAGTCATATTACAGAAGACCCGTCAATTTTGAAAAACTGTGCTGCAGCAACGTGCAACCTGATTGTATATTGTGGATTCCCCCTTAAGACCAGACGGCAAGGCGGAAATCCGTAATATAAAATATGAATCTGGGATGTCAGTCAGAAGGAAATAAACTTTTCGCAATACATCCAAATTTTAGGAACCTCTATGAAAATATCATTCTTTTTTCTAAAGATCGTTTTATCGGTTTTGTCGGGGTGGGGACTGGAAGTGTTCTAATGTAGTTTTAATCACTGCATAGACAAGAAACAGTTCAATAACACAGCCAATGCTACTACTGCAGATTATTTTGGAAGGAATGGGACGAGCTCTGCACACAAACTACAACGCTAAGTTCAAATGCGATGCTCTGAAGGTAACGTTCCAAGTGTTACATATCAATTTACTCAAACATGATCGATCTTTCCGATGCATTGGCCCCGGAACTTGCATTAGTTTAACGGTGTCAGAATGTCTATTTCCGACCAATAAATTGTTCTTTGTTGTATAACGTAATATGCAGCTCGCAATGGTAAAGAATCAGCGCCTTGCAGCAAAGCTCATCAACGGTAACATATACGACTGCGTGTGCCGTTTTGAACCAGCCCGCTGAATGTTGAAAACCATGTTCCTGATCGTGCTCTTGAGCTCGGTTTTCCGGTAACATGGTCCGACGGGGCGACGAATAGGAGGACATAGGTTGTTGATCTCTCTAACTGTGAAGAGAGGACTGTTTTTTGAGCAAAATAGAAGGAAAAGTACGCAGAGCTTGTTAGTTTTTATTTTTCATTTTCAGTATTGGATTTCTGTCTGTGTGAAATTGGAAAAAAAAAAAAAAAAAAACCATAGGCGAGAAATATTTTCGCCGTCTTCTTCTTTAATTATTTCCTTTTATTTTTGTATATATACATTATTTTTAATCATTAACTGAAGAAGATTATAAAATGTCATTTTAATAAGGGTATATTTCGGCTATCTCCTTTTATGTTTGACATAATTATAAATATTTTTTTATTATTTAAAAAAGGGTAAATTACATCTACCTCCCCTGAGGTTTGGCATAATTACAAATACTCCCTCGTTGTTTGAAAAATTACAAATACCCCCCTAAAGTTTGATAAAATTATGTAATCCTTGGATGGAGGCATAGAAATGTCAACTTTGCCCTTACAGTATTTTTTTTATTTTTTTTAAAAAAATTAAAATCTTATAAAAATATTGAATGGGATGGATGAAAAAATTTAAAAATTATAAAAAAAATTATCACCTTAGTTGATAAAAAAAATTTTTTTAAAAAAATAAATAAAATTATAAATTTTAATTCATAAGGGTATTTTGGTCTGTTCACTATAAAAAATGCATAGATTGGGGTAATTGTTAGACGGTTCTTAAAATTAGGGGGGTATTTGTAATTTCTCAAACAACGAGGGGGTATTTGTAATTATGCCAAACCTCAGGGGAGGTAGATGTAATTTACCCTTTAAAAAATTATAAATATCACTCTCAAATAAAAAATAATTATAGTTATTAGGTGGTGAGGTAAAAATTATTATTTTATCATTGCTTTCAAATTTTTTAAAAAAATAAAACATTTGAAAAATATAAAAAAAAAATTAAGTCTATTAAGAATATTAATTCATAGAAAAAAATTACAAAAATACTAAAAATATGTAAAATTATTATTCATAATTCAAAAAGGGTATTCTGGACAATGCATCGTACAAATTGAATGAAAACTCAACAAAGGAAGTTAAAATTAGGGGTTGTTATAAATTTTCAAACAACGAAAATGTATTTGTAATTATATCATACTTCAGGAGAGGTGACTGTAATTTGTCGTTTGAATAATTTATTAATGCAATATCACTAATAATTTTTTAAAATTAAAAAGATTACTTTTAGAATTTTATTTAAACTAATATATAAATTTCTAATTAAAAATTTAAAGAATGTATATGAATGAAATGTATTAATAAAATGATTCTAAGACCTACTTCAAGACAATGGGGATCCTCCAAAATATTTGAATTTAAGGGAAGAATTTTGTACTAAAATGATTTGAAATTGAGTAAATTTCAAATTCATTGAAAATATTTTGTAATTATTGTTTATAGATTTGATATCCAAAATAAACATGTTCCTTAGGATTTATCTCAATACCTCAATATCATGCTTACATTTAATTCTAAGATACTATATCCAAATCCATATTTATTACACATAAAATAAATATTAAATTCTTTTAATCATGAAACAAATATTGAAATTTCATAGCACTAAATTCCATAAACTAAAAATATCTACTTAATTAAATTCCAAATTTAATAATATAAACTACAAAAATAATAATTAAATGAAATATCTCTTCTGAAATGAGCAGATTAAACCTGCATTTCTTGAAAAAGTAATATATTCTTTTGTATGATTGTTTTTGCATGAATCACTTTTGAGATTAATTTTCATAAAAATCGAGCTTCGATTTATAATTTTTAATCCCACTATAACTTCTTTTATTTAATTATTAATTTATTCATTAAAATTTCTTTCAATTTTATATTAACCTCAACAACGGGACGAGGTTGATTTTAAAATTTATTTACTATTTTTATTTAATTTAATTATAAAATTATAAATTCAAATATTATAATTATTTTTTAATTATGCAATCATCGCATCAAATTAAACTTAAAAATATGACAACTCCATAATTCACAAGCCACGATCAAACCGGAGTTCCTATTATTCTTTTTGTTCAAATAGATTTAAAAAAATCTATAAATTAAAAGAAAGCAAAAAAATAAATAAATTAAATATCGTATCTTTACTTACTTTTCCTTTTTCAGTTTCTTGAAAATGATTAAAAAATAGAAGAGAGAGAGAGAGAGAGAGAGAGGCTTTCACGTCGTCACATCCCTGTTTTCAGTTACCACTTAAGAACCATCACTTCAATTTTTCTTGTTTTTATCAGATCTCCATTTCTCTCTCTCGAGTTAATTACTGTTGTCAGCAGAATGGAGATGCTCTTACCTTTCTCCAGGTTCTTGTCTTCAACCTTCTTTTTCGCAATTTGTGTTTTCTTTCAATTTTTTTTTGCTTTATTTCTGTTGTTATAATGCAGAGAGCACTTATTTTTTGTTGTGTTTCTGGTTGATTTTTGGTGGGTTCTGCCCCAATTAATTATGTCTCATTTTTTCTGTTTTGGTTTCCCCAAATCTGCTGTTTTTGTTTTCTTTGCTGAATTTTAGGGAATCTATGGCTTCTGAGTTGAAAAAAGAAAAGCAAATTGTTTGACTTGTTTTTCTCTTTTTGTTACAGCTTTGAAATTGATGGTTGATTGGTTTTATGGGAAAAAAGGTGTGATCTTTTGCCACATTCTTGAAATGGAAATCAATAAGGGACTTCAGGAACCCTAGAAGAGGGTTTTGTTGACTCAAAGCTGAGTCTGGATGAGAACCCTTGTGGTAAAATCTTCGAACAAGTGGACTCTGTTTCCTTATGTAATATAAGTGAAAAGTGTGCAGCTGATGTTTATGGTGGCGACAGTGAAGTAAGCCAGGTGGAGTTAGCTGGAGAATTAGGTAATGGGAGCGGTGAAGAATCTATGGTGTGTGATGGAATTGCTGGAAATAATCAGATAAATAAAGGGGTCCTGGAAAGTTATCCCGACGAGACGATGTTAGTCTTGACGAACGGCAATGAAATAAAGAATAATGATATGCCAGTTTTGGAAGGGGACTTGCAGTTTAGCGGGAGTGACGGAATTCATATTGGAAAGGTTGAGGATCCTGTGGAGAAAAGTGATGATGTGTTGTATCCTCATGAGCTTTTTCAGGTGGAGAAGGTTGAGGAGCCCAGCGAAAAAGCCGATCATGTGTTGCATCCTCACGAGCCTGGTTCACCAACAAAGATAGAAGTTTCTGGGAATGGTATTAACTTGTTTGTAGAAGTTTTTGGTCCCTTAGATGGAATTTGTGAGAGCAATAATAATATGGACGACTTAGGGGAACTTGTGGTAGGAGAGAGTGACTCCAACCAAGAATATTCACGCAAAGAAAATGGATCTGTGTTCCCTGATGTTAAAAATGCAAGTGTCAAGAATGATGGGGAAGACATTGTCGGGGAGCAGGGATGCACGTTTGATGTGGGTGATTTGGTATGGGTTAAAACCCGAACTCCACTGTGGTGGCCGGGGATGATATCTGATCCCTCCAATGCTGATGGGGCAAAGTCCGAGAAAAGGGGCACCTACCTTGTTAAATACTTTGGAAATGCAAATTTTATTTGGTGCAAAAACTCGGACTTGAAGCCTTTTGCTGAGTACTTTGAACAGCTGTCAAGGCAAAACAACTCTAGAAGCTTTTGTGGTTCGGTGGAGAAGGCTTTGTCTGAGATTGGTTCACGTGTGAAGTCAAAAATGACTTGCCCTTGTTTTTCTAAGGAAAGTCAAACGGTTGCTGTACAACAGTCGGTGGGAAATAGGGAAGAAGGTTCAACCTCAATGGATAGAAGAGGTAAATCAGAGGTTCGCTCATTGTCTCTGTTTGATCCTGCATCCATTTCTGCACGTATCAGACATCTTGCCCGGTTTGTTGATGTGCCTGGTAAAATCGAGTTGATAGTAATGAAGAATCACCTGTCAGCATTTTGTCGTTCTATTGGCCATCTTCAGTTGCCTCTGCATCTACTTAGGTCAAGTAGTGATGCTGCGCAGAGGGCTCAGGATGGCTTGACATCAGAACTCACAGATAAAGGCCATAATAAGCTTTCTGGATGCTGTAGAAAAACAGTACCGAAAAGGCAGAGAAGAGAAAGCGCAGTGATAATGCTGACCTTGTTCTTGATGATAAAAAAGCTTCGTCTGGTAAAGGCTCTGAATCAAGGGAAAGGAAGAAGAGCAGGTATTTGTCCTATCCTTATGTAGATGTGAACCAAGGGCTTAAAGATACATCAACAGTGGGACAAGAAACTGAAGATCTCAAGCAAAGTTCCAGCCTCTCTACAAACTCCACTCCTTCGGGTAGTTGCAGTGGCACGAATTCTCGGAAAAGAGGGTCACGGAAACCTTCCAAGGGGAACCATGCAGTTAGTAAAGAAGACAATATTGATGCTTGTTCAGCCGAATTGCTTGCTGAACTCTGTTCCACAGCTCGTGATTCTTCTTATCTCAGCAGAAGCAAGTACTCTGGTTCGTTGAAGAGATTTTATAGTAGTTTCAGAACATTTGCATTTCTTAATGTTGATACAGCCTGTAAGGATGCTGGGAGTCAGCAGGCACCTGATCTTGAGAGATGCCCTCCCCATAGTTGTACTGAGACTGAAGGGCAGATGGAAGGTATTAGAGGGGTGAAAGAACCTGAAAACCAGAGAGCGAGTATTGCACCAGTCAAAGAGAGAGCACAAGATGCTGTAGGCAACAAAATCTCGAAAACAGATAATTTGCGAGCAAAAGGAAATGCCGTATGCAGGAGCACTAAAAAAAAGAAGGAACAAGTAATATCAGGAGGCCTGGAGTCTGTAAGCAATTGTTTCAGTATGGGCACAAACATTAATCCCAATAGCTCATGGGTGATTAGCTTCCAGCAGACTTGCTCTCAAGTCCCTCAGAGCACAACTCCTCCCATGAAAACAGAAGGAGCCACTCCAGGCCTTCCTCAAGTCAACATGATTGCTCGATTACCAGATTTGAATGGAAACCATCCGAGCTTTTCCATTGAAACAAATTCCATATGGAGGACCTTTTACAAATCTGAGTAATCCTTTACCTAACCAGACGAGAGAAGGATTTGTCTCTCCCAATGTAAATGGTGTTAACCAGATGGTTTTCACATCTGTTCCATCATTAACGGATGTGACCCTCCAAAATATTCCACAAGTTGGTAATGTGGTAAATCATACTACTCAATTTTGGAATGGAGAATTTAGATCTAGGGAACTTGACTCTGGTGTGATGAATACGGGGTTCATCTCATTTGTTCAGCCACCAGTTCAGATGGGGCTTTACCCTTCTGCTGGTAAACCTGAGAGCAAAAAGAGAAAAAGAAAGGAAAAGACTTGTGAAGTTCCTTCAGTTATTCCAGATTTGAATGGAAATGTGTTAGATAGCAGCTCACCTGGGAAGACTTTGCTTGATGGAAATCATGTACCGCCTGAAGGTAAACCGGAACAGAAGACAGGAAATAAAGCTGCAAATATTGAACCAGGAAATAAAGCTCCAGACGTTGAACCAGGTTCAAATGTGAAAAGAACTAGAAATGTGAACATTGTCGAAGAGCTTGGTGGCAGTCTTCTCTTGAACTTTGCTCCAGGATCCACTCTTCCATCTAAAGAAACGTTGGTTGCTACATTTTCCAGATTTGGGCTGTTGAAGGAATCAGAAATCCAGGTTCTAAATGATGCCACAGTGCAGATTGTATATGAAAGGAGCTCTGATGCTAGATTTGCCTTCAGAAGTCTGGAGAAAAACAAGCCATTTGGAGAATCACTTGCCAGGTTCAAACTCCATGGCATGCCAGATGCTCCGAAGACCACAACGAAAAGAAATCGCTTGCAGATGCCGCAACCCTTTTTACCTGTGAATGCATGCAAAATTCCAGCCAAGCCTGGGGCTGGGGGGACACCTGATATTGCATTAATTAGGCAGAATGTGGAGATGATGAAGTCGACTCTGGAGAAAGCAGGCAACAGCCTTTCATCAGAGATGAGAGCCAAGTTGGAGAACGAGATCAAAGCTTTTCTTGAAAAACTCAGCTCAATGGGTGGCTCCTCTTCGTCTTAGCCCCAACTGTAAGACTATATATAATCCTTGTATTCTGGCTTAGACCATCACAGACGATCTGGTCGGTAGAGGGGGGCTTATTTTTGTTGTCCCGATATTTTTTGAACTTGTATTGCAGCTCTTCCTCCCTGATATATCAACCCTCAAGAAAACTATAAATTGCAGTCAATTGCATTCGGATGGCATTTGGAAATACTCTTGTTTCTGCACCATGATGACCTGCATTCTTTCAGGACAAGAAGAAGGATGGTTTAATTCTTTTTTGAAATCACTATGTTGAACATAGAATCTGTTACTTTGTTGTTGTTGGGAGCCAAACCTAACCTAAATCTTGAAGTCCAATGAATAAGATAATTAAGCTATATAATTTGATTTCCGGTAAAATTACAGGGTAAATTACCACTACCTACCTTGAGCTTCTACATGATTATGACTATCCTCTCATTGTTTGAAAAATTACCGATACTCTATTGAATTTAACTATTGTCCAACAACTAGCCCACTTCATTAGTTTTCGTTAGGTTTTCATACAATTTTTGTGGTGAACTAACAAAAATATTTTTTGAATTATCAATTATAATTTTACATTTTCTTTTGAATTTTTTGAAATATTTTTATGGACTAATTTGCCCTCTGGTCCTGAATGTATATTCATTATTAGATGGTGTATAATTGTTGTGTTGATATTTTTTTTATTGGTTGAAATTGTAATATTTTTTTGGTTAATTTCAAATGATATATTGTTGAAATTCAAAGGAGTTTTATACATTTTTGGTATACGTGATTTCTCCCCCTTTTCCCATCATCAGCTTTGCTTGGAGAGAGTTTTTTTTTTTTTTTTTGACTGACTAGGGTTTTGCAAATGAAAAAGAAAATGGGTGGAGAAGGGAAATAATCTACGTAACAAGAAGGGCAAATATGACTTTACTATTCAAAGCTTTTATAATATACTATCAAGCCTTTTTTTTATTAAAAATAAATAACTAAATAATGGAGGGTAATGTAGTAATTTCACACTTTCCGGTTAGGGGCTTCTCAATTATTTTCAAAATCAGTGGTTTTTGTAATTTTTTAAATAATATGGAGGTAATTGTAATTATGTCAAATATCAGGAAATGTAGTTGTACGTTGCCCTAAATTACCTGCTGAATTTTATTTTTTGATAGGGACACGTGCTGAAATTTAATTACGCGCATACTTTCTATCTTTTATCACACTACAAATACCCTCAGAAGCTATAATATAATTTACACCGACAAGTCTTGAGGTGAATTGCATTTACACTCCTTGAAGGCGTACTTATAATTTTACAAAGTCAATAGTATTTGTTCAGTTAGATCGACAATCAGAGGTGTCAATGTAATTTACCCTTTAATTTTTTTTTGTTGATAAATTTAAAGAAGAAATTAAATTGTTACTCAATTTAAAATATTTAAATATTCATTGGATTAAAGTACATTTGTTAAAATATTAAAAATTCGTTGGAATTGAGAGATCCTACAAATTGTCATATAAAAATGTTTAATAACTTAAATAATTTATTAACCTAAACTCTAAATAAATACATATTTCTTATTAATGTTTTTGGTCCATGAGAGAGATTATATATATATAGAGAGTGATATATAAACATACTTAATAAATTGAATTATTATTAACTTGAAATTAAATAAGTACACAATTTTTACTTCCCAACAACAACCTACCAATATCTTTTTCCATGCACACTCTATTTTTTTGGACTTGAAAACCCTTGGATAGTGAGACATGAGCATAGCTAATAACTTGAATAATTTATTAATTTACAATTAAATAAGCGCATTTATTTACTAATATTTTTAAAAAATAGTTATTTTCCATGTAAATATTTGTGCAAGGGAGTAATTGAAATTAAAACGAGCAGACCAAAACTATTTAAAGTAAAACTTTTAGAGGAGTAATTTAGGAAAAACACGATTTGACCAGGAATTGTTGCAAAAAATTAACCGAAAATATGAATTAAAAGTCGAAATTTTTTATCCAGACTTGGATTTGGTAGAACCAATCTAATCACAGAACAAGTGTGATACACTTGCACTGTGATTGGTCACTTTTCCTATACTGTACACTAATCACATGACAAGTGTATTGCACTTGCCATGTAATTGGTTCAAGTTTGATTGAATTGGATCCATACAAGAATTTTTCAATTAAATAAAGTAGTCAATTTTTGTGTTTGAGTTCCACGTAATTGTATGCAAAACAACAAAAAAACACAAAATTCTAGTCAACAAAGATTTACAGGCCAATACCTATTTTTATATTATATTCCTTAATTTCAAATACAAGTAAATTTGAGTTGCACACAAATGAACCTTCGTTCACTTCACAACGATGAGGGTAAAACAATAATATACAACAATGCAGTTAAAAACTCGAGCTGCTAAGAAACAACTGTCTACAACTGCCCAAGATCGCCCCACTTTATTTGGACTAGTTTGCAGCCATAATCTGCTATGTAAACTGCCAGTTTTAAATCGTAATTGCCTGTCACATGCTTTCCACAGGCCGTCTGCTGCTTCCCTTAGCCAATCATCAAGACTTGGTTGCTGCCGAAAGTCTGCCAGGACCTGCCGGTTGTGTGTGCCCGTCGTTAGACCTATGTTGTGCGTATCGTCTACCGTTTGTCAAGAAATCCCACACATCGGATGCATTCTGCGCCTTATTGGCTACCGACTGTCCCCACAAATAGGCCCCAAACTCTCTTATGTGCTCACATTATGCGCATCTGCCTACCATTTCCTACTAAGTCCTGCATGCATGCCCTAATACTGCCAAGACATCAGTCCACAACACCCACAATATGCCAAACTAACGACGCCCCAAGTGCGCTCAAGACGCGGGCCATGCAGCAATCCAGTGCACCGTCACCTGATGCTCCTCAACTGACCAATGTTATTGCATCAATGTACCATGTTCTTCCCATCAACCTAGCGTCATGGCTCCAACACTGTATATGCCTTGTGCCATCCCCTACACACACCCACTGCAGAATGTAGTGCGCATGCTTGTTGCATTAGACCGAACAACGTCTCAAAGGGGTAACACCTAACCAATATTTGTATAACCTGGAAAACGATGCTCCTTAGACAAATTAATTACCTACCAAAGGGATTAATGATCAAATAAAGTTATTAATCCAGCCTATTTGCTCTAAGGTCCCATTAAGGAAGGCCAAGTAACTGTTGTTCAACAATAATCATTCACATTCTGCTTGATCTTTTTATTTTCTTCTTTCATGGATGTCATGTAAGGGGCTGAAGAATAAGATTATTAATAGCAGATTTAGACTATAGCTGATGGTTGGATTCATTTCTCCGGAATCTTCTCACCTTTTCTTTGTTTCACATTATACCTAACCGATACTTATAACTTGGAAAATTAGATCTTTTTATTTATATAGAGTTACAATAATAGCTTGGAAGGCAAAAAGAATTTATTTATTTTTTTATTAAGGTATAAATATATATAATATATATATAATTCGTCCACTTCCATTGATATTTCAAACTTAGGGGGCGTACTTAATGAATTTGAACGCTTTAATTGGTGGAATTTTTTGCAATATTTTATTGGACAAACTACAACAAGCTCTCATAAATTTTTATATAATTATTAAATACTCTCTTATTGAATAGAGGAAAATGATCATACTAATTTGGGGAATTTGAGCCAATTTGAATTTCGAAGAATTGTTCGCTAATTGCCATATTTTTAATTGCAAAATCAAATTATCAAAATTGATTTCAACAAGTCTAAAATTGCCATCCTTTACGCTTACATGACTAAAATTGAAATTTTTTTAATTTTTTTTGGTATCAACAAAAATTAAAAGCTACTAAATTTACGTCCTTAATCACAAGATGTGATTCATAGTTACCTAATCATTGTTTCTTCCTTTTTTTTTTTGGCTTGGTAGAGCTCACTTCCATCGGGTGTGAACACTACCTGCGGATCGTATCTTAATAACCCATATTAAACATATATTGGTCCAATTAACCAATTAAATAAAGAAACAGTTCTGTATTTCATTAGTGGATTAATTTATCTAAGAAGTTTATAAAGCCCGCCAATTTTAATAAGAACTTTAATTTGGGACTCAATTATTATTATTTTGTACATCTAGATCATCATGTTTACTAGGGGATATTATTCATGATATCCTGAACAATCCTACCTAGTATTGTATTTACTAGCAATTTGGCCAGCTTGATTTTTTAAGTGTTTGGCCTGTTATTAAGCTCGAAAATTGAGAGCCCATTTGGGATTCTTTTTTCTTCCCTTTAATATCCTCCACATTACCCCAATATACTATCAAAATTACATACTTTTGTGTTAGGTGCAATTAATGCACCGAACACGTAAATCAATACATTCACCAACTTTCTCTTATATTTAGAGGTGATTCAGAAGATGAGGCAAAAATAAAACAAGGTAAAGAAATGTATGAGGTGGTGTGCACATACTTTAGAAATATTTTTGCAAATAACCACAAAAAATTTGAAAAAATAACAATTTTAATCCCATATCTATGACACATGCAGGATGTATATTAGTAGGTCCCATTTCACTTAAGTGCGGGGATTAAAAGAACCAGATCACTTTAATCTCATCATTAATTATAAATGGCAGATTTGGACAAGAACTTTGGATTGCTTTCGTGGAATTTTCGGACATGTATCTTTTCTTCGTTCACATTTAACCTAACCAGAAAAATATTTTAACAAATTGATTAAGTACTAAAATATTTATTGCAAACTGCAATTCTTGGTCCAGGCCACCTAACAAGGCTGTTTATAGGGAGCATCAAGTTGTGTTGTTTACTTGCAAAGACAATATTCATCCGCACTCTGCTGCATCATCAGAAGGACCTGTTCGAGATGGCGGTAGCAGCTTATGCAACTTTGAATTCGTTTCACATGTCCTTGACAATCTCCAGCATCCTGCTCGTCTGCGTCGGCTTCACGTCGACACAAATCAAATTCAGAGCCTGCAGGAGAAAGTTCGGTTCTTGCTAGACTTTCTCGAAGCTCATTCCCAAAGAATAAGCGAAGAAATTGGAGGTCTTGGGAGGCAAATTGCTGATGCTGCCGCAGAAGCAGAAGAAGTTGTTGACCACCATGTGGTGGATCAACTTCGTGATGGATCTCAAGAAGAAGGTCATTGTATGGCCGCTCTCTCTTTCTCTCAAGATATAGACAAAGTAATAGGAAAGATCGATTCCCTCACAAAAGAGTTGATGATGATGGTCAAAGGAGAATGTGCAGACATGCAAGAAGGGCAACGAATGGTTTCTATGCCTGTCGGATCACCAGAAGTGCTTCCTTCCAGTGGCAAGAAGAGTACTATGGTGGGATTTGATGAACACTTGGAAGAATCGTAGATGAGCTCACCAGAGGTGAACCTAATCTCAAGATCCTCTCAATCGTAGGAATGGGAGGTATCGGTAAGACTACTTTAGCTCAAAACATTTTTGAAAATCCATATGTTGTCCATCACTTTGATAAACGAATATGGCTTACAATATCTCAAGCATATAGTGTGAGAGAAATTCTTCTACGCCTTCTTATGATGTAAAAAGTCAAGAAAGCAGTAGGACATTAGCCGAATTAAAAGATCAACTGCACAAGACATTATTTCGTAGGAGGTACTTAATTGTTATGGATGATGTTTGGGATATTGAGGTTTGGAATGAGTTGAACAGATTCTTTCCAAATAAATAGGAACGAAAGCCGAATTCTCGTGACCACTAGGATATCAAATGTGGCGATTTCTTTAGGCTCTCACGAATCTTATAGGATGCATTTTTTGGATGGGAATAAGAGTTGGAAATTATTTTGTCAGAAAGCCTTCGCACAAGAAGGTTGCCCGTATCCGGAGTTGGAGGAAATTGCTGAGAATATTGTTGAGAGTTGCAACGGACTCCCTCTGGCAATTGTTGTAGTTGGTGGCCTGCTTGCAAATTCCAACAGGACACGAGAATATTGGAAGTTTGTTGCAGAAAATATAAATGCTTTTCGTAATTCAGAAGATCACGAGGGATGTCTAAAAATATTGTCATTGAGTTACAACAATTTGCCAATTCATCTTAAACCATGTTTCCTTTATATGAGAGTTTTCCCTGAAGATTATGAGATTCGCATCTCCAAACTAACCAAATTATGGATTGCTGAAGGATTTCTAAAACCAATAAGAGGTAAAAGCTTGGAAGAGGTAGCAGAGAAATACTTAAGAGACCTTATTGATAGAAATCTTATTTTGAGTCTCCAATTTGAGGATGATGGGAGCATAAAAACATGTGGAATTCATGATCTTTTAAGAGATTTATGTTTGAGAGAATATGAAAGAGAACATTTTATTTATGTCCCAAAAGTACAAATACGCGTTAGTCTCGGCTGTGAGAAGGAGGACAAGTGCTTCGTGTGCGGCCTTGGGACCACACTCCAAAGGATAGATCTGAATGAAGTGCATGATGCCTCACAACTAACATCACTTGCAAGTGTTTTGGTGTGCAATGCCTGCAGAAATATGTATCCAAGTCTTAATAAAACAAGATTCGTCAGGGTAAGATTAGTGAGCAAGAATGGGCAGTCTGGAGAGTCCTGTGAAGAAGAGATTCTGCACCCAACTAGCTTGCGGTATCTTGAGGTGAAAAAGATGAGTAACTTGGAATTTTTATCTCCATCTACAATAGCTTACTCTGGAACCAACAGACTTTTACTTTTCTTTGGTCCCGTTTCCAATAAAACAGTTTTTTCACCATCTGAAATTTGGGATATGCCACACCTTAGGCATTTTCTTGTCCTAGTCATGTAATTTTACCTGATCAAGTAGTTACTCAAAATTCCATTATTATGGAGAACCTACAGACTCTTCCAATATAAAAAATTTCAGGTGTACAGACGAGGTCCTGGAAAGAATGCCAAATTTGAAGAAACTAGGTGTTTCTTTTTCCGGAGTAAATGGCAGGATGAAATGGCAGTACTATCGTCTCGACAATCTTATCCGTCTACAGAACCTCGAAACACTTTGTGTCAGTGCTGGGTATTTGACATTAGAGAATATCACTTTCCCGACTTCACTTAAGGAGTTGCGCTTGGTTGGTTGCTATATTCCTTGGGAAAATATGACGACTATCGGTTCCTTATTGCCTAATCTTGAAAAGCTTGAATTGCGCTATAATAAGTTTCAGGGGTCCAAGTGGAATCAAGTTGAAGGCGAATTTCCTCGACTAAAAGTCCTAAAAATTTCTGACAGTGATGACCTAAAGTGGTGGCGGGCAGAAAACATCTGCTTTCCTAATCTTGAGATGCTCTTTCTAAGTTGGATGTGGGGTTTGGAGGAGATCCCTTCAGTTATTGGAGACATACCCACGCTCCATTCAATTTCTTTGGAAGGTTGCTCTGATTCTCTTTGCGATTCAGCGAAGCAAATAGTGGAGGAACAACATGACAATGGAAATGAGAGTATTCAACTTTACATAGATGAAGAAAGGTACCAAATTGGTAGTTCTAGGAATCAAACATGATGTTCATTGTATTATTTATTTATGTTTGCATTTTATCAACAAGTTAGTGGTTAAGTGCAGAGGGACTCTGCAATTGTGTGTGCTCCACAAATTATACACATACTTCCTAGTTTTGTAAAAATTATAGCTATACCCCAAGGGTGCTAGTGTAATAATTTTTAGGAGGTGTTTGTGTAAGTTTTGGCTATGAAGAGGAGGCGCAATTGTAATTACAACTATAATATCAAGAAGTGTAATTGTAATTTTGCAAAAGACAAGAGGTGTTTGTGTATTTTGGCTTATTTTAGAGGGTTTCAATGTAGTTTACCCTATGATTTATATGTTCTTTTAGTAAGAATTCTTTTTTGGTTGAAAAGATGAATATGTAATTCGATTAATATATAAGACGCGTATCAGAATCCAACAGCACCACAAGAGTTGAAGGATATCCATAAAAATCCTAAAATTAATGGGGTACTAACCTACAAAATAGATGTTAGCACTCTAATGCTTAAGTCAATAATAATCTTTACTGATAAAATAAAAGGGAAACTCGAAGTGGAGTAAGAATAATGGTGAAAATATAATAGTGGTGTGATATAGTTCGTGTGGAATGCAAAAAAGTGAGCTTGAGATAACTTCAAAATTTTAGAGAGAATAAGAGCTTGGGTGTGAGAGTAGATATTACCAATTAATGACTACACCAAAGGTCTATTTATAAGTGCCAGTAAAGCAAGATTCGAAAGGTAGATATGGAGAGTCATATGTTGTTTGAAAGCTACGGGTATTAGCTATTCAATTGAATAATCCGTTCATGATTTAGACTCGTATTGATTGAGATATGACTATTTGACCAAGTCTTATCCAATTTGTCTGAAAATTCGGGAAGCCATTACCTGTTTGGTTAACAACCTCATTGCAACTAGATTACTAGAGTTTGTTGAAAATCTTTTAGTGCGATGCATCATAATATGTCAGCAATTTATATAACATGTCCGCCTTATTCTATGGTAACTTATCTTGCTCAAATGGGCTTGTTTCTTGGGCCTGCTAAGTTAGTAAAGATAGAAACAACTTTATGAGTTTTACCTCCCCACTCATGCCAATAGGTCATGACCGGATGGGTTGATTGATGGAGGCCCACCTTCAGGTTTTAGGCTTTATGAAAAAATATTGATGGGGTATCATCACTCCCCCCACTCCACAAGTGCAAGACGTAGTGTTGGACAATTAGATTAGGAAGAATATCCCTACAAAAAGGATTTTTTTTTCCTTGAGTTATTAATCCAATAGGGTAAATCCTACTCGGTTGTAGGAGATCCTGTTTGGCTTAGTTGATTTCGGAGGGAGAGTCCTTTTGCTTGAACGAGTTGCACACATGTGGATTGAGGGAAATATGAACATGTCTGGTTAGTTATAATTACAAAAGATAGAAGAGAGAGAGCCCATGCCATACTCGTAAAAGACCTCTCGACGATTGGTGGAGGTTTGACAACTAGGAGAGAGGGACACGAGTCCTATGCGGGTGGGGCTATTGGGCTGATGACATATTTAAGGCAATTTCCTCCTTTTGTCATTCACACGCCTCCTTCATTGTAGAGTAAGTTTCTTTCTCTTTCTCTTCATTTTTCTTCACTTATTCAAGAACAGAAAACCTGACCTCATTTTTTGAAAATCTATGAAAGTTTCCTCAAATTTGAGTTTCTTTTTGTGCTAAAACCTACTATTTTCCCTAGTCGATTTTAAGTAAGCATCCCTGCTCTCAGCTCCTTTATTTTTTTGTGAGTATGTTGACCAGCAGTGTAGATGAGAGGGCGGTGGAGGAAGTGATGATAGATCTGGTAGGTTCTTCTGGTGAGAATGGTGGAAAGCCAGCTACCTCTAACTCTGCTTCCCACCATGGAGGTGAGAGTAAGGAGGAGGGCAACAATAAAGAGGAGGTGGAGAGGAAGAAGGCTAAGGATAGGCTAGTAGCGTACGGGTGGAGTCCTTCAGAGTATACCGCTCTCGATTCACTAAGAGAGATGAGGGGGTTATTAGAGAAAAGTATGGGAGACCTGCTGAATACGTGATTCATGCCCCTACTGCTGATGATCACCTAAACTTCCCCTAAGGGTTTTCGTTGCTTTTTCTTGGCCAAGCTGGAGGTCGGATTACGCTTTCCTATTCCCAACTTTTTTTGTTGATGTTGCCACCTTGTTTAGGTTCCTCTCAACTAGTTGGTACCTAAGTCTTTCAGCCTGCTCGGGGGTTTATATGTCTTGGTAAGGAATTTTGTGACATCCCTTGTGTTGCCTACTTTCATTGTTTTTTCCTGTTGAAAAAATTAAGTCTTGGCCTGTTTTTATTTCACTGTCATTATAGTTTGAATAGCAAAATGTAATTTTTATCCAAAAATTATAAGTAAGGCTATTAATTTTGTTAGTAGCCCAACAACGATTTTGAGATTCTCGTGCAATTATTTATTTGAGCTACGTAAAATTATATTTTGATCCTATATCATTAGTATTTATGGTCTTATAATTTATTTTTTATGCATTTAGTCCTGAACATCTCACATTTAATCTTTTTTTTTGTGACAAATTTAGTCCCATGTTGATTTTTTTCGCCTTTAGTACTGAACATCTCACATTTAATCTTTTTTTTTTTGTGACAAATTTAGTCCCATGTTGATTTTTTTCGCCTTTAGTACTAGAGTATATCTAATTTTTGGTCTTATAATTATTGGTTGCTAGCAAAAAATATTACCACATAATTAAATTTGTAAAACAAGATCAAATGTGTGGTGTTCAATACTAAATTCATAAAAAAATTGATTAAATATATAAATAAAGTAGTTATAGAATAAAAAAATGCCAAGTAGCTATAGTTACAGGACTAATTGCTTTTGAAATAATTTACTTTGATATGCAGTTACAATTTACGGTAAACTTTTAGGTAATGCCATGTTATGTGCAAAATTCTTTTTTGTTCCGTTAAAAAAGGTCATTTTTATTTTTGGTATCACAATTGTGGCGAATATCGCTTTTGGTACTATAAAACATAAAAATACGCCTTTTTGGTCCCGATTAACAACAGAGGTTAACGCCCGTTAACTCCTATTAGAAGACCTTGTTTAATGGTACTAAAAAAGCAAAAAAATGTAAGTAGCTGATCCAAGAGGATGATCAGCCACACTGGGGCTGAGACACGGCCCAGACTCCTATGGGAGGAGGCAGCAATGGTGAATTTCCCGCAATGGGCAAAAGCCTGACGGAGCAATGCCGCGTGGAGGTAGAAGGCCCACGGGTCGTGAACTTCTTTTCCCGAGAAGAAGCAATGACGGTATCTGGGGAATAAGCATCGGCTAACTCTGTGCCAGCAGCCGCGGTAAGACAGAGGATGCAAGCGTTATCCGGAATGATTGGGCGTAAAGCGTCTGTAGGTGGCTTTTTAAGTCCGCCGTCAAATCCCAGGGCTCAACCCTGGACAGGCGGTGGAAACTACCAAGCTGGAGTACGGTAGGGGCAGAGGAATTTCCGGTGGAGCGGTGAAATGCGTAGAGATCGAAAGAACACCAACGGCGAAAGCACTCTGCTAGGTCGACACTGACACTGAGAGACGAAAGCTAGGGGAGCGAATGGGATTAGATACCTTTTTTCGTACCATTAAAAGAGAAAAATATTTTAACCAACTTTTGCCACACACTATAAGAATTTTTTTTATCTTTTACAAAAATAAAAATTTTCAATTTTTTTTGATATATATAATAAATAGTTCTAAAATTGTAATTACTTTTATTGAAGATAATTTCTAGGATCTATTTTACTATTTTTAAAATTATATTATTATTTTTTTTCTAAAATATATATTAATATTTGATCACAAACTATAAAAAGTAAAAATTATATTTTAGTAAAAGTATTAGATAGATTTTATTTTATTAAACAATAACTTAATTTTTAAATTAAAATTATTTACACTTGAGATAATTGTAGCATTATTATCTCATTTAAATTTAATTTTATTTTGTTTGAAAATATTTTAGTAAAATTTGATCATAAACTAAAAGAAAAAAAATTTAAATTTTTTAAAAAATTAAAAAATGAAAGAATTTTATTTTAATATAAATAATAAAATAGTTTATAATTTATAAATATATTTATTTTAAATAAATTCTAGCATATTTTAATTATTTTTAAATTTAAATTATTATTTATTCTAAAATTATTTTAATAAACTTTGATGAAAAAGTAAGAAAATGCATTTTAATTTTATTTCTATAATTTATCTCGAATGTAAAAAATTATAATTTAAAACTTACTTTATTATTTAATAAAATGAAATTTATCTAATACTTTATTCAAAAATTAAATTTTATTTTCATAATTTTAATTTTAAAATTAAGTTATTGTTTAATAAAAATAAAATCTATCTGATACTTTTACTAAAATATAAATTTTACTTTTATAGTTTGCGATCAAATATTAAAATATTTTTAGAATAAATAATAATTTAATTTTAAAAATAGTAAAATAGATCCTAGAAATTATCTGAATAAAAATAATTATAATTTTAGAACTATTTTTATATAGGGTTAAAATACAATTAATAGCCATGAAGTATTCACCCTACATCAATTACCCCCCTGAAGTATTATAATCTTAAAAAAAAAATTATGATATTTGTTTGTTAAGTTTGAAATGCCCATTTTACCCTTATAAATTGCTTTGTGAAAAAAAAAGTAAAGAGATTTTTAAAATGCTAAAATCACCATTTGTCTTATTATAGTTTCACTTATTTATCGAATTCTTTCTAAATTGTATTTCTAAAGTACTAGTGCCTCGTCTTATTTTAGTTTTACTTGTTTGTCAAACTAAGTTTAAAATAAATTTATACATGCACAAAATTACCATATTATATAATTATCATATATGAAAATATATATTATAAAGATATATTAATTTTATATATTTTTATTAGTTCACCAACCCTTTTGATTTTATTAATTGTATATTTGTTTAAGTAAATATACAAATATATATGAAGGTATAATTTTTTTAATTTAATTTTAGAAGCAAGTGAAATTAAAATAAAATGAGATCAAAGTGTTTCAGAATTATGAAAATTAATTGTATATGCATCTATAAACTTATTAATCAAGCTCTTTTTATTTTAGCTTCACTTGCTTGTAAAATCAAATTAAAAAAAATTATACATGCATATATATATTTATATATTTACTTAAATAAATATACAATTAATAAAATCAAAAGGGATGATGAACTAATAAAAGAATATATATAGAATTAATATATAATTATCTATATATGATAACTATGTAAATGTGGTAATTTTATGCATGCATAATTTTACTTTTAACTGGTTTGACAAAGAAGTAAAACTAAAATAAAATAAGCCACAAGTACTTTGGGATCATAAAATAAAAAGAGCTCGATTAACAAGCGAAACTAGAATTAGACAAATGATGATTTTGGTATTTTAAAGATCTCTTCATTTATTTATTTTTTTCACAAAACAATTTTGTAGAGCTAAAATAGACTTTTTAAACTTAAAAGGTAAAGGTCAGGGTTTTTTTTTAAGGTTTTAATACTTTAGGGGGGTAATTGGTGGGGGATGAATACTTCAGGGATGGTAACTGTATTTAACCCTTATATATATATATATTAAAATAATTTTTTCCTAACATTTTTATTTTTGTAAAAGATAAAAAAAAAAATTCTTATAACTTGTGGCAAAAGTTGATTAAAATATATTTGTCTTTTCCTTTTAATGGTTAAAAAAAACACTTTTTTTTTGTTTTTTTGGTACCATTAAACAAGGCCTTCCAATAGGAGTTAACGGCATCCCATAAAAAAAAAGGAGTTAACGGCAAAGGAGTTAACTCGGGACCAAAAAGGCGTATTGTTGTATTTTATGATATCAAAAGCGATACTCGCTGGTACCAAATAAAAAAATAACCTTTTTTAACAAGATGAAATTTTTTTTTTGCTCGCTATATATACATAGTCCCTTAAATTTGTATTTTAAATTAACATTTTACTTCCTTTCCAAAAAAAAAAAAAAAAAAAAAAAAAAAACATTTGGCTTCATAATTTTCATTTTCTAACCTTGTCATTCTCAAAGTTTATATATTGTTTGATTCGAGTTCTCGATCAATTTTTTGGGGCATGTCACACACTAGAAAAAATTTAATTTTTCGCAATGATCAATTACCATAGCCAAAAGAAGAAAATCGTAGCAAATATGAGTTAACCACGGCTTCGCAACGGCCATTAGCCGTTGTTTCTGTAAGTGTGGCTAAAACATTAACAATGGGCCAAAACCATGGCAAATGTTTTGGCTATGAGTAGAAATCAAGGCGAATATAGATTAGAAGTGGTAAAAAATTAAATTTTTTCTTTGACTTGTTTAATCACGATTTTTCTTTGACTTTCTACAATTTGAAAAATGTCCTTTTAACTTTTTAATTTTTTTGATTTTAAGAGACCATTCACTGGATTTTTTTCAAAATTGTCGAAAAATGCCACCTGAATCTAAAATGCCATTTTAATTTTGAGAAAAGTGATTTTATTGAGTAATTATGCCCATGACGTTGCAATAGCATGAATTTAAGTTTTTGTTTTTTTAAAGAAAAAATGTGATGCAGCATTCGTTAGTGACCACATGACATTAAGTTATATTATTTACTAAATTACTACTATTTGTATTTAAAATAAAAATTTTATACTTTATTTTTATTATTTTATATTTTTAAATTAAATTATTTTCTTGAAAAAATTTAAAATATTTTTTCCTGTATGTAGTATTAATTAACTAACTTATAATATTATTAATGTAAATATATTTTGATAAATTAAATATCAATACAAAAAGTATATCATATTTTCAAATTATATTATTTAATAAAAGTAACATTTATCATTGTATGTATTTGAAATAAAAAAAATATTTTTTTATTATTTTAGATTAAAAAATAAAATATTTTACTTAATTTTTAAGAAAATAAAAAATAATACATATTTTTTCCTCCTCTATTTTTGTGTATATATATATACATAAATAAAAATATAATTATATATATTTCATATTATATATATATATATATATTATATCGTATGACACAAAGAAGAAAGGTGGTGACGACACCGCCTTTTCTTTTGTGGCGGCCCAGACCTATAGGGCGAGTCCCTATCGCCTAATCTGGGCGACTACATTGCCAATTTTTGGGGCGACCTATCGCCATTGCCCTCGTCCTCTATCATGGTGGGCGATGGTTCATTGGACGACAACGATCGATGGTCGCCCCATAGATTGACAATAAGTAAATGACAATTATCAATTACCGTTATTATTTTATTATTTTACTAATTTATCACTATGGATGTGTTATTAATTATTTATGGTGATAAATTTATACGCGATTCATGTTACTAATATTATATAATGACAAAATAAAAACTATTGTTACTGTGATAATTTTAAAATTCTTACTTAAATATATAGTAATACTAGCTATATCTTCTTGTAGTGAATGCTTTTGCGACGATATTTAGTTATGATAAAAATTTTAGTCATACTTATAAAAACCTCGGTCAATAACTGCGATGTGACCGTATTAAATGATTATTTACTAAAATTATTTACAATTAGCCATAGTTAAAAATATTATATTTCTTCCCGCGGATAAAAACTTAAAGGAACCATTTATGACATTATCTACCCTAAATTGTTATATAGGAATTTCCTTATTTAGATAAAAGAATAAGATTAAATTTACTTGATTTCCAATATATGTGAATGTCAAAATCTCTTATTATTCCTGAAACGGAAAGAAGCAAAGAGGTCACATGAAGATTATAACTAGATTTATATTAGCATATACCACCAATTTATGGTCCAAAACTGAGAAATGGAAACATGCAAAATAGTGTTTTAATATATTTCTAAATAAACTTGTAATATTGGAATCTCTTATAAAGATTTATCAACATTATCACCATCGTGCATTAACTAATGGTCAACATTATGTAATATTTTTTGAAGCAGAAACAGTCTATTCATGAAATTGTCAGTCAAAAATCGTATTCAATTTGTAGAAAAATCTGAAAATCTAATGTGAAAATTCATAATTTTCATGCTATATATAGGGCACCCAACTGCATGCAAAAATACAGCGAAAATCATTTCTTTTTTTTCTACACATTCATCAGAACCCTGGAAATATTTCTTACGAAAGTTTCAAATAAATGGGTTCTACTACGCTCTGTTGCTTGATCTCAATGACGGTCCTCTTCCTCTCGATCCCACATTGCATGGGGGACCGCGGAACTGAGTCGCGGATCGACAATATCTGTCGAGAGACGGACGATTTCTATTTCTGTCAAAACTTTTTCAACAAGCATCTGCCGGGGAACGTGGTGGACCTAAAAGGGCTGACGCAGATAGCTCTAACACAGACGTTGATATACGTATCGGACACGCAGATACTCGTAAGAAAGTTGGAAGCAAGCAACAGCAGCAGCACGGAGCTAAAGAACCTGCTGAAGATTTGTGAGACAGGGTATGGAATAATAGTGAATGAGTTCGGAAGTGCAAACTTGGATTTTGCAAAGGGAGACTATAGATCTGTGGTGTTTGAAGTAGGGAAGTGTGAGAGGTTTGTGAATGACTGTACAAATGTTCTGGCCGGCAGATTGCCTGTGATGAAGGTCAAGAATTGGCAGGCCAAAGTGCTGGTTAGAATGTCGTTTGTTAGTAGTAGTGAGCTTGATGGTGGGCGCAGTCAAGGTAGTCCTCCTTTAGCTATTTAGATAGCACCCAAAATTCACATTTGTTTTCTTTTTTCTTCACACAAGAATTTTGGAATAAGGGAATTGAAGAAATGCATGTTAATTATGTGATGATTAATGAATGAACTGCGAGTGTTTGTCTACTTTTATTCCATTTTTTATAAAATTTAGAGAAGAGATGAATAGTAGGTGTATTATTTCGTTTTTTAAGTTTTAAATTTATATATCGATGACAGGCATGACAAAAAAATATATATAATATCAGTGGTTTAATGTTATCAATAATGTATGAAAATGCAAATTTCGTCCTGTAAGATAGGAGTGGCAATTTTGATCCTGTTTAAATTACAATTCGCAATTTGGTCCTGTAATGAGAAATTGATCGGATAAATTTCTAAAACGCTATGGTTCTTATTACTATGTTAAAACACTATAAAAATTAGGCTATAGCAACGAATTTTTCGTTGAAAATTTGCCACTTACTTTGCTACAAAATTCCAAAAATTTAGATTTTCGTGGCAAATTTCCGTGGCAAAAAAGCAATAAAATGTTCCAACGGACATCCAACTGCCAAAAGCCAATGCAAAAATCGGTTTCGTTGCAAAAATTACGGCAAAAGTTGCCACGGAATTACTTATCTGTCGCTAATTTACAACGGTTTGTGCAACTGCTAATATTCATGGCACTATTTGCAATGGATTTTCCAAATTATATCCATTGCTATTAATTTGCAATAAATTTTGCATCGGAAAGAATCCGTTGCAATTTGATTAATCTTTTTGGTATGACTTTTACAACAACCTTCAAGTTATATAATTTTCAAGAAAAAATAATTATTATTTTTGCCATGAACTTCTTGGTACTTTCTTTTGTTGCATATTAAAGAGTTCAGTGCTGCAATGATTTTTGCCACGGATGCAATTCCGTGGCAATGCTTGATGATAAATTTGCAATGATTTTTGCAGCGGACATTTGGTTCATTGCAATCTGTACGAGGTAGTTGGAGATATTTATTTTTTAACGTTACATTTGCCACCGTGTTTGCAAAGTAAAGTTTAAGAAGGACGTAAGAATGAGATTCTGTGGCAAATAAATTTAATTACATTAAAAAATTAATCCTTTTGAAAATTTGCTTGGATTCTTTTTTATTTTGAGCTGATTTCTATTTTGTTTTTTAATTTAATTTGAATATTTTTAATTGTTAAAAAAAACTATGAGAACTAAAATAAGATAATAGTTATATTAAAATCATAGAGAGAACTGCAATATAATAATATTTTTATAAAATTAAAATTATGTTTATAACAGAACTAAGTTGACCATTTGAAATTGTAGTAAAAAATTAAGAGCAACTTGTTGTTAAGTAAAATTATTGTTCACTTTCTCAAGAATTTTTGAACTAAAAGAAAAATCATTGCAATTTCTAATGCATTTTTAAGATAATTTCCACTTGGATTTCGCTCCTGATTAGTTATATCTTTGCCAATACCACAATTGATTAGATGTTTTCTCAAAGGAAGAATAATACAAAAGAATTTTTGTTTTTGAATCTCATATTTTTTTTAAAAGAGTTTGAATTTTAAAATAGTAAGAATTATAAGAAAAAATTGTTAAGTGATTGTTTTAAATTTAAATAATAGTTTAGTTTGGTCATAGATAAAGAACTAACATAAATTAATTTAATTGAGCCAAAGTTGAAATAAAATTGAGTAAAAAACATAAACAAAATTTATTTTATTTATTTAAATGAAAAATAATTAAAGAGATTATTAAAATTAAGAGAAATATTAGTGCTTTCAACTTTAGTATAATAGAATCAATAACCGCAGTGAAATTATATATTTATTAAGGATATTTCTAAAAAGAATCTTAATAAATTGCAACTATTGTACACCATATAAAAAATCATTATATTAATACTTAAACAAATAATTACTACTAATTATATTTTTCAAAACAATTCAAAGTTTATAACATGTTTATATTTCCATAACTATCTTTTAAAAGTTAATAAAAAATAAGATAGATGTTGTTTGTTCACGTGGATGTTTGGCACCTAGAAAAATATGATACGTTCCCTATTACAAAAGAAAATAAAAATAAAACATCAATTAAGTACTTAATTTTGATTGGTTTAAAATTTCAATTAAAGTTCATAAAGTAAATACGTCGAATTGATAAGAAACATGATGCAGTATCTTTGAGAAGACAATGAAAATAGTTAAAGATAAATAAGAAAGATGATATTGAAAATCAAATGACAAGCAGTAGGTAAATGATAAATAATTACACTAAATAAAAAAACTCAATAAATTCATGAGCAAGAGGATTTCTCCTCCAATAAAATCCAACTAGCAAATGAATAACGGAACCATGTGTTTACATAAAAATTTAATTAGTTATATTGTTATTTAACTTTTAAATTTTCATTGAACATATTTACAATAATTATTAAAAGTTTAAATTCATTAAACTTAATGAATAAGATCTTTTCATTTATAAAGTACTTATTAAATTTTAAAATAATATTTATTAATTTATGAAATACTTTAAGTTTTTTCTTAATTAAACTTATAAATTTTACCAAGATAATAAGTATCACATGCAACGCACGGTAGTGTAAAAAAAAAAAAAAAAAAACAATACGACGACGTCATATTTGATTTCTAGTGGCTATAAAGAATCTTTTAACTCTGTTCTTCATCGGAGTCTACAAAAGAAAGATCGGAGTCTGAAAAAACTCGTTCTTCATCCACTTGTTTCCCATTTACATAAACTTGAAGACTCTCATTTCCTTTCTCTTTTTGGTCCTTCACTATTTCCAGTGCCGAATTCATAGCAAACTCACCGCAAATTTGGAAATGAATGGAATGTAGTGTGTATATATCTCCAATGCTTAAAGGGATCTCTTTCAATTCAAACATCTCCTCTAGATACAACCCATGCAGATTTGGAAAATGGATATCCTCTGCTCCCCACTGCTCCAAATCATGATTCTTTATGCTAAGGACTTTCAGCCGAAGAAATTCCCCTTCAACTGGATTCCACTCCCGCCCTTTGAACGCATTATTCAATTTAAGCACTTCAAGATTGGGCAACGAAGAACCAATTATCGTCATCTTTTCCCAAGGAAATAGGCATCTTGACAAACTCAACTTCTTCAGTGAAGTTGGGAAGTCTATGTCCTCCAAGCGACAAAAATTATACTTTAAAGAGAACGATTCAAGTTTATTGAACAGCGCAAGTTTATCCAAGGACACCGGCCAAACGACATATAGTTTCTTCAAATTTGGAATTCTTTTAACAATCTCCTCACTACAACTAAAACCTCTTGATGAGCTAAGTGTACTCAGGTTTTCCAAGATAGTGGAATCTTGCCCCTCCAGTAAATCAGGCAAGCTACTATTAATACTGAGACGCCTGAGTTTTGGCATCTCCCAAACTTCAGACAATGAAACTGTCTTTGAATGACCAAGATCCAAAATTTGTAGATTCCAAAGTAAGGAAATTGTACCAGGAACTATATGTTTCTGATTCTTTTCGATCCGATTATATCCTTTAACCTTCAGGTATCGTAATTTTGTGTGTAGTGGAGATGTTACATCTGATTCATCATGCACTGATTTGAATACCTTCACCCATCTGAATTTATTAAGATTTTGATACATATTATTACACGCCTCGCAGACTGATGGACTGGCAACTGTTGTTGATTGTAAGCCAATCAGAACTTCTTGAAGATGTATCCTATTCTGTCTATCCTGTTTGTGACTACATAGGAAGCAGACATCGCCGTCATTCAATACTGTAAAAGGAATCTTTTGTGCTTTAGGGATACGAATGAGATGTTCCCTCTCAGATTCTCTAAAACACAACTCCCTCAAGATATCATGAACACCACATGTTTTTATTTTTCCAGTATCCGTCCATTTACGAATCAAAATTAGATTTCTGTCGGCAAGATCCTTCAAGTATTCCTTTGCGGCTTCTTTCACGCTTTTACCTCCTACTGGTTTTAGAAACCCCTCACTTATCCATAATTTTATCAACTTAGAGGCTTCAATCCGATCATCTTCAGGAAAAACTCTCATATAAAGAAAACATGGTTTAAGATGAATTGGCAAGCTGTTGTAACTCAAAGATAATATTTTTAAACAATAATCATCGTCTCCAGAATTGACAAATGAGGTTACATTCTTTGCAACAAACTCCCAGTATTCTTGTTTATCTTTGGATTTTGCAAGGAGCCCACCAATTACAACAATTGCTAGAGGAAGTCCGCGGCAACATCTAGCAATATTTCTTCCAATTTTTTCCAACTCTGGGTAAGGGCAACTTTTTTGTGCAAAAGCTTTTTCAGACAGTAAATCCCAACTTTTATCTTTGTCTAAAAAGTTCACTGTGAAATAATGATTGTCAAAGCCTAAAGGACGAGCCACATCCAACAGCCTAGTAGTCACCAAAATTCGACTTCCATTACTATTATTTGGGAAGGACATTTTGAAATCTTCCCATGCTTTGATACTCCACAAATCATCCAAAACAATCAAGTACCTTTCACCAAATAAAAGTTTGTGAAAGCATTCTCCTAACTTAGCTAGATCTAGCTCATCTGCAGCACTTGCTTTGATCTTTTTGCCATTTATAAGGTACTTTAGAAGAATTTCTCGGACGCTATATTGTTGAGATATTGTAAACCAAATGCGCATATCAAAGCGATTGATAATATATGGATGGTCAAATACATTTTGAGCTAGAGTTGTCTTACCAATGCCTCCCATCCCGACGATTGGGAGGATCCGAAGATCAGATTCATCTCTAGTAAGCTCATCCACGACCTGAAGCAAGCGTTCATCAAATCCCACCATAGTATTCTTGTCACTGGAAGAAGGTGTGGTAGAACCCATATTCCCAGAAACTATAGGCTGTTGTTCTTGGATGTCAACCCGTTCCTCTTTAACCATCATCAACTTTTCCGTGATGGAATCAATCCTCTTGATAATTTTTTCGATATCTTGACGGAAGGATGAGAGCGCAGCCATATGATGAGTTTTATCTTGAGATCTTTCACAAAGTTGATTCACCACGTGGAAGTCAATGATATCGTCTGCTTCATCGGCAACAACAGCTAGTTGCCTCCCCAGATCTTCCATTTCTGGGCTTATTCTTTGGGAATGAAGTTCAAGAAAGTCTTGCAAGAACTGAACTTTTTGCTGCAAGCCCCCGATCTGTTCCTTGTCCAGATGAAGGCGATGACGACGAGAAGGATGCTGGACATTGTCGAGAACATCAGAGAGAGAAACCAAAGACGCATAAGCTGCTACAGCCATTTGAATGTGTGATTGATTGTTGTTTGTGTGAATGTAATGAAAGATAAGGAAGAGTGACAAAGAACGCGTACACTATATTTGACCTGCCAGATCTGTCGTTCATGTCACATGACTTTCTGTTCGGCCCACAGAATATTATACTTTCTTTATTGGGCTAGTCATTCTTTTCATACTAGCTTTTATAAATAATATACTTACTAAAATAATACACTTATTAAAATTCACAAAGTGTATAAGATTTTTTTATAATAAAATCAATTATAAATACATACACATATACCGTATCTCTTAACCCTTTATAAATACTATAGACATCAATTTTAAAACAAAGTCACACTTGACTAACAAGATTAGACATACATTATTTTCAGAAAAAAAAAAAGATACGAGACACTTCAGGTCTGTCGATGATAATTCTTTCGTTTTTTTTTTCCTATGCTTTAATCACTACCACATTAATATGTAATTTTGAATTATATAACAAAAATATATCTAAGAATTTAAAGATAGAAAAATCATTTATTTTATTAATGTATACATTTAGAGTTGATGAGTACATGTATGTAAATTCTTTAGATAAGTTTCAACCACGCTTCACGTTTTCATTTTAAGTTTTCTTTTTTTATTATACTTTACAATAAAATGATACAATAGTACACTTTAAAAAACTTATAATTAAAAATATTTTAAATTTATATTTGAACATCTTTGGAGGATAAATAATAATATGTGTTTTTAAGTTATTTTGTAACACTTTCATACGTAATAATTGGTTCCTTAAATTTGTATTTTAAATCACTTAAACCACTCATTTTCATTTTCTCCCGTTTGGGCCCTTAAATTTTAGATGTTATTTTATGCTAGTTCTTCTGACAATTTTCCGAAGAAAATTTAGCTCGTCTTTTTTTCTTTTTTTACTTGAAATTTTAGTCCATTAAGTTTTAAATTATATCATATTAGTTCTTATTTTAGACAAGAAAATTATTATAACTTCCCACCTAAAGTGTTGGTTGTGAAAGATATGAGCTAAGAGGCTTCTTTACTATTTTTATTTTAGTTTTTTTATTGTGAATACTCGTAATAATATTTTATAAACTCCTATCCATAGAATACTAGGGTGCACTTTCCAATGAGTGGCTAGAGTTCAAGCACGTTCTGGGTCAATGTTGGCTAATGAGATGCACGCAAGAATTTATGTTTTCTTTAAATTAGGTTGAATTTGAATTTAAGGATTTCAAATTATGAATTTTAAAATTTTTAATAACAAGTCTGCTGAATTTGTTTAGAATATTCAAAATTTAAAGAATTTCATATCATTCAATTTTAATTTTAAATATATTTTATTGATAAATTTTAAATTCTTTTCAAATTAAGTTGATTCTAGTCAAATATAGTGATGTTCTTATGGTTGCACTATGCAAGCTTGATTCCTTACCTAGACGAATTAGTGGTTCATGAGAAAAGAGAAGCTCGTTAGATTTGTTGGGTGGTTCTTAACTAAAACCCTCCGATACTCAAGTAGCTCAAGGTCAAGATGGTGAAATAGAGTCAATGTTTGAAATGTGATAGAAATTGGTGGGATATGTCTTGCCATAAATGTAGTTACACAAGACGTATTTATAGGCTCATATATCCTTACATGTCTGGTTCATGTGGCGACATCTCATGCAATAAACTGTTAGGAGATCCACGGCTTAGGTTTCGAATTAGTTAATGGAGTTGGTTTGGTGCAAGCTGGGTAAGATGACCCGACCCGACAAAAGTACGCTGATTTGGGGATTTCCATGTATTTTGCTCTCATCTTGAGACAATGTAAGTCTTTTCCTGATCAACCAAGTTTGTATACCCCCATCATTACTCCCCTACTTCTTCTAGTGTTTAAGCCATTATACTAGGAGAAGTTGAACAGTCACCTTGCAAAGTGTTGCCTCCCCAAACTTTTGTTTTCACTAACGTGTCAGCATCTAATCTGTTTCGATAGGGCAGGATTTTCATGTTCTTCCCTTATAAATACGTGTTAATTTGGCTCACTTGATCGCCTCACATATTTGTTGTTTTCGACCTGTTCTCCAGGACGCTGCCTTTTGCGAAATTCGATCATCTTTCTCAAGGTACTTGCTCTCTTCCAATGGCTTCTTCCTCTAATTCGAACTCTAGTTCTAGCTCTTCTTCTGGGTCGTCTGTGACCTCGCCCCAGTCTAAGGATTTAGATGTAGGCATGTCTAGTGTTTCCCTTCCCCTATTGGTGTGTCAGCTGGGCCTTCTCTTGAGTGTTCTCTATCCTTTAGGGTCATTGGTGTTAAACCATCTATAGAGTTAGTAGATCCATATGATGTTCCTATTCACATTAGGTATCAAGATATGATAGTTAGGAGTCCTTGGTCAGGTACAGTCAGCACTCTCTGTTCATCAAATAGAAAAGAAATACTTCATCCCTCATGACTATAGAGGTCTACTTCCGCAGTCCTTTGATAGAATACATTGCCCTCCTCAAGGTTTTTATCATTTTTTTATCCCGCATTTGAAGGCTGGCCTTCGTTTTCCTTTGGCTCGTTATATAGATAATATCCTCCGATGCCTGGATATTTATTCCATGCAACTCTATCCCAATTCCATTAGTTATATTCTTCTTTTTATCATAATAATGTGGCGCCTCAACTTCGAGCCTAATTTTGAAAATTGTGGTCTCTCTCCTTCACCACCTCGAAGAGGTTATAGAGGCTTTTTCTACTTCACTGCTCATAAAGATTGTTGTTATATAGAGGAGCTAAAGTCCAATGTTGATCCTTGCGGGGAGAATTTTATATTTACTCGACCTCCTCTCGACTGGGATTGGTCTTTTCGGTGCGATTGGTGTGTCTCTGAACTCGATCCCGTGGCTTACGGAGGGGGGATGAACGACGATCTTATTAATAATCTTACCATTTATCGGTACAAGTCTAAGCAGCTTCTTGTAGAGAAAGTCTTGAAGCTCGCTAGACTCTCTTCACCGCCCCTCCCTATTAGGGGTTCGTTTTAGGTGATTCGCTTTTCTTTATCTTGTATGGTATTCTTGGCTCCCTCCCCCATCCTTTTCATATGGCTAATTGCCAACCAACTTGGGGCTAAAAAGGGGACACTACCTGCTAGTGTCCTAGCACAAGTTGAGGCTGTTAAAGGCAAAATGCATGCTATCATAAAATTTTAGGGATAATTACGCTGACCTCCTTTGTTAGTATGGGAATATACAAATTCCCCCCTCTTACTATGAAAATTACATAAATTTACCTTGTTGGTTTAGTACCATTACAAATTGGCCCCTCCATTAGTCAAACTAACGGTCAAATCTTCCTATTTTTGCTTGTGAGGGATTTTTATAAATTTTGCTGAAGAAATACCCTTAAGGGTGAATTTGTTTGTGAACCTTCAAAGTTTGAAAATCAGTCATGACTACCAATGGATTTCTCATCGTGGGTCTTGTGGAAATGGGAATGATTCTTATGGTATGAAAGGAAAGTTGGATGGAGAAGGAAAGCGAGGGTCTTTTTCCAGGCCTGATTATAAATATAGGAAGATTACATAAATATTTTGATTGAAATCAGTATTGATCATTAGTTTGACTATTCGATGGGCTAATTGTAATGGTAATAAATCAATAATGTAGGTTTATGTAATTTGCATAGTAAGAGGAGGGGGGATTTGTATATTTCCATAGTAACAGGGAGTTCAGCGTAATTATTCCAAAATATTATGAAAAACTGAGTTAATAACAAATCTTATGGTAAATAGTAAGGTTGATCCCTTAAAATTACTTTAATTCTTAAATTAATTTCTTGACTTTGGCATTCTTAAAATTTAATTTTTATCTCAATTTGATCTATTTGACAATTTTTCAGCAAAAATGTGGTCGAATTTTGACTTTCTAGAGGATAAAATGATCAATTTAAGTATCTTTTCCTCACTTTAGTCCTTTATGTGGAAAAAGTATTTTTTTTTTTACTTTTTTTTGTTTTGAATATAATATAATTATCTTATGTGAATAATGAAAACTCTGACTTCTTCTTTAGAATAATGACATATTGTTCAACTTACCTCCCTGAGGTAAAATACAACTACCTCCTCGAGTTTGACATAATTATGATTATTCTCTTATTGTTTGAAAAATTACAAATACATCCCTCAAAATAGAAAATAATTATGTTGTCCCTAAACGGTTAAGTGGACACTACTATTTTACTCTTTCTGATTTTTTCTAAAAATAATAGAAAATATTATTTGAAAAATATAAAAAGATTGTGGGTGGGTAAAATAAATAATCTATAGAGAATATTAGTTCAATATATATATATATATATATATAATTATTATTTATAATCCAAAAGGATATTTTGATCAGTTCACCACAAAAAGTGGATGAAAACCTAATGGAAGCTAATAGAATAGGCTCGTTGTTGGACAAATATTAAAATCAAAAGGTATTTATAATTTCTCAAATAACGAGGATGCATTTGTATTATGTCAAATCTTAGAAACATTGATTGTAATTACCCTAAATATAATTCATTGATATAAGAGATTTTTATTGAACCATTTCTCTAAAATAGAATTATGTATTAGAAAAACCTCTTAACAATTAGTTATGAATGACTTTGTAAAACACATCTAATTTGAAATATAACAACAACAAAAAAATAAAATAAAATATGACTATAATTATTTTAAATCTTAGAAGTTAGATAAAAGTATAAGAAAATTAATTAAAACCTTTATTAATGTTTGATAAATGTTACAATTGGGGTTCCGAACAAAAAAATTGTGGAATGTGCTTTTTAAATAGATTATTTGATAAATTTCACATATATATAAAATCCATTGTAAGAGATTTTTGTAGAATTATTATCTAATACCCAAAAATGTAGATATTTATAGGCTTAAATATATTTTTAGTTTTGTAATTTTGGAACTTTAGTATTTTTATCCTTTATCTTTCTATAATTGCAAAATAGTTCTGTAACTTTTTGATATTTCGCGATTTTGGTCCTTCCGGTGCCGAATTTTGCAAAAATTATTAAAATAAATCATGTGCGCCTCACGATTTTGGCATTTTTTTACTCTTTATCGTTCTAGGGTTGCAAAAAAACTCCTGTAACGTTTTGACATTTCACAGTTTTGATTCTTTCTGTGCTGAATTTATAAAAGTTATCGAAATAAATCATACACCACATTATTATTTTTTTTAAAAAAAAAATTCGTTCATATTGGCAAAAGTAAGACAATCAGAATAAAAACCCCAACTTAAATGAACCACATGAGGCGCGCATGATTTATTCCGGTGACTTTTATAAAATCAGCATCGAAAGGACCAAAATTATAAAATATCAAAAAGTTATAGGACTATTAATATTTACCATCCTAAAAAGATAAAGGATAAAAATGGCAAAATATCAAAATTATAGGACCAAAAATATATTTTATTGTGTAAATTATCACTTCTATAACCATATGTTATTTATTTTATAATTAATAAAATTAATCATTATTCTTTTTAGCATGCACCTAATGACAAAAAAATATTTTTCCTATTATTATTTGCATGAAAGATATATGTCGATATGTCTAAAAATTTGCCACATTTCGTAATGGAAACTATTGTAATCATTATTCTTACTATTTCTTTTTTTTTTTTTTTGAAACTTCCTAAATAAAAAAATAATTACTATGTTAAGTTAAGCAGTATGTTGTTATATTTAGAGAAAGTTTAAAATTTTCATTATTCACATAAGATAATTATATCATATTGAACATAAAAAATTTAAAAAGTAGATTTTAGCCTAAAAAAGTTATCAGTTTTACAATTTACAAGCTTAAATGACTAACTAAATGAGAAAAATAAACTTAAATAAATTATTCTACCCTTCAGAAAGTAAAAATCCGGCAACATTTTTACCGTAAAATGGTTAGATGAACCAAAGACAAAAACTAAAATTTAGAAACGCGAAAGTATATAAAAACATAACTTTAAAAAATTAAAATGATTCTAAATGGAAATATGAAGAATCAATTATACTATTTACCCCAAATCTTATTTATGTCACAACGCGTCATATATCTGAATATGGTAGTTTTATTAATTTATGTACTAAAGCAGTTAATTAATGTAAAATACTATAGATTATATAAAATTCTTTATTCAATAATGTATATATATATATATATATATATATATATATATATATATATATATATACATACGTATATATGAATAGAAATTTTATGTACTTAACTGGGAGATTTTTAGATAGTAACTTTTACTATTGCTGAGTTATTTGAAATCATTTTTTCAAACTCCTTGTTCAATGTATCCGTCCATCCAATGAACTTAATTAGATTATATTTGAAATTGAATTTAAAATGACATTATTTTTAAAAGATTTTGAAATTCATCACTATTTAACAAAATATAGATTAAATTTAAAATTAAAGAATTTGAAATTATTTTGAATTTAGAAATAATCAAAAAAAATTTAAAGGATTTGTTATTACAAATTTGAAATCCATGACTTCACATTCCAGATGTAGCCTTAAGATGTTAAATGATTACCACCCTTTAATAACTTAAACTTTTAAATGTAATATCAAAGTTAGGACAAACAAAGGATTTTGAATTCGAGTTTCATTATCGCCCCAAAAGTTTCACGTATTGGATTTCCAGGTCTTCATTTAAGAATGAGAACTAAAGCAAATTTCCTGTTTTTCTTTAGTGATAAAGCAAATTTCCTGTTACAAGTCAATCTAACAACGTTATTTTGTTTTGTTTGTGGACTGATTGTTCAAAGAAAAAAAAAAAACACTAAATGTTAGGACTTAAGAATAAAATTAATTAGTTTAATCCCCGTTATTTAATTGGCAAATTTAGACTAAAGTTGGCCTGATTTGCGGGCATCTTCTTACTTTTACTTTCACATTATACATAACCAATATTTAATGGATTAATTCAAGATTTAATGCAATTCAACATGATACATGAGCAAATTACTCAATATGAAAAAATGATAGCAATTTACTTTTGTATTTTTCAAAATGAAGCAATTTACCTCGTGTGTAGAGTTTGGTTGGGGAAAAATGGAGGAAAAGAAGTGGAGGAAAAATGAATGAAATAATATTGCGTTTGATTAGGAGGAAAAGAAAGGAGGTGAAGTAAAATTCAATGTATATGAAACTCATTCGGAGTTCAATTTTGTTTTCATCCAAAATTGAAGGAAAAAGAAGTATAAGGCCAAAAAGACAAAAAAATATAATTTTTATTTTTATTTACTCTATTACCATATATATATATATATCTATATTTATAATAATCTTTCCAATTCTTCTCTCCTTCTTGCTGATAATACCCTACATAATTGAGGAAAAAAACAAATAAAAAATCGATGAAAAACTACTGCATCAAATTCAACAATCAGGTAAATAATCTTGTTATTAAGTTTTATTTATTTAAACTAAATAGTTTAGAATAGATGAACAATACTTATTTTGATAAATATTTTTAATAAAAATATTCATATTCTTATTTGATAAATATTTTTATTAATAAAATTTTTAAATTTTTTATATACTAAAATTATATTAGTATAATATTAATTTATTTATTTTATGATACAAAGTGAAGAGAAATGTAATTCAATAAAATTATAAAAGTTAGTATTTTCTTATCAATCTATTTTCTTCATACCAAACAAGGGAAAGTATTTGAGATTTACCCCCTTCCAATCACACCAAACAACTTGAAGGAAAACTATTATCCTTTCCTTTCCCCTTCCCCTCTCCCTTCTACTTCCCTTTTCCACTCATTTAAACCAAACGAACCCTAAGGGAGTTAAATTGTTTTATTTTGAAAAACACAAGGGATACATTGCTGCATTTTTTAAAATACAAGGAGATAAATTGTAATTTTTTTTTATAGTTTGATAATTTGCTCATTTATAATATCACAAGATGGTTGCTTGCATTTTTTCCGATTAATTAAATAGTAAAGTAATTAATGGAAAAGTAAGTTCTTCAGCCAGGTTGCTATCACAGGCTCCATTATGAAATGGCAAGTTGAAGTTTTACAAGCACAAACAATCTGCTTCCCTTTTTTTTTCCTGCACGTAATTCAATCTTAAGAGTATCAATCGGAGGTGTTTGTTGGAGAGATGGCAGTAGCAGCTTATGCAACTTTGCTTTCCTTATCGCATGTGCTAGACAATCTTCAGCATCCTGTTCGTCAGCGTCAGCTTTATGTTGACATAAAGCAAATTCAGAGCCTGCAGGAGAAAGTTAAATTCCTGCTGAGCTTTTTCGAAGTTCATTCCCAAAGAAGAAGCGAAGAGATTCAAGAAATGGGGAGGCTAATGGCTGATGCTGCGCAAGAAGCAGAAGAACTCATTGACCGCCATGTCGTGGATCAACTTCGCAATAGATCTCAAGAAGAAAGTTATCGTATGACGACCATCTCATCTTTCTGTCAAGATATAAATAAAGTAATTGGAAAGGTTGATTCCATCACAAAAGAGTTGATGATGATGGCCAAAGAGGAATGGGCCGACGTCCAGAAAGAGCAGCCGATGGTTTCTGTGACTGTCGGATTACCAGAAGTGGTTTTGCAGTGGCAAGAAGAGTACTATGGTAGGTTTTGATGAACACTTGGTCCGCGTCATGGATGAACTCACCAGTGGTGGATCTAATCTCCAAATCCTCCCAATTGTAGGCATGGAGGGATTGGTAAGACTACTTTAGTTCAAAATGCTTTTCATCATCCATATATTGAGCACTACTTTCATAAAAGAATTTGGTTTACAATATCTCATGAATATAGTGCGCGAGAAATTCTCTTACGCCAGTTTAATAATGGAGAAGACCAAGAAAGCAATGAAACTTTAGTTGGATTAGGTGAAAGATTTTACAAAAGTTGTTTTGGTGAAAGATATTTGATTATTATGGATGATGTATGGAGTACTAAAGTTTGGGATGATCTAAAGATGTTCTTTCCAAATAACAATAATGGAAGTCGAATTATGTTGACTACTAGGGAGTCAAGTGTGGCTATTTCTCTAGGCTCTTACAAACCTTATGTGATTGGTTTTCTGAATGAGGAAAAAAGTTGGAACTTATTTTGTGAGAAAGCTTTTGCACAAGAAGATTGTCCATATCCAGAATTGGAGGAAACTGGTAAGAATATTGCAACGAGTTGCAATGTACTTCCTCTAGCAATTGTTGTAGTTGGGGGGCTGCTTGGAAAATCCAATATGACACGAGAATATTGGGAGTTTGTTGCAGAAAATGTGAATGCTTTTCGCAATTCAAAAGATAGCGGAGGGTGCTTAAAGATATTGTCTTTGAGCTACAACAATTTACCCATTCATCTTAAACCATGTTTTCTTTATATGAGAATTTTTCCTGAAGATTCTAAAATTCATATTTCTAAACTAACCAAATTATGGGTTGCCGAAGGATTTATAAAACCAATAAGAGGTAAAAGCTTGGAAGAGGCAGCAGTGATATACTTGGAGGATCTTATTAGTAGAAATTTGATTTTGATTCATACATTTAAGCGTAGTGGGAAAACCAAGACATGTGGAATCCATGATATTTTAAGAGATTTATAAGATATGAAAAAGAGCATTTCAGTTATGCCCCAAAAGTGCAGAGTGTTTCTTGTAGGAATGTGACGGAGGACAAGTGCTTCATGTGTGGCCTTAGGACCTCACTCCAAAGGATAGATCTAAATGAAGTGCATGATGTCTCACAACTGACATCACTTGCAAAGTGTGCAGCACCTGCCAAAATAAGTATCCAAGTCTTACTAGAGCAACGGTAGTGAGGGTAAGATTAGTGAAGAGGAACTTTTTAGGCCGAGAACCCAAATATGATGAAATTTTGCTCCCTACTAGCGTGCGGTACCTTCAGTTGAACAACTGGGAATTTGTATCTCCATCTGCAATTGCTCTACTTTGGAATCTAGAGACTTTCATTTTAGGCACAGCTAGTAAACTTGTTTTACCATCAGAAATTTGGGATATGCCACAGCTCAGACATCTTATTTCAAGTAGTGGTTTTGCCTTACACGATCAAGTAGTTACTCAAGATTCCGTTATGAAGGAAAATCTACGGACGCTTTTCCAAGTAAGAGATTTCAGGTGTACTGCCGAGGTTCTTGTTAGATTGCCAAACCTGAAGAAACTAGGTATTTTTTATTTTCATTATGGAGAAAAGAGAAGTACGGACTGGTCGTACTATTGTCTTCACAATCTTTCCCATCTGCATAAACTCGAAATACTCTATGTCGGATGTGAGGATTTGTTATTGGAGAATATCACCTTCCCGACTTCACTCAAGACGTTGCTCCTGGATAGTTGCAATATTCCTTGGAAAGAGATGACGACCCTTGCTTCTTTATTGCCTAATCTTGAATGGCTTGAATTACAAAGGGATGCCTTCAAGGGCTCCGAGTGGGATCAAATTGAAGGCGAATTTCCTCGACTCAAAGTCTTAATAATAGGGGAATGTGAGTTGAAGTGGTGGACAGCAGAAAATAACCACCTTCCTAATCTTAAAACCCTTGTTCTACGTTTCATGCATCAGTTGCAGGAGATTCCTTCAGTTGTTGGAAATATACCCACACTCGATTCGATTAATTTGGTACATTGCAATAGTTCTCTTGTCAATTCAGCAATCCAAATACTGGAGGAACAACGGAGCTTCGGAAATGACAACCTTCAAGTTTATGTCGATTACAAACATTACCATGTTGGTAGCTCCTAGCTGCTAGGAATCAAACACCCTTACATCATTGTACAGAGGGATTCTGTAATTATAGATTACTCTTTTTTTTTTTTTCTTTTTCAGACAGGAAATTGTTTTTTAATTCATGTACCCTTAATATTATTTATGTAATAATAAGATGTATTAGGATAAAAATTATAAGAAATTATAAAACAGGAATATTCTAGCATAAGTATTATAGAAAGGCGAAAAAAAAAATGTTGATGAAAAAAATTAAAGAGTGCAAATTATGCATGATGTTTTTCCTAAAGAACAAGAAATACTTGAACATTAATAAAATAAGATTTCACCATATCTGGTGAATATATAAGTGAATTTACCATTTATATATCCAAAATACCAAATTTTAATTAACATTAATATTTCTATATGTGAGAATCATGAAAAACGAAACATGATTATTATAAGTTAATATAATCATGTTAATTAGCATTTTAGTTATGCATCTTTTTAATTTTTACGATACCAATCCTTTTGTTGCCGAATTTCACCTCCACCAACAAAAAGGGCGAACTCCGACAAAAAAATAACTAAAACAAAACATTAAAAAGATGTAACTTGGGCCAAGATATTACCTTAAAAAACGAAAGAACAAAAATGCTGACAGAAGTGGACCAATAGGAGCAAAAATCCAATTTTAAAATATCGCATAGAGGCACATGCATTTTTCCGGTGAAAAAGATGAACTCTGCTGAAAAAAAAGACTGAAATTACGAAAATTACAAAATATAAGACCAAAATACCACCCTAAAAACTAAAAAATTAAAAATGCTAAATGAAACAAGTGACGGGATCAAAATTCTATATATCTATAAAAGTATGAATGTGCATAAAAGTTTCATTTATTTTTTACTCGACTAAAATTAACCCTATAGATTATTACTAAGGACAAAAACATAAAATAATATTAAGTTCTATTAATTACTTTTCCAAATTACATTTAGTTGCTCTTAGTAATTACTTTCACATTACATTTATTTACTCTTATTAATTACTTTTCACATATTATTGGTATTTACACCTATTAATGACTTTCACATTGTATTTATTATTTTTTTTTCATAAGAACATAATATACTTTACTTATTAAGAAAAATACCCTTATGGTATTAATTACGTTGACATTTATTTATTTACTCTTAATTACTTCTTATATTTTTCATATTTATTTCTATTGATTATTTTCACATTATTCTTTATGTATTATTATGTTTGTATTATATTCATGATAGTACAATTTACTTATTAAATCAAAACAGTACCCTTATGGTATAGGATAAAATGACTATTAAAAAATTCATAATTAAACAGTATGAAACAAATATAATAAATTATCAATAAAGTGAGATAAGTATCTACACGTTTATTAAGACTCAGGCACAAACTTGATCATAAGAACTCACCCTTAACAATAAGACTAAAACATTATTGATCACACTCACCAGTTTAAATAAGCCAATTAAAGTAGTAGAAAGTAAAAAGAACCTAATGATTATGGTCACTAATCTACCCTCGTTAATCCTCTCATTTCTTGCTTTAATTCAATTAATCTCGTGTGCAGGCGAAATGACGAAATTAACCTCACTTAGAAAACTCAACACTCATAACATATATATTAGTGAAATTACCCTAAAATGTTATCATAAAAAGTGAACGGACAAACTACTGGCATAAATAGACAATAGGAGCAAAAACTCCAATTTAAAAGGTCCCATGAAAGGGACGTGCATTTTTCCAGTGAAAAGAATGAAGGTGGAGAAAGGACTAGAGTCAAAAATTAAAAAAATATAGGATCAAAATACTATTCTAAAAAATTAAAGAATAAAAATAATAAATGAACTAAGTCTGGGATCAAAATTGCATTTAAACGTTAGAGTACAGGTTGGAGTTGGACTGATTTTGTGTGAATCTTTTGACTTTTTGCTCCCTTCACATTAATCCTAACCAATATTTTATAACCTGGAAAACAATGCTCATTGGGCAAATTAATTGAATACTGAAGTGATCAATGGACAAATACAGTTCTTGATCTTGCAGCCTGCTCCTCAGGCTCCATTAAGAAATGGCAAGTTGTAATATATATATATATACAAGCACAAGCAATAATTATTCACATTAAAAAATTACAATTGTTTATCCATCAGGCTTCCCATAAGGTCCTGTATGAAGGAAGTCCAAGCACAAACAACAATCATCCACATTCTGCTTGATCTGTTTTTCCCTGTAATAACTCAATTTCAAGAGCAATAAATCCAACAGAGATCATCATCCCTGGTGTTCGTTTGAGTATGGCAGTAGCAGCTTATGCATCTTTGCTTTCGCTTACACGCATCCTGGAATCTATCCAGTCTCCTGCTCGTCTGCATCAGCTTCGTCTGGACACGAAACAAATTCAATGTCTGCAGGATAAAGTTAAGCTCTTGCTAGACTTTCTTGAAGTTCATTCCCAAGGACGAAGCCGAGAAATGGAGGATCTGGCGAGACAGATTGCTGATGCTGCTGAAGAAGCAGAAGATGCCGTTGACCGCCATGTAGTTGATCAACTTCGTGATGGATCTCAAGATGAAAGTCATCGTGAGGCAGCCTTCTCATCTTTCTGTCAAGATATAGACAGAGTAATTGCAAAGATTGAGTCCATCACGAAAGAGTTGATGATGGTCAAGGAGGAATGGACCGACTTGCAAGAACCAAAGCCCATAGCTTCGTTGCCTGTCGGATCATCAGACGTACTTTCTTCGGTTGACAAGAATAGTGCTGTGGTTGGATTTGATGAACACTTGGTTCGTGTTATGGATGAGCTCACTAGAGATGAACCTGGTCTCCAGATCTTCCAATTGTCGGAATGGGGGGTATTGGTAAGACTACTCTAGCTAGAAACATTTTTGAACATCCATATTGTGAATCACTTTGATATGCGTAGTTGGCTGACAATATCTCAAGAATACAACGTGAAGAAAATTGTTCTAGACCTTCTAAATATGTAAAAACAAAAGAGAGCGATGAAGAAACTTTAGCTAAATTAGGAAACCTATTGTATAAAAAATTATTTGTAGAAGGTATTTGATTGTTATGGATGATGTGGAGCACGAATGTTTGGGATGACTTAAAGTTGTTCCTTCCAAAGAATGAGAACGGAAGTCGAATTCTGGTGACGTCTAGGGTATCGAATGTGGTTGTTTCTTTAAGCTCCAATAAACCTTATATGATGGATTTTCTAGATGAGGATAAAAGTTGGAATTTACTTTGTCAAGAGATCTTTTCACAAGAAAGTTGCCCATATCCAGAGTTGGAGAATATTGGTAAGAAAATTGCAAAAGGTTGCAATGGACTTCCTCTTGCAATCGTTGTGCTTGGGGGGCTGCTTGGAAAATCTAATATGACACAAGAATCCTGGGAGCTTGTTGCAAAAAATTTAACTTCAGTTGCTAATTCAGAAGATGATGACTATTGTTTAAGGATATTGTCTTTGAGTTACAACAACTTGCCCATTCATCTTAAATCTTGTTTCCTCTATATGAGTCTCCGTGAAGATTATAAGATTACTGTTAGCAAACTAACCAAATTATGGGTTGCCGAAGGATTTCTAAAACCGATAAGAGGTAAAAGCTTGGAACAGGTAGCAGAGGCATACTTGAGAGACCTTATTGATAGAAATTTAATTCTCGTTCGTACATATGGGCATGGTCGGATCATTGAAACATGTGGAATTCATGATCTTTAAGGGACGTATGCTTGAGAGAATATGAGAAAGAGCATTTCATGCGTTCCCCAAAAGTGCAGCGTGCTTATATTGGCAGTGGGCACGACATGTGCTTCGCATGTGTCGTAACCCAGCATCCCAAATGATAGATCTCCATGAAGTGCATGTTGCCTCACAACTGACATCACTTGTAAGTGTTTCGGTATGCAACACATGCAGAAATATGTATCCAAGTCTAACTAGAGTAAGATTAGTGAGAGTAAGAGTTATAAGGAAGCGTTTCTCTGGTGAATCCTACGAAGAAATTCTGCATCCGACTAACGTGCGGTACCTTAAGGTCAAAAGTTCAGATGATTGGGAATTTGCATTCCATCTGCAATGGCTTTACTTTGGAACCTACAGGTTCTTACTTTTGGTTTGAAATATGGTGCCCCAAAAGCCGTTCTACCGCCTGAAATTTTTGATATGCCACAACTTAGGCATCTCATTGCACCAAGAAAAAACGTTGTTCTACCTGATCAAACAGGTACGCAAGGCTCAATTAGTATGGCAAACCTACAGACGCTTTTCCATATAACAAATTTCAGGTGCACAGAGGAGATCATCAAAAGAATGCCGAATTTGAAAGAACTGAAAGTTTCATATTATCGAGGAACAGGAAGCATAGAATGGTCGCACTATTGTCTCTACAATCTTGCCGTCTACGTAAACTTGAATCTCTTTTTGTTGGAGGCGACGGTCTGTTATCGTTAGAGAATATCAGATTCCCGACTTCACTTAAGGAGTTGCGTTTGTATGGGTGCAGCATTCCCTGGGAAAAGCTGATGATTGTTGGTTCTTTGTTGCCGAATCTTAAAGTGCTTAGTTTGTCCAAGAATACGTACAAGGGGCAGGAGTGGAATCAAGTTGAAGGCGAATTTCCTCGGCTGAAAGTCTTGACGATTTTCGATTGTTATCTGGTGTGGTGGAGAGCAGAAAACGTCCACTTTCCAAATCTTGAGAGCCTCCTTCTGAGTTTCATGTGGAAATTGGAGGAGATCCCTTCAGTTATTGGAGATATCCCCACACTCCGTTCAATTCATTTGGAAAGCTGCAACAATTCCTTGTCAATTCGGCGATCCAAATACTGGAGGAACAACAGAGCTACGGAAATGAGAGCCTTCAGCTTTATGTAGATGAAAAACAAGTAGTTTGCTTCCTAGTCACGAATCAAACATGTCCTCATTGTACTACTTCTTTCTTACATTTTGTTAAGTTAGAGTATGGCTTTGATATTGCTCCAGAGTTAAAGTTCTGCAGTCCATTTATGATCCATGTTTGCATTATTTTGAGGGACAACAAAAAAATACAATTTTAGTCTTGTAATTTATTGGGGTGATATTTTTTGTCCTACATGGTTTGATCATCGTAATTTAGTCCTATAACTTTAAAATTTTGAAAAGTTTCATCATTTTTCAACTAATTTGGCAGGAAAATTGCACGTTACTTGCACATGACCTAATTAAATTGCAATTTTAGTTCTGTAATTTAGGAGGCGTTGACATGCCATGTCATTTTTCAAGTAAAAAATCAAAGTTCCAGCCACCGAAGGACTAAATTTCATCAATTTTGAAAGCTAATGAACTTATAAAAATGGGCATAATTATCGACTAAAATTAATATTGAATATATTAACAGACTAAAAAACAATTTTTTCTATATAAAATTTTAATTTTATATGTTATAGGTATATTTAATTAAAATTTATATAATATATTGTAAATATACAATTTCTCCTCATATATATGGAGGGGCATTTTAGTTGTCCCTAAAAAATAGACCCTAGGTTGATTGGAGGCAGTGTGAGTCATTGTTCATAATATAGATGTGATTTTTTATATTTAAATTTTTATAGGAGATTTTTTTATATTTTCCCATATCACAGGAACTCAAAATGAATTCAACCTTATTATAAAGGAGTAGATACTCCTTATTTGTGGCTATTCTAGTAAACCTAGAGAGGTAGCATTTCCCATTGTACTTGCTTTATTTTTGGACTAATGTACAAATACCGGGGACTCCAAAACAGCTCCCCAACTTTAGGCCGTTTATTTATTTTTTTTAAAAAAAGAACAACATCATAATCCTTTTTTGATAATTAATTATGCAATTGTCGAAATGACTTAATAGCTTTTGCCTCGAAATTGCATCTAAACAAATTCCATTTATTTATTTATTTATATTTTTTCATTTCTTTCTTTAGTGTAGACCTTACTGTTTACGACTTGAGATACTACATATTAATGTTTTATGTCGCAACAGCATTATTTATATTTCAATAGCTCAAAGATTAAATTAACTATTCTCGTAATTTAATGACAAATTTAGACTAGAGCTGATAATTGGATCCATTTCGAGAGAATCTTCTGACTTTTTCTTCATTTCACATTACACCTAATCAAGATTTGTAACTTGGAAAACGATGCCCTTTAATTAGACAAATTAATTAATCACAATTATTGGAAAAATGCATTTATTATCGGGCCAAGTTGCTGTTTTGATTTGCACAAACCATAATCATTCACATTGTCTGTAATCTCTTTGCTCCTGTTGCTCAACTCGTAGAGCAATTGCAACAAAGATCAGAATGGCAGTAGCAGCTTATGCATCTCTACTTTCTCTTTCGCATGTCTTGGAGAATATCCAGCATCCTGCTCGCCGGAGTCGGCTTCATCTAGACTCGGACCAAGTTCAAACCCTGCAGGAAAAAGTTAAGTTCTTGCTGGAATTTCTTGAAGTCCATTCTGGGAGAAACAGCCAAGAAATGGAAGATCTGGCGAGACAAATCGCTATTTTTGCTGATGAAGCAGAAGATGTCATTGACTTACACGTTGTATATCAACTTGGTGAGGGATCTCGGGATGAAAGTGAGGATATGGCCGCCATCTCATCTTTCTATCAAGATATACACAGAGTAATCCAAAAGATTGACTCCATCATGAACGAGTTGGTGATGATCCAAGAGGAGTGGACCGATGTCCCAAAACAACAACCGGTAGTTTCTGCGCCTGGTACTTCATCAGCAGTATTTACTTCCAGTGGCAAGAGTAGTACGGTGGTCGGATTTGATGAGCACTTGGTTCGAGTCATGGACGAGCTGACTAGAAATGAACCTGATATCCAAATCATCCCAATCATTGGGATGGGAGGTTTTGGTAAGACTACTCTAGCTAAAAATATTTTGACAATCCATAATTGTGAACTACTTTGATAAACGTATTTGGTTTACAATATCTCAAGAATATAGAGCCCGGGAAATTCTTGTGCGCCTTCTTAATAATGGAAAAGACCAAGAAAGTAGTGAAACTTTGGCTGAATTAGGACAAAGATTGCATCAAAGTTTATTTGGTAGAAGATATTTGATTGTCATGGATGATATGTGGAGTATCAGTGCTTGGGATGATTTAAGGTTGTTTTTTCCAAATAATAGGAATGGAAGTCGAATACTGGTGACCACTATTTCAAATGTAGCAGTTTCTTTAGGTTTTCATAGCCCTTATGTGATGGATTTTCTAGATGAGGATAAAAGTTGGAATTTGTTTTGTCAAAAAGCCTTTGGAGAAGACATCCATATCCGGAACTGGAAGAAATTGGCAAGACTATTGCAAAGAAGTGCAATGGACTTCCTTTAGCAATTGTTGTGATTGGTGGGTTGCTTGCGAATTCCAATAGAGCACTAGAGTATTGGGAGCCAGTTGCCGAAAATATAAACTCATTTTCTGACTTAGAATATAATGAGCGTTGTTTAAAAATATTGTCTTTGAGTTACGATAACTTGCCTATTCATCTTAAACCATGTTTCCTCTATATGCGGATTTTTCCTGAAGATGATGAGATTAAAGTCTCCAAGCTAATAAAATTATGGGTTGCTGAAGGATTTTTGAAACCAATAAGGGCTAAAACTTTGGAAGAGGTTGCAGAGGAATACTTGAGAAACCTTATTGACATGAATCTGATTTTGGTTCGTAAACAGATGGATGGAGCGAAAACTAAAACATGCAGCATTCATGATCTTCTAAGGGACCTATGCTTGAGACAATTTCGAAAAGAATATTTTATTTGTGTCCCAAAATTACAACGTTTTGATTTGAGGCACGTGTTTTTTGGAACAATAACATGTGTTTCCTATGTAGTTCTTGGCTCAAAGTCCAAAGGATGGATCTCCCTGAAGTTCAGGTTGCTTCACAATCGACATCACTTGCAAGTCCTTTAGTGTGCGATGACTGTAGGATAATGTATCCGAATCTCACTAGATTGAGATTGTTGGGGGTGAAAGCTTATGAGGACGTTGATATAGAATTTCTGCATCCCACTAAATTGCGCTACCTTAACATCAACAATGAGATACGGTTGAACTATGAATCTCCATCTACAATATCTTTGCTCTGGAATCTGGGATATGCCACAACTTAGGCATCTTATTTCTTGCGGACTTGCTGCTTTACCTCACCCTGTAGCTACTCAAGATTCAATGATCATGGAGAATCTACACGCTTGCAGATTTCCGAGATTTCAGGTGTACAGCGGATGTTCTTGATAGAGTTCCAAATCTTAAGAAATTGGGAATTTTTCACATTGAAAAAGACATTGTTGGTCTAAATAATCTTGCTCGTCTGCATAAACTTGAATCACTATCTGGTAGAGAAAGATTTATCGTTATTGGCGAACATGATCACCTTCCCCATTTCACTCAAAATTGACTTTGTCAACTTGTTGTATTCCTTGGGAGGAGATGACGATTTTTGGTTCTGTTTTGCCCAATCTTGAAAAGCTTAAATTATACCATAATGCATTCAAGGGAGCTGAGTGGAGTCCGGTTGAAGGGCAATTTCCTCGATTGAAAGTCCTAATCATCTGGAAAAATGACCTGGTGTGGTGGAGAGCAGAAGATGTACACTTGAGAGACTTGTTCTTGATGAAATGCATAGCTTGGAGGAGATCCCTTCCGGTATTGGAGATATACCAACGCTCCGTTCAATTCATTTGAAGCGTTGCAGCGGTTCTTCCGTCAATTCGGCGAGGCAAATATTGGAGGAACAACAAAGCTTCGGAAATGAAACCCTCCAACTTTATGTAGATGAAGAACAAGTAGTCAGTGTTTCTTAGTCGGGAAAATCGTATTTTTCGTCTTTTATATTAAGCTCATTTTCAATATAGTCCTATTTGTTAGACTTTTATTACGTTTAGTCCTATTTGTTAGACTTTTCTCACATTTAGTACTATTTGTTTTAAAATTTTCTCAATGTTAGTCCCATGTCACTTTTTCGTCCAATTTTTACGGAAAAGTGACGTGAATTGAATGGAAAAGTGACGCGAATTGGATGAAAAAGTGGTTTTTTCGTTAAAAAATTGATGGGAAAGTGACTTGAAACTAATATTGAGAATTTTTAAAATACATGAGACTAAAATATGATAAAAGTTTAACAAATAGGACTAAATTAAAAATGAGCCTATTATATGAGACCCAAAAAACAATTTTCCCTTTCTTAGTCCTTAGGTATCAACACATCATCTCAGTGATAATAATTCACTTTTACATTTTATTTATAGTTTATGTAAGAAGAGTAGCTACATCAAGTGGCCAAACTATATTTAGAATTTATCACTCACCTTCTCATAGATTTTTGTTTATTTTCTATTATGGGTTATAGGTACTTAGGGGTGGCAGATGAGTCGAGTCTGCTCACGAGACTCAATTTGAAGTTCGACTCAAGTTTGACTTTTTCGAACTCGAACTCAAAAATATCGTGTTTGGCTCGCGAGCTCTTATATATATATATATATATATATATATATATATATATATATATATATTTTATATTTTTAACTCCGTATTCAATACGACATCAACTCTAATTATATCCAAAATCCACCGTACATTATAATTATTAATAAATATCATATATTTTAATTTTAGATAATAATAATATGTTATGGTACTTTAATTTATATATTTAATTTCTATACAGAACAAACTTAATCAAATAGTAAGTTTTAATATTTTTCTCTAAAAAATTATTTAATATGCCGCATGCATATAAATTTTATTTCAATATCCATTTGTAATATCTTATTCTCTTTTTTTTTTAAATTAAAAACAAATAATTAACGAGTCCTAACAAATATATATATTTATACCAAGATACATAATATGCAACTTATTTTATTATTTATAAACTTATGTCAATATTTGATGATTCTTATGAATTAATCTATTTTATGTAATTTAGAAAATTTAGAAAAACTCGTGGGACTTAGTACAAATTTTAGGAGACAATGATTACTTAGGAAAATTATTGAAATTTAGACCACATAATTATATAGTTTATAATAAACTGTAGTATATTATAAGAAAAAATAATATTATGATATAGTTTTTTTTATTAGACAAATAATTTTTTATGCCTCTTTCTCAACTTACTGGAGGTGTACGGTGATACAATTAATTATCACTAATTATAATATCCTTTTCTTATTTCTGACTTGTTTGATATAAGTTCTTTTTTTAATTAATATAAAGAGTTGTTCAACCCTCTACTTTAACTGTTTTTCGATTTCTTTCTGTCAATGTGTGTAGGTGTGTGTTGTATTATATGTTTGTATATCATATACTATTATTTGGTTTAATTTTGACCAAATACTACTTTCTGGTGTTTTAAAGTTTTTTGATTATCAAGAAAAAAATCTTATTAGTTATAAGCATCATCTGCTTAAATATATTAAATATTTATTTTGTATTTATTCAAAATCTTATATTCAAGATTATAATTGAATTTTTTTATTGACAAGAAAAAATTTATTGATTAGAAACATTATCTAGTTTAAATATCTTAATTATTTATTTTGTATTTATGTGAAATCTTAGCTGCAATATTATAATTAAAATTTTAAATTATCAATAAAATATTAATTAGAAGCATCACCTATTTTAAATATATTAGATATTTATTTTATAGTTATAAAATTTTATGTTCAAGATTATAATTAAATTTTTTAATTGACAAGAAAAATTTTAAAAATAACATATTTTTTAAATATTTATTTTCTATTTACATCAAATTTTATCTCAAACATTAAAATTCTAATTGGATTTATATTAATCTTACATAGTTTTACTAGCATAGAACCCGTGCTATGCACGGCTATATAATTTTTTAAAATTAAATAAATCTTTTGTAATATCTATACGATTATAAAGAAAAGAGCTCTTATAGATACAAAGTGGTAGTTCTCATACCACTGCACAAAAAGTTATGTTTTATTAAAATACCCTTCAAGTTAATTCAATTTTACCCACTCTCTTTAGTCACAACCCATTTATTATAATAACATTACATCAATTTATTTTATTACAAAAAATATTACTAAATTTTCCAACTCATTAAATTAACTACCCAATTAAGTTCTTTTAAAAAATTAATTACATGCAATACATGAACTCAAAAATTAAATTTAATCCAATTATATTTAAGCTTATTTTTAATTGAAATAATATAATATATTTTTGCATGTATACATACTCCGTTATCAATATACCATATATCATATAAAGTGTCAATTTTTAACTTAATTGAGTAGAATATGTGCTAATAATTTACATTAAAAAAAGTTACCAAATAGTTTTTGTGTGTGAATTTGTGAGGCAATAACAAATTTTAATATAAAGAAATGATTATGAGCTTTAATAAAATAAAAGCACTACTAAAAATTATGCACGCAGGGAGTGCATACCACGTATCTGTATTACTTAATGAAGGAATATTCGGTTTCTTAATATATATATATATATATATATATATATATATATATATATTACCATTTCTAAGATAAAATATAGTAATTGAAATTTTTAATCTATCTTGATTATTATTGAAAGTTATTTTTCTAAACATATATTTTACTAACCAAAATTTGTATTTTATAAGAATTACTTTTATAAAATTATTATATTCTATTAAATATATAGACCAATTTTTTTACTTATATTAATAAAAGATTAGTTCGAGGTGTCATTTTTTATAAGTCATCCTTTATTAGAATCTATACTAAAGTTTAAAATATTTATTTTGTATTTACATCGAATTTTATCTCCAACGTTAAAATTCTAATTGAATTTGTAATTATCTTATATAATTTTACTAGTGTAGAATGTGTTATGGACGACTATATAATTTTTTAAAATTAAATAAATCTTTTGTAATATATTAATTAATGAAGGAATCGATTTCTTAATATATTATTTTACCATTTTTAAGATAAAGTAGTAGTTTTGAATTTTTAATCTATCTTGATCATTATTGAAAGTTATATTTTTCTAAACATATATATTGTACTAACAAAAATTTGTATTTTATAAGATTACTTTTATAAGATTATTACATTCTATTAAATGTAGGGTAAATTACATCGATCTTTTCTGAAATTTGGCATAATTATGAATACCCCGTCGTTGTTTGAAAAATTATCAATACCTCCTAAATTTGACGGCCATCTAACAATTAGCCAATCTGTTAGGTTTTCATCTTTTTTTTTATAGTGAACTGACCAAAATACCCTTGTGGATTAAAAATTATAATTTTATTTATTTTTTAAAATAAATTATTCTTTTATGGGCTTAGTGGATAATTTTTTTCATAATTTTAAAAAAAAAAATTCATCCATCTCGTTCGATTTTTTTATAAATTTTTAATTATTTAAAAAAAATAAAAATACAGTAAGGACAAAGTTGATAATTTCATACCTCCATCCAAGGATTATATAATTTCATCAAACATTAGGGGGGTATTTGTAATTTTTCAAATAATAAGGGGGTATTCGTAATTTTGTCAAACCTTTGGGGAGGTAGTTGTAATTTACCCTTAAATATGTAAATCACTTTTTTTTTTACTTATATCGATCTCTTTCTCGCTTTCTATTTTATTTTAATTTTTAAAAGTAAGATTATTTTAGATTTACGTACTTCAGTATAGATACTGATGAAGGATGAATTATAAATACGTTTAACTAATTTCTTTTTTTTATATATTATTCTATAGAGTTGGATATTTGTAGGAAAAAAAAAAGAGATCTATATATTTACAGAATATAATAATTTTATAAAAGTAATCCTTATAAAATAAAAATTTTGGTTGGTATAATATATTGTATGTTTAGAAAAATATAATTAAAAAATAATCAAAATAGATTCAAAATTCAAAACTACTATATTTTATCTTAAAAATAATAAAAAAAAATAGTTACGAAATCAATTCCTTTATTAAGTAATATATTAAAAAGATTTATTTAATTTGAAAAAGAAAAAAAAATTATATAGCCGTGCATAGCACTTGTTCTACGCTAGTATCTATACCTTTATATAATTGAAGAGCACCCTTTTAGTGTCTTCAATTAATTGGTCTGTCAATTTAGTTTAATTATTTTATTAACCTCCATTTGTCTCTATTTCTCTCTTTCCTCAACTTCTCATTTTCTACTAAAATATCATTACACGCGGTTCTCGAAAAAAAATATAAAAAATAATTTAAAATAATTATGAAAATGGGAATAAAATTAAAATAATTATAAAATTATTTTATAAAATAATTACTAATTTGACCAAATAATTTTAAAGAGAAAAAATAAAACGAATGGTAAGTTGGGACAATCTAAAGTTGGTACGTTCACATGGTCTATTGTATAATAGTATAGATTCTCGAATTCCACATTTCTATTTAAAAATAAAAAAAATAAAAAATTTCACATTTCTTTTTCTTCTCTAATTTTTTTCAATAAATTTTCATAACTTTCTTATACTTTTTAGTTTTGATTTAATTAATTAATACATATTTTTTAAAATTATAGATATACTTTATTACGCACACGCATACGAGTGTGCTGTATATGCTAGTATTTATACCTTTATATTAAGGGAGCATCTAATTGGTGTCTCTCTCTATTTAGTCTGTCATTTTATTTTAATTATTTCAGTTTTTTTTCTTTTAAGAACCTCAAACTCTCTTATCTCTTCCCCCACTATCCTCTCAAGAACATTCCATAACCTTTATTATTTTATTATTTTTTATTTATTTAATTAACATATGCATTTTTAAAAAATAATAATTATATTATTTAAAATTTAATTGCACACATAAAGAGTGTGCCACAGATTACTAGTATATATTAAAGGTGGGGTAAGGAGGTGGATTGGCAACCACTTGCCAACTCCCCCACTTTTTTTATATTATATTACATATATATATTATTTTATTTTCTTAATTTTAAACTTTTTAAAAAAATTCATTATGCCCTACCAAAATTTTTAATTAATATAATTTGCTCCCAAATATTATAATAAGTTCTAATTTACACAGTTTAAAATTTTATTATATTTCAATTTCAGTCTGTAATTTATTTGTAATTATATTTATTTTTTAATAATTATCAATTAATTTCTCAATTATATATAATGTTCTATGGGTGTCATGCAACGGATGAAGGCATGTTAAAAATTTTTGCTGGGAAATGATGAGGAGCAGGACAAAGAGGCCGGTTTAGTTTAGGCATTTTTTTTTTTTTTTTTAATTTCTCTTTTCATGCTATCTTTTAATTAATATATATCGTTATTAATTGTGTATTTAATTGCAGTTCAATTTATTCTAATATTTCAATTTATAGAATTTAACAAAATTATAAACTAAAAAATTAAAATTAAAATAATTTATATAATATGGAATTTTAATTTAAAATTATTGAAATGAAAATTTAGAAATAAAATAAATAAAAAGTAAATTAGTTAAAATAATTCAATTTGATAAAAAAATCAAATAAACGTAAACTTTAAAAAAAAATAAAACTCGTACTTTTAAAAAAAATAAAACTCGTAATTGGTATGTATTGTAACAAAAGATAACAACATATAAAAAGACAATCGTTTCAACTTTCAGGACCCCTTCAAATTTAATTTAACTAATATTTGTACTTTGGATAGATTTGTAACAGGTGCAAAAATCCGGTTAAAGTCCGTTCCAAAATCATAACGGATTTGCTTAATCCGTCACAAAGTTTTTGTAACACTAACAACATGAAGGGGTAGTTTCCCGTTATAAACCCGTTCTAAAAACCATCTACTTGTTCCAAATTAAATGAAATCCGTCCCAAAAGCCCGTTGCATAAAATTTCTTTTTTGTAGTGAATGTTACATACATTTAAGTTTTATCTAGCCACAATAGTGAATGATGTTTTTATTCATAAATAATAAAGAATCTTATCTGCTGTTTGATTTTTTCCAAGTAGAGAAAATTAATTTTATTAATAAATTATTATAGCTAAACAAAAAAAGATTGCTATGATATTATATATTTTTTTAAAAAAATATAGATTGAAGACATTGTGATAAAATATGACTAAAAATAGTCGTTGGAATTAACAAAAAGAAATTAATTATATGTTTTTGGAAATAGTCGACTAACATGAATTAATGTACATATATATTATTCTGATTGAAAAAAAAAAATATATATATATATATATATATACACATATACTCTATAGAATAAAAAATGCAATATTGAATATTAAAAATAAATAAAAAAAAAGATGTTTAAATTGTGAAGCGATTTGTTGCAGGCATTAAGCATGCCTGTTTGCCAAATAAGTGAATAATAACCTTTGCTCACGCATATTTATCAGAAGTGAGTAATTGAATTTGAATGAGAATACTGTCAAGATACAACAGCTTATTTCATAGTCTCAAAACATAGAAGTGTAATCAGGTAACAAACACACGAGTAATTATTCATTCGAAAAAATTAAAGTGCAATATTCAGGGAGTTCTGCGAAAGGAACAGAATGAACTGCACGCAGCATTTATTCAAGCAAGAACATCTCTTTGGAAGCTTTCTGTGATGTGCCTGCACAGATATTTAATAGTCGTTAGTTCTTATCAAGTGTCCCAAGTGTGTGGGAGTAGGTGTAGAGCTGACATGTATAGTTTCATGACACCTTTCCGTTAGATACTTTAACGGAAAATGAAGCACGTGGCCGTAAGCTAGGGCCTTTACGGTTTTGCTCTTATTGATGATGAGATTCTTGTTTTTGATCCATAACTTTAAAAAAGTAACATTTTTAGTTTCACGCAGTTGATGGCCACGCGACCTATTCGGCTAAATATCTAATAGAAAGATATTATGAGGCCGAAAGTGCTAATTTTTTTAAAGTAGTTACAGGACCAAAAGTGATAATCTTGTAACTAATAGAATTAAAAGTGCAAAGGTCCTAAAATACGAGATGAAAAATGCTATTTCCCTCTAAATAATGAAGAATACGTAAACTTATTAAATCATCTAACATGCCAAACTTCATTAATCATATTGATACTGGAGGTAAGGATATTTCTCAAAACGGGACACAATTAGCATTCGACAAGGGACTTAAGGAATAACTACATGAGAGTGTTTTTACCTGTCAAGCTAGAACCAAGGGTGAGTATCATTCTTCAATGGGAAAAATGGAGAGCTTGAATCCACCGGCCTTGCCGTTTTGCTCTTGCTTCTTTTTTGCCTCTCCGATTTTCTTGGCAGAGGCAGCTGCAAATTTTGTACGGTACAAGTCCAAAACTTGGAAGTTCTCGATATCTGCCAGCCCAATTGGAACTTCTTTAAGTTCCTCACAATTCTGCAGCTCAAGGCGTCTAAGTCGAGGGAAATGATGGGCTGAAGCTATCCAGAAAACTAAATCAGTTCTTCCAATGTGCAAGACTTCAAGACGGCGAAAACCTCCATCAGCTGCCTCCCAGCACTTCCCCATGAATGATTTATCTTTCAGCTTGAGCACCTCCAGATTCTCCAGCAGTCCTAGGATAGACATATTACTCCAATCAAGAAAAGTATCAGCTAAAGTTAGGCTCTTCAGTTTCTTTGGGAATTTGTAGGGTGGAGGAAGACCACGCAATTGGCCTTCCGAAGGTGGACTAGGAAATACATCATTTAGTAGCTTTAACTTTTCAAGATTTTCCACTTTCCCCAAACTATCAAATGATCCACTCTTGCCGTCTATAAGCAAAGCCAGTCGCCCACGAATGCCCAATTTCTTCAAACTGCGAGCCCTTTCAAACACTTCTTCTGTGCAACTTTGTGGTGAAATTGTACCAAGTGTACGGAGCTTTTCACCTTCTTTACTACTTTTTCCTGGCTTCGGCAAAGTAGTGCAGGCATTTGTTTTTAAATGCCTTAATTGAATCATCTTCCAAATATCAGCTTTGATTTCCAGGGTACGAGATGTGGTAAAACCACAAGAGTTTGCATGTTCCAAAGCTTGGAGAAGGCTGCAGGAAGAACTGCTAAATTGAAGGATATGGTGAGATACCTCAAATGAATCAGCTGGTACATGTCACTAGGAATTTTTGTAAATTTGATGGGCTTGACTTCTAGAACTCTAAGCAATTTGAAAGCTGCGGGGATGGCTGAAGTGTGTTCTGATGGCAAGCCAACTTCTTCCTTGGAGAAACAAACAAAAGACCGGACACGAGGACCAAAAGGTTTCCAAGAGATAAAGTACAGGATGTTGGAATGAATACAAAGACGACGAAACTTTTGTACTTCATTAATCGAAGGTTCAAATCCACTGCTAGACCTTTTCATTTCTTGGAGAAAATTTTCCCTCCCGCTTCCAGCTTCATTTCTGCAAAAATCACGTAGCATGTCATGAATGCGACATGTTTTAACTCTACCATCAGGTCTCCTCTTATCAACTCTTACCAAATTTCTATTGATAAGATCCTCCAAATAGTTTTCTGCTGTTTCTTCCAAGCTGATACCAGACTTTTCTTGTATGAATCCCTCCGCAATCCACATGCGAATTAATTTCCAAACCGGGATCTCATAGTCTTCTGGGAACATCCCCAAATAAAGAAAGCATGCTCTTAGGTGATAAGGCAATTTATCATAACTCAGTGCTATAATATTTTCCATGCGCCTCGCAGGGTCCTCCTCATTAAGATAAGTACTCACACTTTTAGATACTTTTGTCCATGCATTTTTTCTTAAAGTCATATCATCTGATGCTGAATATTTTTCAGAAGAATGCCTCCGATGACCACAATTGCGAGTGGCAACCGGTCACACTGCTCTGCAATTAGTTTTCCTAGAACTTCCAACTCAGGAGGGCAGTCAGGCCTACCGAAAACCTCCAATCGAAGCAGCAACCAACTCTCCTCCTGAGTGAAGAAACGCAACTTGTGGGGAAGCCTATTTCTATTAGCATACTGACCCACTTCAACATGACGGCTAGTAATCAAGACTTTACCCATCTTATTGCTCTTTGGCAAAGCAATTTGGAGTTTATCCCAATCCTCAGATGTCCACACATCATCCATGACAATCAAGAATTTACCCCTCTCTAGATGAGATGCAACTAGTCGGGCTAACTCCTGATCAGTTTTCTGATACATTTCCTCATCGGGCCTAGTGAACTCTCTTAGAATTGCAAGAAATATATCTTTTCTTGTGAACTCTTGAGAGACGTAAACCCATATGCGAGTGGGAAATTCATACTGGATTGCTGGATCACGAAAAATTTTTCCCGCCAATGTTGTCTTGCCAAGACCGGGCATACCGATGATGGAGACCACATCAAGCTGCTGAGTTTCTTGAGTGAGATAACCTATTAATTTTTCTGCTTCATCTTCAAAACCCACCACATTCTCTTGTCTTACAATGGGAGCCTGTGAATAATTTTAATGGCAAGAGTGATAGAATTTAGAAATCAAAGTAATTCTAAACCTCTAAACAAATCTCTTCCACCTTTGAAAATTTTAACGAATTATGCATAACTTAGACACTTGATTTAATGAATGAAACTATTTCTTTTTTCAGGATTTCATTTAATGATCCGTCAAAATATTCTGATGCAACCAAAGATCAAACAAATCAATGTTATACAAATGTTTGATAATAATATTTTTAAGAAATAGAATCATTGAAAATTCAGAACCTAAAAAAACTTAATTAACAACTTAATTAAATAATAATAATAATTAAACGATAAACTTTTATTCCATTAATACTTTCTTTTTTTCCCCTCAAACTTCATAGCTCTTTTTGACTGCTTCGTATCACTGGAAAAAGACAATGATTCAAGTATAGAAAATGAAATGAAGTATTATTCAAAAAAAAATTTCAATATATGCGCTCCAAATACTTTTTCTATATCACTAAACTAACTTTAGTTCTGTAATTTAAGGTATTGGTATTATACACGAATTAATATATAGAATTAATATTGTAATTAATTGGGTTGTGACAAGTCACATATAATTTCCAAATCAAATTGGTCGGAAAATGACTAAAATTACCAAAATGTTAAAGTCAAGTGAAATAATTATGAAAAATAATTTGTGCACGATAAAAAATGCCAGCCTTCTAAATCATAGGACAAAAATTATAATTTTTCCTAAGATATTAATAAAAAAAAAGGTACTGAATTGTGGTATTAATAGGAAAATGTAGGGTAATAAATATGACTAAGTATCAATTAAATACTTTTATTTTATTTTCCTATTTTTCACGATTATGGCACAAGAGACAAAAGGAAACAAACCAAAAAGTATCACATATAAAAATTATTTATTAGGTGTTTGGAATGTCAACTTTTGCTTATAAAATTCCTATAAAGAGAATGTCTATGAGAGCTTTTGAGAAGTATTTAGCTTCTGTCTCTAAAAAAACAAGTGTTTAGGTTGTCAACTTTTGCTTCTAAAATTATTAAAAGAAGCACTTTTAAGCCAAATGCTAGAAGCATTTTGAGGGGTGTTTCTAGCTGCTTACGCTTTTTATAAATAAATTCAACTTCTTTTTAGATTGTTTTATCTCATTATAATAATCTTAATTTAAATTTATCCTTTTTAATTTATTAAAAAATTACACATCTAAAGTTGAGAGTAAAGTTTTCGAATCGTTTGAATAATTTAACACTAATAAAATATATGCTTTCACATATTTAATATTTTAAAATTTTTATATTTTATTTTCTACGTACATTACTTGATATTATTCATATATCATAGAAAATATAAATTAAATTGCATTAATCAATAAAAAAGTACATTTTGACAATCACAAAGTTATTTATTGTGTATGATTGAGCAATTATATTACTTATATAGTTGGAGCATTATTGAATTAAACGTTTAATTTTTATGTTAGTATTCAATATTTTAATGATATAAGTGACAAATATTTATAAGATACGGTAATTGAAATAAAATGTATATTTTTGAGAAAAATAATTTATTATTAAAAAAAGACACATGCAAATATTAAGCAAAAATAGCATTTTTCTAAATTGTAGGGACAAATCAGTCAAGCTTATTTTAGAAGTATTGTTTTTCAAATACTACCTAATTTTAGCTTTTATCTGTTTTTTTTTTTTTACAAATACTACTCATTTTTCATTCTGCTACAATTTCAATTTTTTTCTATAAAAATTACTTATCTAAAAGCAAAAATTTTTGCAAACACTCTCAAATATCACTCTTAAGTCAAAATCTAAAAGCATCTAAGGGGTGCTTCTAGCTGTTTTGATTTTTTTGGATTACTTTATCCTCTTTAATCATAATAATCCCAATTCAAGTTTACGATTTCTAGTTTATTTTTAAAAATTTCTAGTGTTGGAGTTTTCAAATAATTTTTAAATAGTTTAACACTAACAACATATATAATTTGATGTATTTAATGTTTTAAATTTTTTTTATTTTCTATATTATTTGATATTTTCCTATATCATAATATATACTTTTATCTATTTTTCAATTTTTTTCAAACACTATCCACTTTTAATCTTTTATCAGGGATAATTTTATTTTTGTCCCTTTAAAAAATGTCATTTTCATTTTTGGTACCATAGTTGTGGCGTGTATTGCTTTTAGCATCATAAAACACAAAAACATGCTTTTTTAGTCCCAAGTTAACGTCAGCCATTGACTCCTATTGAAAGACCCTGTTTAATGGTACCAAAAAAGCCCAAAAACGTATTTTTTTGGTACCATTAAAAAAAAACAAAATATTTTAATCAACTTTTGCCACAATCTATAATAATTTTTTTATCTTTTACAAAAATAAGTATATTCAAAAAAAATTTATTTTAATATATAATAAATCATTCTAAAATGATAATTATTTTTATTGCAAATAATTTCTAGAATCTAGTTTACTATTTTTGAAATTAACTCATAATTTGATCTAAAAATATATTAATATTTGATCAAAAATGATAAAAAAATAAAATTATACTTGAGTAAAAATATTAGATAAACTTTATTATTATTAAACAATATCTTAATTTTTAAATTAAAATAATTTAGATATGAGATAAATTGTAGCAACTATCGATTTTTTAAAATTGAATTTTATTTATTTTTAAATATTTAATAAACTTTGATTATAAACTATAAGAAATAAAAATTTATTTTTAAAAATTAAAAAACTATAGAAATTTTATTTTAATATAATAATAAAATAGTTTATAATTATAATTATATTTATAAAAAAAAATATTAATTATTTTTAAAATAATTATTATTTATTCTAAAAATATTTTAATAAACTTTGACCGAAAAAGTTAAAATAAATTTTAATTTTATTTCTATAATTATCTTGAATGTAAATAGTTATGATTTAAAAATTAATTCATTAGTTAACAAATGAAGTTTATCTAATACTTTTATTAAAAAATTAAATTTTACTTTTCATAATTTATGCTTAAATCTAATATATTTTTAGATCAAATAATAATTTAATTTTAAAAATAGTAAAATAGATCCTGAAATTATCTAAAATAAAAATAATTCTAATTTTAGAACTATTTATTATATATATTAAAATAATTTCCTAATATTTTTATTTTTGTAAAAATATTAAAAAAAAATCTATATTTACGGCAAAAATTGGTTAAATATTTTCTTTTCCTTTTAATATTGGTACCAAAAAAATATGTTTTTTATTTATTTTTTTGTACCATTAAATAGAGCCTTCCAATAGGAGCTAACTGTCGTTAATCTTTGCCATTAACTTGGGACCAAAAAGACGTATTTTTGTATTTTATGGTACCAAAAGTGATACTTGCCATAATTATGGTAAAAAAAATGACATTTTTTAACAGGACCAAAAAATGATTTTGCTCTTTGTCATCGCTTCAAACTTTTTATACAAAAATCACTTTTATAAAAGAATTTTTTTTTGCCAATTGAGACAATGCCTTAATTATTCACATGCCTTTCTAAAAAAACTATTTATTTGTCAAAATCAAGCACAATATCAAAATATTACCAACAATTACATTCTAATTCAGAAAAAGAATATTATAAATGTTAGTTTTATCTAGGGTAAATTACAACCACATTTTCTGAGGTCTGTCAAATTAGAAATATTTTCTTGTTATTTGAAAAATTATAAATACCCCCTCCGTCCCGATTTTAGTGTCCTTCTAACAACGAACTCATTTCGTTAGATTTCCATCTAATTTTCCTGGTGAACTGACCAAAATGTCCTGTTGGATTTTAAATTATAATTTGATATATATATATATATATATATATATTATCATTTTTAAAATATTTTATGAACTAATATTCCCTCTACATTATTATTTATCCAAAAAAAATTCTATATTTTTTCAAATATTTTTTTTTAATTTTTTTAAATCAACAAGGGTAAAATAGTAATGTAAACTTCATCGTCTAGGGCTACACAATTATTTTAAATTTGAGGAGAGTATTTATAATTTTTCAAATAATGAAGGGGTATTTGTAATTATGCCAAAAATTTATAATTTTTTAAACAATAAATAGATATTCATAATTATACCAAATTTTAGAAAATATAATTATAATTTACCCTTTTTATCTGTTAACTTACATTTTTCTCTTAGGCTCTTAAATTGTTTTCTCCCTCACAGCTGCGTTCAATGGGAAAAATGCAAATATAGATGATCTTAAGAAAAATAGTTGTGACTCTTCATACTTCATTCCATATATTAACAAGCACTTGATCAATCAACATTTCATCAAACTCGAATATTTTATAATCATACTTAAAATTATGTTGCATAATTAAACATATTACGAGTAAATTTAGCACGTGAAAAATTAATTTATACATATTAATATTTATAATGACAGCTTAGTATACTAAAATATATATAAACACTGACAATTTTATGCACAATCATTATTAATATTAAAACTATAAAAATTTATTATAATAATGATAAAATTAAAATTCTTATCACTTAATATCACAAGAAAAAAAAAATTATTCCTTACATTACAAATTACTATGGCTTGAAAGTTATAGCAAATCAATATATTTACTACGTCAACAAAATCAATGCAAAAAGTTAAATTTTACCACAATTAATTATTATTCACAATAATTTTACCAATGACGAAAATATTTGTCATAAATTTACGTGTTGTTAATCTCAATTGTAAAATTAATGATTAATAGCAATTGTAGAATTGTGATTACACAATTATAATTAATTAATAATTTATTATAATTTTTATTTTTAATTATAGTAATTAATCGTATCAATAAATTATACTTTTATATATATGTGTTAGTGCTAATATTAATATTTTCATTTGAATTTTCATTGGTAATATTCCTTCTTTCTTTATGGGAGGGCTCTACATAATCTAAAGTCGGGAATGCAATTTGTTCCAAAAAATTATAAGGGTGGCATTTTGGGTTCTCTATGAATTAAAATTTTTAATTTGTCTTGTAATTTAAAATTTTAGTGATTTTAATTCTTTATGGCTTATTTGATGAGAAAATTACTTCTTATTTACATCTGACCAAATTCAATTGTAATTTTAGTTTTGTAACATAAAAGGAATTAACATTTTTCATCCTGAACCGATTGATTTACACTATAAGAAAATTATTCAATAGCTATGAAAAAAATTGATACTAAAATCAGTGTCGGGCTAATTAGCAAGCAAAAATTTCATCATTGAACTACATTATCTAATATATACTTTAAACAATTCCTTGCTAAATTCATAAGCAAGTAAATTTTCATTGCAAAATTTATTAGCAAATACATTTATTGTATTAAGTAATATAGACTAGTAACGAGAGTTTTACTTGTTAATTAGCTTGACGCTAATTTTTTTTCGTTGCTATTGAACTATTTTCTTATAGTGTTATAGGATTAAAATTACAATTTAATAGGAGCATATAGAAATCGTATGCGATTGTTTTGGTCAAATTAGCCGAGAAAAGTACTAAAATTATAAAATTGAGAACTAAAATTACAACTTAATTTGGACCATGTTCAAATCACATGCAATTTTCTGATCAAATTGATTAAAAAATAACTAAAATTATAAAAAAAATTAAAAATCACATAACTAAATTATAATAATCATTTCGGAACTAAAAATATCAACTTGTCTAAATTGTGATTTTTCCTGTAAAGTCAAATCCAATTCAGTGTTCCCAAATTTAACAGCCGGAAGGAAAAAAAGGTTACCTCAGATTCTTCGGGCCCTCCATCTCCGACATTGAGGGTGGCGAAGTCAATCCTGGATTTGTCGCCGTATATCTCCTTAACCGTGGCGCTAACCTTCTCGATTTGTGTGGCGATGGCGTGGAGCTTCACCGGCGTCTGGAAAGCTCTGAGGAAGTAATTCTTGGACTTGCTCTCGGCGGCCTGGGTCACGAAGGCGTCGACGATGTCCTCCGCCTCGTAAACCACGTCGCGTATCTGGCGGACGAGCTCTCGCAGGCTCTCGTCCTTCCGCCGCTTCTTGGTGGAGTCCTTGAGGAAAGAGTTGAAGACGCGGAGATCGCTCTCCAGCTTCTCCACCTGGTTTTTGGCGTCGGCGATCAAATGGGTGTGGTAAATCAATAGCTGCTGGAGGTTGTCCAGAAGGAATTGCACCGCTGCGTCGGCCATTCTCTCTCTCTAGATTTCCTCTCTCTTGTCTCCCTCTCAACAATGGAAAGCTACATGTACATATAGAACCTGTACATGCAAGAGAGACAGCAGGACTCGTTGAAAAATGATTAATGTAGTTAATAGTGAAATACAAATTTTTGAAAAAAAAAAAAAGAATAAATATATATATATTATACGTATTATTGCATTGATTAGATATAAAATATATAAAATTGAATATAAATTAATGAGATATGAGTTGGCTTATGATTTTAGTAGGGTCAATGCCTGGTTATCCTGTAAATTTGGGTTTCGAGGTGTACAAGTTATTTAATTTTTTACGAAGAAATTAAGAAAGTTGAAACATAATCTGATGTCAAAATGTGCTAAATGATCTAAAAAAAAACATAAATATTTTCTTGATTATTTGATTTAAATTATTTAAACTATCTTCGTAAGATATTAATATAAATTATTTTTCTTTTTAACAATTAAAATTTAAATTACGGAGTTGTTTGATGCGTTATCAAGTCAAGCAAAACAAAATATTTCGGATTCCAATTTAATTGTCGCACATTCATTTATAAAATTGAAGTTTTCACGGGTAGAATTTGTATGTGAGATAAACGTATTAAGAACAGTGTTTTATACTATATAAAAAAAAAAAATGCTAACATGCATTTTACCCTCCTGTATTTGTTGAAAAAGCTAAAAATCTCCCTATATTTAAAAATAGCTAAAACCCTCCCTGTGTTTTAATAAACTCAGCAAAAAAACCCCATTTTGCTAAAAAGTAACGGAAGGTGAGATGCACGCGCCTGAAGTGCGTTTGGGCTTGATTTGTTGTGGATTTTGATATTTTTATGGTCTTTAATTGACTAAAATACCCCTATATTGTATATAAAATTACTATATAAAATGACTTTTAAATTTATTTTTCCCCTCTAAAAATACAAATATCAATAATTATAAAAATAATAATATTAATAACTTAAATATTATTAAAAATATTAAATAAATTTATACTTAAATTTAAAATAATTATTATAATTATTAAAACTAAAATTTAAAACTTTCCTTTAATTATATTCAAAAATATTTCAATTTAATTAATATAATTTTATTATTTAAAAATTCAAAATTAGAAATTAAAAAATTTGTTTAAAATTACCTTAATGAAAAAATTAATTAATTAAAACATAAAATAATTTAAGTAATCAATTAAATATTTAAATAATTAAGTATAATTTTAAATACTAATTAAATTAAAAAATTATTTAATTATGAAAAAATTCTTAATTAACTAAAATATATTAATTAATAAAATAAATTAATTAAAAAAAAAAAAAAAAATGGGGGCGACGGCGACGACGCCAAACCATGTCGCCGTCGCCCTTAGTCATTTTCTGGACGCGACATCTGATCTAGGCGACGCGACATCGTTCGGATTTGGGGGGCGACGCCGTCGCGTTGCCCGAATCTGATTTGGGGGCGATGCCGGAGGGCGGGAGGAGGAGGAGGCGGCGGTGATTGGGTGGGGTAGCAGCAGGGGTTGGGGGTAGGGTCTGGGGGGTGGGGGTGGGAGTGGGGTAGTAAGGCTTTTTTTAAAATAACAATTTGTTTATAATTTAAATTAAATATATACAATATAAGTTAAATAATTTGTTAAATCTTAACTTTTCATTTTTTTTTAAAATTTAAAGTTAAGATTAATTGATTAGATCTAACGATTATTATTTGAGAAAAAAAAGATCCAACGGTTACTAAAATAAGAGATAATATATATTAAATAAGGGTATAACGGTCATTTTATAAAAAAGTTAACGCCGTTAGTTATATTTAACGGAAAGAGGCGATTGAGCTATATTTAAGTAAATACAAGGGGGTTTTTAGCTTATTTTCAAAACACAGGGGGGTTTTATGCATTTTAGCCAAAAGAAAACCCCATTTTCACTCACAAATGACTGTTACTTACACCGTGATACCAAATTTTTTTAGATTACTAAAAATTTCCTTATGTATTTCCAACCACCCTTACTCAAATTTTTTCTTTTCATCCATATGATTTGTATTATCTATCTATATAAATATGAAAGTTTAACCCACACAAATTTTTTTCTTATGTCAATAATATCCCTAAATGAGTTTTATTTTATTTATTTATTTTAAACGTGATGAGTTGGAATTTTATTTTTATTTAAAATATATTTATAAATATAAATAACTATTTATAATATGCATGCAGGAACGACATATCATAACGGCTAGTAGTAAAATAATAGGGACATGACACTTTTCATCCCATAACTTATGGCCTTTTTACCTTTGGTTATAGAATTATCACTTTTGTCTTGTAATTTAAAAAAATTAGCACTTTTGTTCTGGTAACACATTTTCATTAGATATTTAACGAAAAAGGCCATGTGGCCGTTATGCGCATGGGGACCAAAAATGCTACTTTTTGGAGGTTATGGGATCAAAAGTGAGAACCTTGTAACATATAGGACCAAAAGTGTGAAAGCTCTAACATGTACGTGCTATAAGCACGTAGTACGTTCCGTTAAAATATATAAAGAAAATGTGTCATGGGACCAAAAATACTATTTTTTAAAAATTGTGGGACAAAAAATAAGAATCTCATAATCAATGGAATAAAAAAAAAACTCTAAGTTACATTACAAAAAAAGGTATTTCCACTTAAATAATTCTCATTTCTAGTAGCTCTTAAATTAAAAATATTAATATCTAATAAATTATTTTGACAGCACTATTATCCAGCTAGTGTGCCTTCTTAATTACGAAGTCATAATACATGCCAAGATATTTCTTAGTTTATTTTAGTGACTTGCAGTGCATCAGTAAAAAGATGTACACATTACACCATAAATATAGGCCATATCACATGAAAGCACGTTGCAGTTGACTCCACTAACACATTATTTAGACAATAAATTAAATAGGTCCGAATTAGAAGAATATTTAATTACACAAATACTTAGCAATCCCTCATTCTTAATTAAACGTTCCCATGATTCAACTTGCCCTCAATAATTCTCATTTTTTGTCTAGGGGATCCCTCTTTCGGTGGATATGAAATTGGAATCAATCGATTTTCTGATCAATTTCAAACAATAAGGAGGTATTTATAATTATGCAAAATTTTAAGGGAAGTCGTCGTAATTTACCCTAAAAGTAGAGTGACTAAAAATACTTTTTCTTATTAAATTATTTTTAATATCAACCTTATTAATTGGTCCTCATATTTTCTCAAAATAATCAAAGTTGGTCTTGACCGTTAGTTGATCATCTAAGGTAACGGTAAAAAAAATGCCAGTCATGTGTTCAATTGGAAATTTTTTTGTAGGTTTCAGACCTTCTTCTAAATAACAACGGACTAATGATTATAACTAATTTTATTTATTTTAAAAAAATAAAAATTAAATTGATGAGATTGAAATATAATGTACTCAAAATAATTTAATAACTAGTTTAGAGAACAAAAGTGAAATTACTCGGAGCAAAAATATAATAGGTTCATTGGCCACATGATACCATTAAAATCTTCAAACAAAATAGACATTGAAAATTAAAAAAAAAAGTAGTAATTGCCTTATAAAAATAGACAATGATGAACATATTTAAATATTTGGATTACCTTATAATTACCAAATCATTAATTGATTTTGATCGATTGGAACAGCACAAAAAGAACAAAATGTCACCACTTCATTTCGACACCTTCCAATTGCATGCCTAGACATCACCTCTTCTCACTGCAAAAACAGATAAAATAAAATCAAGTGAAAATATTAAATTTTCCCACTAAATAAAAATATTTAGGGATAAAAACATTTATTTTATCATAATTATGAATTTTACAGTTAATTATTATTTTATAAAAAAAATTTCTACTCACGACGTGACCAAAAATATTAGACAATGGCCAAATTGCTTATTTATTAATGGACATAAACAAGTTGGCAGCCTGTGGATTGTCAGTCATATATATAAAATACTAACAATTTGAAAGGTCCTACTAATAAATATTTGGATTATCGTGCGATATCAAATTACAATTGGTGTAGCACAAAATGACAAAACTCCGACTGGTAGAAAACTTGGAATTTGGACTGGGGGGAAAAAAGATTATTGAGAAAAAAATCAAGTGATAGTTTTAATTCCCACGTGACACACATCAACATAAAGATATATTAATTTCCACGCCTTTTATAATTACAACAATTGTTTTTAGATTAAATAATTATAAATACTTTTACTATTTGAAAAATTATAAATACCTTCTTGATGTTTGATAAAATTATGTAATTCTTGAATGGAGGTAGATTATCAATTTTATCCTTACTGTATTTTTATTCTTTTTTTAGAAAAAATAAAAAATTATTTAAAAAAACTCAGATGGAGTGCATGGAAAATTTTTGAAAATTCTAAAAAAAACTTAACTACTTAGCCCATAAAAAATAAAAAAAAATAAATTTTTTAGTCCACAAGGGTATTCTAAACAGTTCACCACAAAAAAATAGATGAAAATCTAATAGAAACTAACGGATTGAGATAATTGTTAAATGATCGTAAAAAGTAGGGAGGTATTGATAATTTTAAATAACAAGGAGTATTCATAATTATGCCAAATACTACCAAAACAACATTTTATTGGATCTGCTTTTGTAACGAACAATTTTAAATTTGTAACAAGTTTGATTGATTTGGAAAGCAACTGCGTCCGTGGCTATTTTGAGTATTACAAAAAAATTGTAACGACTCTTGACAAAGACGTTCCTAATTGTATCGGATTTTGTACCAGCCAGTTTTACCGTTACAATAATTAACTGAAAGTAGAAATTGACGTTGGAACTACTTTGGAATGACCTATTTGAATTTCTTAGACTTACTTTTGGAACAACCATTTTAACACATATTGTTATTAGTGTATATCCCAATTGGAACGGTCACTTAAACTCTATTTGTAATGGTCGTGCTTCTTTTTGTAATAGCCTTTGTACTTCATTTCATAATATCCAATTTAACACATATTGTAACTTTCTTTGTGGTTCCTCTTGTAAACATTGTTGTAATTTTGTAACAGCCTCTGGAGCGATTTTAGGAATTGCTTCCAGGTTGTGTGCTGATGAAGTGTACTCCCAAAATCGTTACCAATGAAGTATAATTTTTTTATATAATTTATTTATATTTAGAATTATAAATTTTGTTGAACTTTAATTAGTTATAAATTTTTTTTGAATTTGTTAATTGTGAAATTATATAAATTATCTTACTAGAAAATAGTAAAATAATAAAATTAAAATAGTATTTAAAAATAATTATAGTTATAATATTCATACAAATTTTTTAAAAATAAGAAAGGGCTAAAATGCATTTTACCCCCAATGTTAGAAAATGCTAAAAACCTTTTGTGTTTTTGTAAATTTAGCAAAAAATATCCCTTCCATTACTAATTCACGGAAAGTGCATCACAAGCGGGCCTTGTGCATTTGGGGTGTTTTTACTTGCCTTTGACCTTATTTTTGAATTATTTTAACTAAAATACCCTTATGGTGTTTATATATTCATATTACATTTTTTACTTGTTTTGAGTGATTTTTTTGTATTCATCTAAAAAAAAAATACTTTTTATTTAAAATATAAAAAATAAAAATATAATTTTAAATAATTTACTTAAAAATATTAAAGAATAATATATACACTCCTTCACAATTCATTTTTCAAAATTTGAAATATCTTATATAATAAAATATCAATAATTATAAAAATATATAGCATTATTAATTAATGTATTTATATAACTTAAATATAAATTAAAAATAATTTTTATAATTATTAAAACTGACATTTAAAACTTCCTTTAATTATATTTAAATATTTCAATGAGTTATGTCAATTTAATTAATATGATTTTTAGTTATTTTAAAATTCAAAATTAAAAAATTAAAAAAATTATTTAAAATTATTCTTAATTATTTATTAAAGTTATTTTTAATTAAAACATATATTTAAATTAATTTAAATTTAATTTTAAATTATTTTTAATTAATTAAAATATATACTTAATTATTATAATTACTTAAAATAATTCTTAAAATATATATATATATATATATATATATATATATATAATTAATTAAAAAAATTGGGGGGATGGCGACGGCGACGGCCGCCGCCCTTAGTCATTATCTGCGTCGCCCCCATCTGTTGGGGACGGTGGAGGCAGGGGTTCGGGGGGGGGGGGGGAGGTGGCCGGGTGGGGGTGATTGGGGAGGGGTAGGCAGCAAGGGTGGGGTGGGGTAGTTAGTTTTTTTTTTTTACTTTTTATATATATAAAATATAATAATATTTTTTTATAATTTTAAATTATTTATATATAATATAGGTTAAATAATTTGTTAAATTCAGACCTTTTATTTTTTTTTAAATTTAATGGTTGAGATTAGTTGATTAGATCTAACGAACATTATTTGATCAAATAAAATTCAAACGGTTACTAAAATAAGAAATAATATATACTAAATAAGGGTATACAGGTCATTTATAAAAAATTAACGCTGTTAATTATATTTAACGGAGGGGGCGATTTATCTATATTTAAGAACATACAAGAGGGGATTTTAGCCTATTTTTAAAATAGAGGGGCCTTTTTAGAAGAACTTTTTAAAATACAGGGGGTTTTATGCATTTTAGCTAATAAAAAAGATAAACAACCCTAATCAAGTTCGGGCTCCCGTCGGCAGTGTTCGTATCGCCTTCCGCCTTGTCGTTGCAGTCCCACCATTATATAAGCTGCAAATTCACATAGTACAAAAAAATAATAATTGTAAGTAATTGATCAAAAATAATTTTCACATTTGAAAATGTAATTAAAAATATGGACAAAATTCTAGTTATAGAAATATGTATTATTTTCAAAAATTTTGAAACTATAAATTATAAAAAATTATAGAAATTAAATAAAATTATCCAATTTTTTAAAGAAATAATTTTTTACAAAAATTTACTTAGATATCCTAAAATTAGACAAATTATACATATTCATAAAATTACACAGACTACACATATTCATAAATTAGCACAAATTAAATAAAATTACAGAAATTACACATATTCATAAAATGACACATATTTTCATAAATTACATAAAACTAAATCCCAACTTTTTTCCCTAATATTCATAAAATTACAGAAAAATTAAAATAAATTTCAGAAAAAACACTAGGTAAATGTTATATTTAGTCCATTAACTTTTTATTTAGAATCACTTTAGTCCCTTTAGTTCATTTTTTGACTTTAACATCCTTAAAATTTAATTTTTGTAACAGATTGGTCCCTCAAATCAATTTTCGGCGAAAAATGACCGGAAAAGAGATTTTTTGGAGAGCAAAATGGTCAATTTATGTTTTATTTTCTCAATTTAGTCACTTAAGGTTGTAAAATGTTCAAATTACTCGTTTTTTAGTGTCCACATATTGGAACTTTTTAGGAACTTGAGGGACTAAACTGAGAAAATAAAATTTAAATTGACCATTTTGCCATTCAAAAAATCTATTTTCCGGCTATTTTTAGCCGAAAAATGAGTTAAGGGACCAATCTGAAATAAAAAATAAACTTTAAGGATGCTAAAGTCAAAAAATAAACTAGAGGGACTAAAGAGATTCTAAATAAAAAGTTAAGGGACTATCTATAACATTTACCCTACAAAATATTTGAAACTGAGAGTGATATATGTTCACAATATGAGATAAATTTGTATATTCATAATTTTTAGAATTAAACTGATGGAACTATCATCTTACATTGTTGTATTGCATGGCTTAATCGGACTGACAAAATTTAGATCAAACCGACAAAATACCGCGCCAAAGTAGATCTGCCAAATATTGTAAATTAATTTGGAACAGCCCTTGTAACTCATTTTTTAAATTTTTGTCTGTTCAAAATATTATTTTTTATTTTTTTAAAAAAAATAAAAACTTATTCATAAAATATTATAAACTTAAATATTTCAACAGATAATTGAAATGGCTATTGGAACCGCTTTTGGACCGTACAAGTGTATTACGTTTTGTACCAGCTTCATATTCGATTATTGGAACGAAATTTCTATTTTTTTCAGTGGCCTTTACAATGCCAACACGGCCATTCCAAAAATTATAGTAAATTTATAGCGATAAAAAATTTGTGCTGGTGTTTGTAACGTTCACGACAAATTATATATTTGGAATGACCTTTTGACTAGGTTTTGGAACGGTGAGCTTTCACTAAAAGAGAAGTCGTTCCAAAGTTTTATAGCAAATCGTTGTTCCAAATTGTAGCGATATTAGGAGTACGATTATGTAAGAACAGCCCCTGTAACTATTTTGCAATTCCAAACATACGAAATTTTTTTGGCAAAAAACATGACAATAGTAAATGTTTTCTATTCCAAAATTGCAACAATCGAAATGGCATATGACTTTTTCTAAAAAGCTGTTATAAATTTCACATTTTTTTATAGTGAAATCTTAGAAGAAATCATTGTAATTACCCTATAAAATTTTGTCTATCTTTCGGATTTGAAATATAAGTTTCACTTTGATCCGCAGATAGAACGGGTCCGTTGACTCCATCCGTATTATGTCAACTCTCACACGAGCTATCAAATAACAATAAAAATATAATACAATTAATATTACATGAGTAAATTATAATGCAACTCACCAAAAACAATAGACAATATATATATGGCAAGTCGCTACTTTGTAATTAGTATGCCAGTAAGTACTCATTAAGCATGTGCAATGTTGGAACTTACATAGATTTTTTATTTTTTTATTTTTTTTATTAATTTCAATAAATAAAGTAAATTTTCACAATTATAAGAACTTATTTATTTGATGAAAGCTACCTTAGAAATATTATATGTAATTTTTTAAATAGCAAAAAAATTATATATAATTACACTAAATTTTTAAAAAATAATATAATTATTCAGGAAAATCAATGAGCCTTGCCGGCCGAGGTTAATTCATCATTCAATGGCAGATCTTGACTACAACCGCAAAATTATATTTTTTACTGTATAGGAATCGAGTTTAATATTTTTAATTCTCTATTTCATGAAATTTTTATAATAGTCTCAGAATCGAAAAAACTCGACAGATCTAGTCCTTTATTTTATAGAAATTTTAAAATGCTCTCAAAATTAAAAAAAAATCGATATATTTAATCCTCTGCTTTATGAAATTTATGGGACTATTTTGAAGATCCTATAAAGTATAGAATTAAATATGCTCAATTTTTTTAATTTTAGAACTATTTTAAAAATCACATAAAGTATTGAACTAATTAAAAGTATTAAACCTCCTATCCAACGAGATTAAAAGTGTCATTTCGCCTTACTACGACTTTTGGTTCTTCTCGTGAAGTCTGCTCACATGTCTTTTCTTCTTTCATAATTAACCAAAACATTCTTAACAATGTAATTAACACAAAACACCTAGCCAGGCTCCATTTAAGGAGTCGCAAGTTGTTCTTTTACATGCACAAACAAGAAATCATCCACATTGTGTTGCTTCCATTTTCTCCTTTTCTGTGTACGTAACTCAATCTTAAAAGCATCATCAAAGAGATTATTTGCTCGAGATGGCAGTAGCAGCTTATGCAACTCTGCAATCCCTGTCACGTGTCCTCAACAATCTCCAGCATCCTGCTCGTCTCCGTCGGCTTCATGTCGACACAAATCAAATTCAGAGCCTGCAGGAGAAAGTTCAGTTCTTGCTAGACTTTCTCGAAGCTCATTCCCAAAGAATAAGCGAAGAAATTGGAGGTCTTGGGAGGCAAATTGCTGATGCTGCCGCAGAAGCAGAAGAAGTTGTCGACCGCCATGTGGTGGATCAACTTCGTGACAGATCTCAAGAAGAAAGTCATCGTATGACAGCCCTTTCATCTTTCTGTCATGATATAGATACAGTAATTGGAAAGATCGATTCCCTCGCAAAAGAGTTGACAATGATGGTCAAAGAGGAATGGGCTGACGTCCATGAAGAGCAGCGAGCCATTTATGAGCCAGTCAGATCAAAGGAAGTGCTTCCTTCCGGTGACAAGAAGAGTACTATGGTGGGATTTGATGAACACTTGGAACGAATCGTGGATAAGCTCACCAGAGGTGAACCTAATCTCCAAATCCTTCCAATTGTAGGGATGGGAGGTATTGGTAAGACTACTTTAGCTCAAAATGCTTTTGATCATCCATATATTGTGCACTACTTTCCTAAACGAATTTGGTTTACAATATCTCAAACATATAGTGTGCGAGAAATTCTTTTACGCCTTCTTGAAAATGGAGAAAAGAAAGAAAAGAATGAAAGTTTGGCTCAATTAGGACAACGATTGTACCAAAATTTATTTGGGGAAAGATACTTGATAGTCATGGATGATGTATGGAGTATAGAGGCTTGGAATGATTTAAAGTTGTTCTTTCCAAATAATACGAAAGGAAGTCGTGTTATGGTGACTACTAGGGAGTCAAGTTTGGCTATATTTTCAGACTCTCAGGAATCTTATTCGATAGATCTTCTAAATGAGGATAAAAGTTGGAATTTACTTTGTCATAAAGCCTTCTCCCAAGAAGGTTGTCCATATCCGTATTTGGAGGAAGTTGGTAAGACTATTGCAAGGAGTTGCAATGGACTTCCTCTAACAATTGCTGTAATGGGTGGGCTACTTGCAAATTCCAAAATGACACTAGAATACTGGGAGTCTATTGCGGAAAATGTAAGCACTTTTCGTAACTCAGAAGATTACGAGCGATGCTTAAACATATTGTCTTTGAGCTATAACAATCTACCCATTCATATGAAACCATGTTTCCTGTATATGGTAGTTTTTCCTGAAGATGCTAATATTCTTGTTTCCAGACTAACCAAATTATGGATTGCTGAAGGATTTCTGAAACCAATAAAAGGTCAAAGCTTGGAAGAGGTAGCAGAGATGTACTTAAGATATCTATTGATAGAAATCTAATTTTGAGTCTTAAACTTGGGTATGATGGGAATCGAAACATGTAGAATCCATGATCTTGTAAGAGATATATGCTTGAGAGAATACAAGAAAGAACATTTTCGTTATGCCCCGAGAGTACAACAACTTTATGTTAGTAGCAGTAGGGTGTGTGATGAGTGCTTCTTGTGTGCCCGTGAGACTGCACTCCGAAGGATAGATCTAGATGAAGTGCATGATGTCTCACAACAGACATCACTTGCAAGTGTTCTGGTGTGCAACACCTGCAGAAATTTTTATCCAAGTCTAAACAAAGCAAGATTTGTCAGGGTAAGAATAGTGAGCAGGAAGAATTTTAGTAGATCATACCGTAATGAAGAAATGTTGATCCCGACTAGTTTGCGGTATCTTGAGGTGCGAACTTTGAGAAATTTGGAATTTTTATCTCCAACTGCAATAGCTTTACTCTGGAACCAAGAGACGTTTGTATTTTATTCGACTGCGATCTTCAAAACCACAGTTCTTCTATCATCTGAAATTTGGGAGATGCCACAGCTTAGGCATTTTCTTGGTTCTTGTGATGTTGTTTTACCTGATCAAGCAGTTAATCAAGATTCCATTATCATGGAAAACCTACAGACGCTTACCAAGGTAAGAGATTTCAGGTGTACAAAGGAGGTTCTTGAAAGAATGCCGAATCTAAAGAAATTTGGAAGTGCTTTTTCCAGAGAAATGGGAAGCATGGAATGGCCGGACTATTCTCTCCACAATCTTGTCCATCTGCATAAACTTGAGGCACTTTTCATCCAATGTGAGGATTTGTTATTGGAGAATCTCACCTTCCCGACTTCACTTAAGAAGTTGAGGTTGGACGGTTGCAATATTCCTTGGGAAAATATGATGACAATTGGTTCCTTATTGCCTAATCTTGAAGTGCTTGAACTGTTCCACGACGCCTTCAAAGGGCCCGAGTGGAATCAAGTTGAAGGGGAATTTTCTCGATTGAAAGTTTTGACAATTCTTGAGAGTGAGCTGATGTGGTGGAGAGCCGAAGATATCCACTTTCCTAGTCTTGAACACCTCATTCTAACTGGAATGGCTGAATTGAAGGAGATCCCTTTATGTATTGGTGATATACCCACACTCCATTCGATTCATTTGAAAAACTGCAATGCTTCTCTTATGGAGTTGGCAAAGCAAATAGTGGAGGAACAACATGACAATGGAAATGAGGGTCTTCAACTTTATATAAATGAGGAAAGGTACCACATTGGTAGTTCGAGACACTAGGAATCAAACATGATCATATGACATTGTACCATTCTTTGTTTCTTTTTCCTTTTTTTTTTTTTTTACATTGTACTAAGTTAGAGCTAATAGGCACATAGGGATTATGCAATTATATTGTTCTAGCTAGAATTGAAGTTCCTCATTCCCTTTTAACTATCTTCACATTAATTTGGCCTTTTGAAATTTGGTATAATTACGAATACTCCATTGTTACTTGAAAAATTATTAATACTTTCCTAATTTTAATAGTCATCTAACAATTAGCCAAATCCATTGAGTTTCGATCCGTTTTTTGCGGTTATTTAACCGAAATACTCTTGTGGATTTAATATTATAAGTTTATTTATTTTTAATTTTTTTTTATTTTTTATATGGAATAAGTGGATAACTTTTTTGTAATTTTTAAAAAAATTTCATCCATTCCGTTCTATTATTTTATAAGTTTAATTTTTTTTTTAAAAATAAAAAATACAATAAGGCCAAAATTGACAATTCATACCACAATTCCAAAATTACATAATTTCATCAAACATTAGAGGGTATTTATAATTTTTTAAATAATGAAAGAGTATTCGTAATTATAACAATTTTCAGGGAAGATCGTTGTAATTTACCCTTATTAGTATTATCATCATCATCTTCTTCTTCTTCTTCTTCTTTGTAACTAAATGTTGGACAATATGAATGTTAGAATACTGCAAAAAAACAGGATTTCAGATACAGAAAACCATCTGTCAATAATTTTTACCTTTGTACTTCAAAAAAAAAAAAAAAGTTACCTTTCAGGGATGAAAATGTAACTGTCTTAAGGAATTCTTTCACCGCACCATGTCAGATGGGAATGTGTCATTTTGTGCCAGACCAATCAAGGTTCAATTATTTTTTTATTAATTAAAAAAAGAAAAATTACAAAAAAATCATTTTTATTATATTAATGTTTTATGTCGAGTCGCAATTTGACAATTTAATTTTTTTTAAAAAAATTAAAGCTCGAGTCGCGGTTAACAACCGCGACTCAAGCCAGCCACTTTAATAAAGGCTGACACGCTAAGAAAAGCGTGTCAGCCTTTATTTTTGTTTTATTTTTAATATATTTTATATATTTCTATTTAGATACTATATATATATATATATTAATTTTAAATATAATATATATTATTATTTAAAAATATTAAATAATTTAAGTATTAATAAAATAAAAATTATTAATTAATTATGTTTAATCAATTTGATCGAATTACTTTTTTTTCTTATTGATAGCAATAAATAATATGTAATAACTTATCTCTATATATATAAATAATACCTCATTTAAATAATTTTATCAATATAACAATGATCACTAAATTACAATAATTTAAATAAAGTAAGATGAAATTTAATTTAACTACATTATAATATTATAAATAATATATATAATATTTAAAACAATATCTATAATATATTATTATTTTTAGATGTATATATAATAAAATATATAGATTTAAACGTTTTTTAATATATATTGTATATATAAATATGTTATAACTTTAAATATAAGTATTGACGCAAATTAAGTATTATTGTTATATTAAGTATTTTTTAATATAACGACGATAATTGAATTACAATAAGAAAAAAAAAAGAGTGATTCAATCAAATTGATTAAACATAATTAATTAATAAATTTTTAATTAATAATTATATTATTTAAATATATATTAAAATAATATATATGTACAATACCTAAATAATAATTTATGTAATATATTAAAAAATAAAAATAAAAAGAAAGTGAAGCAACCAATGTTTAATTGTGTGTGTAAGTCTTTTCGTTTTTTGTGACTCTTTGCATGCCATGCCTAACAATAGCATTAAATAAAATCTAAAAAGTAATACTTAATCTCATCGTAAACAAGAAATAATAAATTAAGCACATTATGACAATATTAATGAAGAAGATGTGTCATCCTTAATCAAATATTTAAAAGAAAAATAAATAATAATATGTAATACGTAAATAAATAGTAAAACAAATTATTAATAATAATTATCATATTTAATTCGTAATAATAATATATTAATATTTAAATATATATATAATATATAAAAATAATATATATAAAGTATTTTAAAACAAATAAATAAACATTTATGTCGCCGTTGGAGTCGCGGTCGAGCACGTTTTTTAAAAAAAATAATTTAAAACCTCGAGTCGCAGTTGTTAATGCGACTCGAGGTTTAATTTTTTTAAAAAACAAATTTAATGGTCGAGTCGCGGTTTGAAACCGCGGCCCATCATAACAAAATTAATGTATTTAAAAAAATGTTTTTTTTGTAATTTTTCTTTTTTTAATTAATAAATAAATAAATAACTCGCCCAATGAAGCCCATTGCCAAGTCCATCACAAACAGTTATATAGCTTACGTCCATTCATTTGTGTTCCTATAACTAAATTTGAGGTATAATACAACTATATTTTTTAAGATTCCATGGAATTATAAAATATCTCATCATTATTTGAAATATTATAAATACCTCCTTTAATTTTAACGTCCGTCTAACAATTGTGGAAGATCAACAATTACAGTAAACCCTTTGAAGAAGAAATTATGAACCCAACTAGCTTGGGTATCTTGAGCTGACCTATTCCTATTGTTTGGAATTTTTATCCCCATCTACAATAGCTTTACTTCGGAACCTAGAGACCTTTTCTTTTCCTGCGTTTGTCCCTCTTAAGGGATCAGCAACAGTTCCTCTACCATCTGAAATTTGGGGTGTGCCGCAGCTTAGGCATTTTCTTGGTAAATATATTGATTTTATCTCACCTGATCAAGCAGTTTCTCAAGATTCCATTATTATGGAAAACCTACATACGGTTGGCAATATAAAAAATTTTAGGTCTACAGAGGAGGTCCTAAGAAGAATGCCAAATTTGAAGCAACTAGGTATCCCTTTGCACGGAGGACTTGGAAAAAACTGCCGGGAGTTTTAACGTCTGAGCGCTCAGAAGAAGTTCACATTGCCACTTTTGAATTGCCAAAGCTTTGAACTGAATCCTGCAGAGCTGAGGGGGCAAGTCAATTTGAAAGCGAATTTCCTCGACTGAAAGTCTTTAATTTCATGTAGCGAAGTGAACTGGTGGAGGACAGAAAATATCCTCTTCCTATCTTGAGACCCCTTTACATTTCATTGTTTGAATTTTTTATTATTACCACACTTATTTTATTTTTGAAGCTTGATTCTCTTGTGGAGTCGGCAGCAAATATTGGAGGAACAACATCACAATGGGAATGAGAGTCTTCAACTTTTATGTAAATAAGGTAAAGTACCAAGTTGGTAGTTTCTAAGGAATCAAACATGATCCTATCTTTGTACTGTTTCATTTTACATTTTATTAATAAGCTTTAGCAATTACATGTTCCCAGAATTGAAATTCCTCCATTCCATTTTAACTATCTAAAATGACTACCATTTATCATTCATCTTCGCGCTATCAATTGGATATAATATGTGATTTGATCAATAAACACCATGCAGTAATATATTTACATTTATGTCAACAATATTTCAGTTCTAAAAGGAAAGAGGGCATAATTTTTTTTTTTATAATTTTGCCTTCCCAGAATTAAAAGATTTGTTACTAGAAAAAATATGACGTTTTACTATGGTTAATTATCATGGTTAAAATAGAAAATCATAAACATATACTAATTAAGATCGCACTCCAAAGATAGATCTGAATGAATTGCATGATGCCTCACAATTGGCATCACTTACAAGTGTTTTGGTCTGTAACACCTGCCAAGATAAGTATCCAAGTCTTAATAAATGTAATATATATATATATATATATATATATATATATATGTGGAGTGACGTTAACATCATTACTATTTTTTCCTTATAAATGCAAAATTATTACATGAGAATGTTAAATGAAGGATAAAATTAAAAATTTATGTAATTTATTTGGTAACATTAACAATTTTCGTTCAAATCCTAACAAAAGAAGGACTTGGTGTAAACAGTGAATTTTTAGAGAGAATGTAAGTATAATTTTGGAACCTTTTTTAGGAAAGTGTAATTTTCTATTTCTTATAGGGGGTTTGAATGTAATTAACTTGATTTATTATTTATAACTTGGAAAATGAAATGATGGCTCCATAATTAGACAAATTAATAATCAAACACAATTCGAATATAAATGCGAAATGCGTTTCTTAATTTATCCGGCCAAGTTGCTGTTTGACTTGCACAAACCATAATTATTCACATAGTGTCTTGAGTCTCTTCGTACATGTTACTCAACTTGATGTGGGAATATTTTGTGAAGGTCTTTGTACGAGTTTTTTTGGTAGAATACCTTTAATTTTTAGATAAGTTCTAAATTGATATAGATAAATCATGTTTTGTATGACTCGAGCTTGAAGGTATATAAATTAAAATATGTCAAGAGTTATTGATCATCAAATTATTTTAATGTCTGTTGTTCAAATGAATTCCTATGATTATGAGTTGTCTATAAATAGATGCCCCATACCGAAAAGTAATATTTTTGATCGTATAAATTAGGCTCGTTTTACTTTTGGCTCCATGTATTATTGGGTTAGTATTTTTAGGCTCCATAACTCACAAATTAGCAGTATTGGTCATCTTTTACTTTTTTGTTACCTTTTTAATGGCAACGCACGGGACTGGTAACTTTTCTTTGTTGGAGGAAAATTTGACGCCTTTTCCATCTTGGTGATGTTATTTGGGGAAAATATAACTACCATTGAGGACAAAAATCAAAGATTGAAGGAACTTAGGGTAAAGGAAGGAGATTTCTACCCTCTTTCAATCCCACCCCACCATAGTGTTGTAATTGAAGCTAATAAATAATCATGTCTTCTGTTAATGAGGTCTAGCTCAGTTGGTTAAGCTGAAGCCTTATGATCTTAGAGGTTATGGGTTCGAACCCCGCCACATACGTTGGGATGTTGTATGTTGTGCATAGTAGGAGTAAGTTGGGCTACTGTAATTAGATATTTGTAATCAATTTATTTTTTTTTAAGAAAAATAATCATGTCTTCCAGTAGTGAATTAAGTGGGTAGTGGAGGGGGATTTCCGTTGAACTTGTGGTCTCGGAAGCTCATCTCTCAACAATCCTCGTTGCTTTCTACCTCTCCAATGCTGGAATCTCACCTTTTCAAGAATTTTTCATTGTGGATTTCAGGGAATTTTGAGGTCGAGAGTTTGAGAGATTTGTGGTTGTGTTTGATTTAGGGAAAACGAGAGGTTTCTATTCTTAAACCTAACTAATAAATCAATTTTACCTCCAACAAAAATAATTAACAAGCATGTGGTTGTCGTAATTAAAAAACTAACCAAAAAGTGGATGAGGACCAAAAGTACTATTTTTCATAAGTTACAGGAGTAAAAATATTAATCCTGTAATGAATGGAACCAAAAGTAAATAGGCCTAACTTATGGGATCAAAAATACTATTTTCCCCTGCATACTATAGCTACAACTTTTGCTACCCTACTATTATATTCTTATAATTATAAACTTCATTATCCTCTCTAAACAACTAGCAATTCAAGTATCGGAGGACTACAATAAAAAATTTTGCGCCCATAATTTGTTTTGTAGGATCACCTTGGAGTTAATAATCAATGCATACCTATTTCCTCTGAACAAATCCGATCTAATTCACTATTTGGCCATGTTTACTATAATTGATTGGGCCGGATTAGAGGGGATATTTGGCCCAATCAATTTTTTACTTTTTTTAGGCTTGGCCCGGGATTGATTCTCAGGCCCGGGCTTGGTAGTGACTGTGGGCTGATTACAATCTGTCCAAATGAGGTGGGATTAATAATTCTTGTTGGCCCACTAATGATTGATAAAAATGTGTCTTATTATAATATCCCTAAAAATAGTTGATAAATGTCACATTTAACCCTACTTATGAATTAATTTTCTAAATACCCAATTTCATTATTATTTTATTTGAACATGCTTTTCAAGCATCTCTCAGTTAAGCTCCAACCATATTTGGTGCACGCCAATTATTTTAATTTTTAATTTTGTAATTTAATAACTATTTATTATAAATTTAAATTATAGAATAACAAATAATAAATACATGTACATTTTATATTATATATTATAAATTAAATTAAAAATAAAAATTTCTTTTGATGTTAAAAATTTATAGTAATTTGTATAACATGTACATTTTATATTATTATATATTAATGAATATTATTTTTTATGAACATGAATATGGTGGTTATGGAGAAAATGATGTATATTATGTATATATAAAAGTTTAAGTATTTTTTAAATATTTATATTTTGTGATGTTAATATGCAACATTGATGTTTTTGTTCAATTATGGGGTAATTTTTTCCATTACACATTTGATCTCTTATAACAACTACAAAAATAAATACAACATAAAATTATCACACAATAATCGTCCAACAATTAATAGAAAGTAAATAAGCTATTAAATTATCATCTTACTAAATATCCCAATAATAATCATGAAATTATCTAACCCTCTTTAATCCCATCCAAAAAAGTAAAGGAGTCCTTTAAGTATTAAAGAGCTATATTTTATATTTTACACGCCTGCAATTAAATGTTGCCTTGAATAAGTGAACCCATCAAGTAGGTGGATTTAATAATTCAAGTGGGAAGTCCAATCTGAACAAGACAGTAAAATAACTGTCCTGTCCTGATTTTTGAATGGCATATTACAATTGTGCCCTACTTCTCGACTTATTTTGTTTTCTTTCTCCCAAATTTTTAATCACAAACTTAAAAATAATTTATCTTTATCACTCAAATAACTCATAAATAGAACATTCCTTGTCCCGGTGCAAATGTTGTAATATATATAGCCAACTTCTCTTCATTTGTATTTCTAACTTATCTCAATGTAAAAAAAAAAAAAAACATGCACACACACAGTGTAAAAATTTATTTAAAAAAATATCAAATGAGCCGAGACGAAATATGAGGATGTTTCAACAAACATCCAGAACCCCGAGAGCATAGCTAAGGTGGTGATTGAACAAGATCGTGTTAAACTATTAGACCTTGTTTATTGGATGGATTGGGCTGGATATTAGGCCTAATCCGCCTTAGTAACATGTTTACTTTTTTTTTTTTTTTTTTTTTTTTTGCCGACTCGACAACAATCAATCCACTGTATTAATATGAAAATGAGGTGGATTTAAATCCCACCAAAGGTGGTGGGATTTAAATTCATTGGGGCCCATTTGCTTTGGATAAAAATTTTATTTTCATTTTTACCCTTAATTATTATATTTTTACAGTTTTTTTAAATAATGGCCCACCTCAACGATCCATCTCTCTCTCACTCTCTCCACACATATATAAATGTATATATATAACTTTTATATAAAATATTATAGATTATTTAACTTTTAATTATGTATATAAATATATATTGTATTTTAAGCAAAACAAAATTATGAACAATGCTAATAAAAGGGTATTTTTGAAAAATACAAATTAATCCACATCTCAATCCTAAATTATGATCCAAAGTAAATATTATATTAGTTATACTCATTACTTTATAAATATAAATAAACATGAAATTAGACCACTTAATTTAATTAATTTTAACTCAATCCCAATACATATCTCAATTTAATCTATCACACATAAATTCCATCCCCTTTAGCACACTATAGATCGGATTCTATAGAAGTGCTAGCAGTTTATTGAATTTGGAGGATAGTTTGGCAGAACACTTCATTGTAATTTTTTTTCTTATGTACGTTATTTTAATTTTAATGGAATTTATCTTTTAGCCAATATATATATATATATATATATATATATATATATATAATGAATAATGATATTTGAGATATTTTATACCATATCTCTTGATACATTCATACAAGGAGCTAGGTGGTGAACTTTTTATTAAAAAAGTTGAAAAGAATATACTAACCTTTTAATTTTTTAGGGGATCATGGGTTATCGTGGCTTCAACTACATGGACAGAATTGAAAATAAGATTATTTATTAGTTTAATCTATATTTTAATTAGAATACACCTGATTTTTGGATTTATTAATTAGGGTAAATTACAACGACCTCCCTTGTGATTTGGCATAATTACGAATAACCTCGCGTTATTTGAAAAATTATAAACATCTCCCTGATTTTAATGGTCGTCTAACAATTAGCCTAATCCATCTATTTTTTATAGTGAACTGATCAAAATACCCTTGTGAATTAAAAATTATAATTTTATTTATTTTTTTAAAAAAATATTTTTTTATGGACTAAGTGGATAATTTTTTATAATTTTTAAATTTTTTATCCATCCCGTTCAATAGTTTTATAAAATTTAAATTTAAAAAAAAAAACACAATAAGGGAAGAGTTGATATTTTTATACCTCCAAAGATGACATAATTTTATCAAACATTAGGGGGTATTTTTAATTTTTCAAACAATAAGGGAGCATTTGAAATTATACCAAACCTTAGAAAATATGGTTGTAATTTACCCTATTCATTATTCTAACTTTTTCTTTGTTTCACATTATATACCTGTTGTTGAAAAACAAAAACAACTTATGTTTTTTTAAATGATTATGTCTCTCTTAATTCAAATAAGTATGTCTTGAATCTCCAATACAAAGATCTGAAAACACACGATCATCAAAATCATATCGAGAAATTAAGTTCCAATAATAGCCCTTCGATGCGTAAAATTAGTCCATTGGTGGAGATGGTAATGAGGGTATTAAGGAACAATACCTGTCACATCCATGCATGAAGGAACATCAATATTTATAAAGTAGATCTAATCGTACGATTTCGTATATACCATAAATATTAAAATAATTTAATGATCATAGTAGATTGAAATATTAGGATTTCGGATAAAATGCACAAGAGGTACCATACTTTAGGCAACTTTGCGATCTAGGTACCATATCTTTTAAAATGGCAGATTTCATACCATAATTTATGAAAGTTGCAGATTTGATACCACAGCTCATGTTTTAACACCTTTTACCATGACTTATCTTTTAAATATATCTTTTCAGCCCCAAAAAGGTTTGTTTTCTGCAGATCTAGTCCCTATTACTTGAAAATGGTATCAGAGCCTAGGTTTATTGAAGAAATATACAGGTTAATATTATATTTAGATATTTTTCCACTAACGGAGGAGACTTTTCAAGAAAATGGAACCGAACAAAAGTTCGAGTTACAATTACAACAGAGAATACTTCCAGATTCTGGAAAAGCAAAGAAAGAACTTCCTTTGGGAAATTCTAAAAAAATGTGACAACAGTCCCAAAAGGATTGACTCGAAACTTCTTACAAAGAAAGAGGTTGAAGAAGAGATGAGGGATTTTCAAGTCCGTCAAAATTTACCAAGAAAAGCGGTGAGGCGTTTGCATTCCACCGAAGTACATGATACAATTCCGGCCAGAAGGAATGGAAGGGGTAAATTCTTGCACCGTTTCATATCCAAAAATTATGATTAGAGGAATTGCTTGGAAAGAAATCAAGGCCGATACCTCTAAAATCTCTCAAGATATGAGGAAAATTCAGAAGACGGTTCAGGACTATGGACATAGGTTATCTAACATACCTATGAAAGTAGATTCTTTGAGCCACAAGATGGACGAGATTCTTAAGATCCTCCCGGATCTACACAAGAATCTTACAGATCTGAAAATAGAAATTGCAGATCTAAAAGAAAACAACGGGAGAACCCTGAAACATCCATATCCAGACAAGAGCGTATCAGGGACGCCCTTGGAACAATACCTCTTTTACATCAGAAAGGGAAGGCGAAAGAGATTCCCAAGCCAAAGACTCGGGATGAACAGATCCAAGAAATCCTTAACTCCATAAAATAATGGAGGTAACCAGAGCGAATCTATCAGATCTATAGGAATTTGCTGAATCCTTTTCCCAACTTGGGATTGTGGAATTAGTCAATGTTCAAACCAATGAAGTTACTCCAGCACTACCACCGCCAAAGGGGAGCACATGTTCCAACGAGTCTCCACAAGATCACGTAATGAGAGAAAGTGCAGATTTCCACACCAATGCAACACCAACGTTTGTGGGAACCAAACTCCGAGAAAATCCAAGGAGAAATCCTATAAGAGCACCTGAAGATACACCTTGGCAAGAACGATGCTCCAGCCCTTGCATCCATATGGTACTGTACTAAACCTGGATGTTATCGACTTCCGAAACATAGAGAAGCTGATAGATGAATGGGTAGCAGCCATAAAGATAGCAGCAACCACTCTAGAACTCGATAAAGAAAACTTCATAAAATTAGTGGAGTTGAGCTTGGAGGGTTCTGTGCAAATCGGATGGGATAATACCCCAGCTGATACTAAAGCCAGTATCCTTGGTGGAGATTCAAAGAGTGCAATAGCAGATCGGCTAGGGAGGCTTATCAAGATACACTTCATCGGAGATGGATACTTTGAAGGAAGTAGAGCAGAAAATGCTAGAGAATATGCACAAGCTCTCTTTAGCCTTGAATTAAGAAGTATTTGCGCGATAGATGAATATATCTATTGGTTTCGCAAGTATTTCTTTCATAGTGGAGTAGCAGTGGAAGTAGCAGCTCCAATGTTCTTTGCAAAGATCTGCAGTCCATGGAGGGAAATGTTGATCCAATCATACAAAGTACCTGAAGGATAGATGGATTCAGTAGCAAGAAGAATGTCTTTCCTCAAAGACAAGTTGAAAGATTGGTGTTACCAAGCATCCATCCAGAAAAACATGAAAAGGCTGAGAGGTACGATTAAACGAACTCCTCTCTGTTGTGATAATAACGATTTTCCTACTATTATAGGAGAATCAGGTGAGCCAAGGAAAAGGAAGAAGCATAGTAATGGCTCATACTCTAGGAATTCCAGAAGAACCCCTTTTAGGCGAAGATCATGGTGGTCCAAAACAAAAGCAGAACATACAAATCTGGGCAAAGGAGTAGACCAACAAGGGCTTCATCCCAAGGATCTAGACGAACAGATACAAGATCCACAGGAAGAACCCCTACAAGAAGAACTTTCAGACAGGCCCATACCCGGGCCAATGAAAGTTTCAAAGACTGCAACTGCTGGACATGTGGAGCAAGAGGTCATATAGCCCCAGACTGCCCGCAGAAACGTGGTGAATTAAGAAAATTTGAAGCCACAAACGACATCCTAGACGCAGTCTACTATGGAGATTTGGTACCAATATACCAATTTGAGGATCTTCCTTTGGACAAAAGTGTCTATGAAGAGGAGACAGAGACTTATTCGAATGGATCTTCAACCGAGTCAGAATAATTACAATGAAGGAGATAGGCTTCAAACCTCTGAAAGCCTGTCAGGATTTTTTTCCAGAATGACGGTGTCAACAAAACTATGGAAAGAATCATGCGTCAAGATTCCAACCTCAGTCCATATGATGGATTTAGAATTGGATGGATCAGTAAAGTCCTCAACCAGATAGGACTAAACTAGAGAAACATCACATAATCTACAAAGTAAGTTCAGGTAAGTTTGCTATTCCCATGGAATTTACTGGTAATGTGATGGAGATGCAGCTTATTCCTAAAGAAGAAATTCTTGAGGAATTAAGTAGGCTTAGAGAAGAAATAGCAGTTACTATGAAATGGATCCACATAGGAACTATTGAAGTAGTAATAAAAGCAACTTTTAAGGAAGGAATTGATTCAGAAATACATTTATCTATAATGGATAGCAGAATCAATAACTTAAGAGATGGTTGTCTTGGAACAATGATAGGTAATCTGTATGCAGGAAAATTGATGTTTGATATTCATCCTAGGATAGCATACTACCTGGCTGACCAAGATTTCAGTAGAGTCTTAACCCTTCATCAGGATTTTAAAAGAAAATATCTAATGAAAGAAGGTAATAGACCATATTTTATAACTTATAGAATTGCGTATGCCCTTTCCAACACACATCATTCTGATTTATTCCTTAGGAAAGAGTATATCTAGATTCCCAGAATTTTCAAGAAATTCGCTAAGGTAATGGCACCAGATCCAATTAGGATACCTAGAATAGGAGGTGTCGATATCGTCATTAAAGATCACCCAGTCTTAGATCGAACTATTAGTTCTAGGACTGAGTTTAGTAGTAGGATGTCCTTTTCAGAAGATAGGATCATGGGCTACAAGGGAAAAGAGAAGGATTTGTTAAAAGCTATGACTCCTCAAGAAATTAGGGTAGATAATGTAAAACTTAGATGCCTTGAAGAATGGAAAGAAATACAAGTTATATTTGACATCACTAAGAATGAAAACCTTTTTTCTTGTGATGACTTATATCATTTGTAGCAGCCTGTTGTTGGTAGATATGAAGGCATGTTAGAAATAGCAGGCCATGAAATTCTAGTTGCAGGTGTTGCAGGACGAGAAAATGAAAGTATGACTTTGGGGTTAAGTTTCCTCGAAGATCATAAACCATGGGGAAGAAAAGGAAACGGTATGGAATTCAGCCTTGATGGAGTTACCATAAGGATTGAATGACAAGCCCCTTTTCTATATACATATCTGTAGGTATGTTATATGATCAATATAAGACATAATATTTTGCAGCTTATATTGACTCAGGATCCGAAATTTGCACAGCAAAACCTGGAGTTTTCCTAAAGAAGCAAGAGAAACTTTACCTGTTATTGCAGGAAGAGATTTTTCACAAAAAATCCTAATACTCAATAAGGGAATTCGAGAAGTCAAAATCATGATCGGTGGAGCATTTGGAACGCCCTGGTTTAGGGTAAAAACACCTCCCATTTACTTTCATGATACAAGTGCTGATATCTTGCTAGGTAATAATTTTATTCAAACATTTGCAAGATATATGCAGGATAATCAAAGAAATCTGTTAATTTTTACTACTAACTGTGGTAGTGAGATACAGGTTTTACGAAGAGAAAATGCATTTAACAGGCTAATGCCAATAAATTTTTGTAGCAAGCGTGATGATTTTGATGCCAAATTAACTCATCTGAAAATGCAGGATAAAAGGAAATTCGGTAAAGTTCTTTTGTCTTTCAGGCAACAGGGACTCATCGATAGCGATAGCTTCTACGAGGAATCTGAGGAGGAGATTAAGAATCTCAAGGAAGCATTGCAGGGATTAAATACCATGGACATAAGCGAGGAAAGCAAACTTTCTCTCGAAAATGTCAAGAGGCTCATCCAGAGAAATTTCAGCGAAAACCCTCTGGCATGGTGGGATAGGAATAAGATCGAAGCTACTCTTAAGATTAAAGAGGAATGCAAATATGAGTATGTTCGATATAAGCCTATCCAGATGAACATGAAAGATAAGAAGGATATGCAAATGATTATTAAAGAGCATATCAATCTTGGACTCATTGAGCCTGGAATATCTGTGTACAGTAGCCCTAGATTTCTGGTAAGAAACCATGGTGAGATAAAAAGAGGTAAACCCAAGTTAGTAATTAACTATCAATGTATTAATAAAATATTATAGTTTGATGGTTATTACATTCCTAGTCGAGAGCACTTAATTGATTGCATTAAAGGTGCAAAAGTGTTTTCCAAATTTGATTGCAAGTCTGGTTTCTATCAGATTAAAATGGAGAATAAATCAAAGAAATTTACTGCATTCTCCACACCACAAGGACAATATATCTGGAATGTATTGCCAATGGGTCTAGCTAATGCACCCCAGATATTTCAAAGAAAAATGGATAATCTTTTCAAAGATTATTTCAAATTTATGTTTGTCTACATCGATGACATACTGATTGCATCCAAGAATATGAAAGAACATATCAAACATCTAGAAATATTTTATGATGCATGCTATAATGAAGGTTTAGTACTTTCTAAAGAAAGCTACTATAGCGGTCAATAAAATCGAATTTTTAGGAATTCTTATTGACGAAACAGGTATTGAGTTGCAAGAACATATTGTGGAGAAGATCCGCAATTTTCCAGACATACTCAAAGAAGAAGCATTTACAAAGCTTCTTGGGAGTGGTAAACTTTGCAGGTATCTTTATAAAGGATCTTGCAAAATATAGAAAGAATTTCCGGCCACTTTTGAAGGAAACAGAAAGTGCAAAGTGGAAATGGGAGGAAATCCATACGCAAAGGGTTCGTGAGCTAAAACAGGTTTGCAATAACTTGCCAAAGCTTGCAATACCACAAGACGAGGATGAATTGGCAGTCTACACAGACGCCAACGATTATAGATGGGCAGCTGTGCTCATGAAAAAGACTACTACAGGGGAAGAGCCTTGTAGATACACTGGAGGGTTGTTCACCGAACAATAAGCCCAAGTGTGGCACATCAACGAGAAAGAGTTATTTGTGGTTTGGAAGGCTTTTAAGAAATGGCCTTTATTTACTTGCTAAAGAATTCACTTTGAAAGTTGATAATACCAATGTTAAAGCTTTCTTGAAAAATAAATTAGAATCTAAGTTTGAGAAAGCGCGTATTATCAGATGGCAAGCTGAATGCCAATATTATTGCTATAATATTGTTGTTATAAAATCTCATGAAAATGTTCTTGCAGATTTCCTGACAAGAGATGGAGGCATCTGAAGTGAACTCCATCATGTTAAGGCTTAGGCATCTCAGAGAGAACCTCGAGGAGCTTAACAAGAAGTTTGGACGGCTAGCTGTGAATGCACAAGTGGCCGGACAAATCCAAAGAGCTGATCTTGACACTGTCCAGATCGCAATAAGAACGACCATGGTGGCCTCAACCTCACTATGGAACGACCTACAAGAGCCAATTCGGAAGGCATCATCCTCTGAGATGACTAACGAGTTGAGAAAGCATGACCCTAAACATGCCCTTAGAGTACAGGACTCTAGACCTGTAGCGGCAGATTCAAGTACTGCTTGCACAAGGCCATCACCAGACTCTGGTGAAACGGTGACAAACGAGTCACAGAGAGTACAAACCTCTGATGATTCGAGTCAACCCAGCGCCTTTGGGGTAAAGAGGAAGAGATTAGCCTTAGGCCAATGACAGACATTTCTAAGGCTAATACTAATGAATTATCTTCTTCTTCTTCTGCTTGGCAGGTTTATCAACGTATGTGGGAAAAATTAATTTCCCGCAAAGGAGTTAACCCAAGCAAGACTATTATCAAGACATCCGAAAAATATAATAGGGTCTGGATGATGGAAGGGTCTAAACCCGAAGAAGTTCGGGAGTGGTATGAGTTTGGAGCTCTAGCTTCGGTCCATACTATGTCACCAAGTTTTTCAAAAATTTCAAAATTACCGGAATGGATTAGTGGGGCTGTATATGATTCATGGCAAAACAACCCCCACCTAAAAAGAGGAGATATCTTGGAGCTAAAATTTATATCAGCAGCTCCAGAAACTACAGGGAAAGGGTCACATCCATTGTTCCATTTCATCAAGCTGCAGAGACCAGACATGGTAGCTTTTAACAGAATTAAAGTTGCCTCAAAAGAAGCTCCACTTGTGTCAGCTATTAGCGAAGACGACATTTCCACCAGAAGAGCTTAGGGTTTATGGGTCTGTCTCACTGAGATGGATAAAGTCAAGTATCCATTCAAAATCTTCTCCAACAAAGTGAATGGATCATTCCTATTAAACTCCATGACAGGAAAAAGCACTGAATTTGCAGAAAGCATGTTCGAGAAAAAGAGAATGCTCATATGGGAGAACAAGCTGTCTGCAACTGAGGTCACAAGGATGAAGACATGCAACATGTTGCATGTTGGGCAATGGCATAATCATGTATGCCCTTGCTGCGAAAAACAAGAAAAGCCACTGTTCGGAACTAAGATACGGGTCACCCAAAAGAAAACCGAACCAAAACCAGACAAGGGTAAAAAGAAGAATTTTTACAAGGAGAAGTAAGATTAGAAAAATGTAAAAATTCAAAAAGAAGACTGTCGGCAGAAAACGACAAAAGCAACAAACAAAAAGGAGCCAGCTAGCAATTAAATGGCCGACAAGCCATCATGAATACCAGCTGGAAAGAACGATGATGAACGCAATGATGTCATCAAAAACAAGTTTAGAATCCGCATTTGGCGTCCGCGGATGGTTATAAATAAGGGAGCAGCGAAGCAGAAGGGGATCATAAAAAATTTTCTCCTACTCTTCAAAGCATAATATCCTAAGTGTCTATCCTTGTAATTTTTTGAATTCTTAGTCTATGGGAGTTTTCCCAGAGAGTCTAGCCCTCTATCCTATGAGAGGCTAAACAGTTGTCTCCTCCAATAGAGGATAAAATATCTATGTAATATTTCCTATATTTCTTCAATAAAAGAAGGGCTTTTGTTCAACCTGTCGACCCCAAATTTATTAAGACTCTATATTAAAAATATCACTACGCCCTAAGGTAGGAAACGAAATAGGGTTGTGCTGTTTGTTGCTGAATGAGCTAAGGACCTGCGAACCATCTGCTGCGGTAGTGTGATTGGAAGAAGTCCGTAAAACCGAGCACTTGGATTACCCGGCGACAAAGCGGTCAAAAAATGTATGAATTTATAGAGACTTAATTTTATTTCCGAAGCATGTTGGGCCTGAAAAATTGAATAGTAAAGGGAATAAGTTCTGCGAAAAAAAAAAAAAAAATTTAGGGACTAAATTGATACTTTTTGAAAGTTATAAAGGCCAAAAAACCAAAGGAGGTACCAAAACTGCAAATCTCTATAAAGTACGGTATCAAAGTCGCTATTTTGTAAATAGGGGTACCTGTTTTGCAAAGCTCCATAAACTACAGTACCAAAATTGCAATTATCTCTTAGGATTTCAATAGACCTTGAAAGTTAGGTTATAGAGATATGCGTAGTGTTTGGATTCGTTTTCTGAGTGTTGTGTTGTGTTTTGTGAAGATAAAGAGAGAAAAACAAAGATAAATAAGTGTGTGTTAGAGATAGTGTGTATGTTTGGATTTATTTTTTAAAATAGTTTAAAATATGTATTGTATGTATGATGTTGTGTTTTGGAGACAAAAATTACTGTTTATTATCAATCATATCTTTTTTTTTACGGTTGTATGTTTAATATTGTGTTTTTTGAGACAAAAATTACTGTTCATTGTCAATTCATTGTCAAATCATGTCTTTTTTAATATATTTATGTATATATGTGTGTGTATATATATATATATGTATTTATATTAAAATAGTTAAAAACACCTAAATAAGGTGTTTTTATATGATGACAAACATTGGATATGTTTTGACTTGTCTCAAAAATAATTTGAAAATAAAAACAAACATGGTGATGAACTCTGGGCTAGACCTTTAGGCCTTAGCCAATAACTCAGAGATTGTCGGAAAGTTTATAGACTTTTGGTAAGATAATTCCAACATTAATAATACCTAAGCAATTATCATTTACAACCTGGAAATTTAAATGATGTTCCTTTTTTTTTTCGGAAAGAAATGATGTTCCTTAATTATGCAAATAAATGATAACACAAACTAACCAGCCTGTCTTTATTGGAAAATTGCATTTCTTTACCGGGTTTAATGCAATTTATTATCCGTGAATTTGCAAAAGAGTAAATTATCCCTTCTATGAAAAATATAACAATTTATCCCTATGTATTTTTTAAAATAAAGCAATTTACCTCTCATCTCTAGGGAGGTAAATCGCTTCATTTTAAAAACACAAGGGATAAATTGCTTTATTTTAAAAAAAATAAGAATTAAATTACTATTTTTTTATAAAGGATAATTTGTACATTTACAATATTATATGAGAATAAATTACATTTTTTCGATTATTTTATATCTGGTCATCTAAGAAACGTGGAGTTGTGTTTTGACTTCCGCAAACCATTATTATTGATGTTCTCTGTTCCCATAATTCAATCCCAAAAACGTCTTTTTATTTAGTCACTACAGCTAATTAGGATCCCTGAAAATCAGTAGCCTAGTTGTCACCGTTTCTATTTTAAAATCAGTACTTCATGTATCACAGACTAACTACTAAATTTCAGGATAAATACACATGTTTTTGTTGAGATTTGATGTAATTATATATAGACTTTTTGTGATTTGAAAATTACATCTATCATCTCTGAGGTGTGCTTTCGTCTAACAAATAAGCCTCCTATTGGTTAAAATTCACTTAATTTGTTGATATTAACAAAAAAGCTGCACAAGAATTGACATTTACCCTCGATTGACTTATTACTGACTTATTACAAGTCAAATATTTTTTTTTCAACTAAACTATCCTTATAATAGTTAAGATATACCTACTAACATGCATTAACGTGTGAAAACGTATGAGAGTAATTTGGTAGTAAAAAAACTTATTTGACCTGCAGTAAATTAGTAATAAATTAATTTGTGGTTAATATAGATTCTTTTTTGATTTTTTATTAATGCCAGCAAATTCGATAAATTTTAACTAACGTATAAATTTATTTATTAGATGAAAACAAATCTCATTGTGTTAAACGTAATTTCTCAAACCAGCGAAGCAAACCTCATGACTAACGCAGAGACTTACAAATTAATGAAGTACTAAAGCAATTATTTGAAAAGGCAATTCTTGATCCAGCCCACCTATTTAAGGCGCAGCAAGTTGTTGTTTTTCTTGCACAAACAATAACCATTTCACATTGTGTTGCACAGACAAGATTGTCCAACAAAAAACCTCGACATGGCAGTAGCAGCTTATGCAACTTTGCGTTCGCTCTCATATGTCCTTAACAATCTCCAGCATCCTGCTCGTCTCCGTCGCCTTCATGTCGACACAAATCAAATTCAGAGCCTGCATGAGAAAGTTCAGTTCTTGCTAGACTTCCTCGAAGCTCATTCCCAAAGAATGAGTGAAGAAATTGGAGATCTGGGGAGGCAAATTGCTGATGCTGCTGCAGAAGCAGAAGAAGTAGTTGACCGCAATGTAGTGGATCAGCTTCGTTACAGATCTCAAGAAGAAAGTCATTGTATGGCAGCCCTCTCATCTTTCTCTCAAGATATAGACAAAGTAACTGGAAAGGTCGACTCCCTGACAAAAGAGATGATGAAGATGGTCAACGAAGAATGGGCAGTCGACGCCCAAGAAGAGCAGCAGATAGTTTCTGTGCCAGTCAGATCAGCAGAAGTACATCTTTCCAGTGGCAAGAAGAGTACTATGGTGGGATTTGATGAACACTTGGAACGAATCGTGGATAAGCTCACCACAGGCGAACCTAATCTCCAGCCCTTTCCAATTGTGGGGATGGGAGGCATTGGTAAGACTACTTTAGCTCAAAACGTTTTTGATCATCCATACACTGTGCACTACTTTCCTAAACGAATTTGGTTTACAATATCTCAAGAGTATAGCGTACGGGAACTTCTTTTACGCCTTCTTGATAATGGAAAAAAGCAAGAGAATAGTGAAACTTTGGCTGAATTAGGGCAACGATTGTACCAAAGTTTATTTGGGGAAAGATATTTGATAGTTATGGATGATGTGTGGAGTATAGAGGTTTGGAATGATTTAAAGTTGTTCTTTCCAAATAACGGAAAAGGAAGTCGAGTTATGCTGACTACTAGAGAGTCAAGCTTGGCGATTTCTTTAGGCTCTCAGGAATCTTATTCGTTAGATTTTTTAAATGAGGAAAAAAGTTGGAATTTATTTTGTCAAGAAACCTTTGGACAAGAAGGTTGTCCATATCCGGAATTGGAGGAAATTGGTAAGAACATTGCAAAGAGTTGCAATGGACTTCCACTAACCATTGTTGTACTCAGTGGGTTGCTTCCAAAATCCAACATGACAAGGGAATATTGGGAGTCCGTCGCAGAAAATGTAAACACTTTTCGTAATTCAAAAGATTATGAGCGATGTCTAAAAATATTGTCTTTGAGCTATAAAAATTTGCCCGTTCATCTTAAACCATGTTTTCTCTATATGGGTATTTTTCCTGAAGATTCTGAAATTCGTGTTTCCAAACTAACCAGATTATGGATTGCTGAAGGATTTCTAAAACCAATAAGAGGTAAGAGCTTGGAAGAGATAGCAGAGAAATACTTAGGAGACCTTATTGATAGAAATCTATTTTTGAGTCTTAAATTTGGGTTGATGGAAAAATGAAAAAATGTGGAATCCATGATCTTTTAAGAGATTTGTGTCTGAGAGAATATGAAAAAGAACATTTTATTTATGCCCCAAAAGTGCAGTGTGTTAGTGCTGGCGGTGTGAAGGAGGACAAGTGCTTCATGTGTGGCCTTAAGACCTCAGTCCAAAGGATAGATCTGAATGAAGTGCATGATGCCTCACAACTGACATCACTTGCAAGTGCTTTGATCTGTAACACCTGCCAAAATAAGTATCCAAGTCTTAATAAAACGAGGTTCATCAGGGCAAGATTAGTGAGAAAGGGCTAGTATTCTACTAAATCAGAAGAAATTTTACACCCAACCAGCTTGCGGTATCTTGAGATGATGAATATGACTGATTACGAATTTTCATCTCCATCTACAATAGCTTTACTTTGGAACCAACAGACTTTTAAACTTTCTTCGGTTCCCCTTTTGAATAAAACAGTTCTACCATATGAAATTTGGGATATGCCGCAGCTTAGGCATTTTCTTGGTTTAGCTCATTTTGTTTTACCTAAGGAAGCATCTACTCAAGATTTCATGATTATGGAAAACCTACATGTGCTTTCTGGTATAAGGAATTTCAGGTGTACAGAGGAGGTCATAAAAAGAATACCAAATTTGAAGAAATTGGGTATTTATTATGATCGTGAAGAAAGAACATAGTGGAATCGACGTACTATTGTCTCCAAAATCTTGCCCGTCTACAGAAACTCGAGTCACTTTCTATCAAAGCTGAGTTTCTTCCATTGGAGAGTCTCACCTTCCCGACTTCACTTAAGGAGTTGTGCTTGGATGGTTGGGATATTCCTTGGGAAAAGATGATGACTATTGGTTCTTTATTGCCAAATCTCGAAAAGCTTGTATTGGAACTTATTCGCTTCAAGGGGACCGAGTGGAATCAAGTTGAAGGCGACTTTCCTCGACTAAAATTCTTGAAAATTTCTAACAATTATCGCCTGAAGCGATGGAGGGCAGAAAATATCCACTTTCCTATTCTCGAGAGCCTCTTTCTAAGTTACATGCTGGATTTGGAGGAGATCCCTACAATTCTTGGAGATATACCCACACTCCATTCCATTTATTTGGACTATTCTGAAGATTGTCTCATCGATTTGGCAAAGGAAATAGTGGAGGAACAGCATAGCTATGGAAATGAGATTCTTCAACTTTATATAGGTGGAGAAAGGTATCAAGTTGGTAGTTCATAGCCTCTAGGAATCAAACATGATATTGTTCCACAACTCAATAACTGGCAAAAAACTTTCTTACGGGAGATCACGTGTTCGCAGTTTGAATGTGTATGTGTGTTGAATGAATGAATGTTAAAAAAGAAACCCTGATATTGTCATTGTACTAGCTAATAACTATTTCATTTTACATTTTATTACCGAATTCATTTTTGGTTGAAAAGAGGAATTATCAAATGGATCTGTGTATTTGATTCTTATTTATGTTACCCTCGTAAATGTATACAAGATAAGTTTAGTCATTGCCAAGAAGTTAAAAATGTAAGACATCGTAAATACATGAACATGAGCGGTACGTAGAATTGCAGGAGAATCTTCCAAGTGGGGTGGATACATGAATCTGTCTGGCCCATATAATTTAGCTCGTATTTTTTGATAATAGAGTTTATAGTAATAATAAATTTATAATTAATTTGAAGAATTTTGTTAAGTTGTTAAAATTAGTTGAGAACTTGTTTTATTTAAAGAATTTGTAAACTCCTAATATTTTATTCAAAGAGCTATATGATATTTTTAGAAAAAGATTATCAATTTTGTGGTAGGTTATAAGCACTCAAACAATATTACAAAAAGCTTATAAATTCAACCTCAACACGCTCTCTAAGTGTTGAATCATCCTTTTTGCACAAAGTCAGCTGCGGCTAAGGAATCAAACATGATTCTATCTTTGTACTGTTCCATTTTAGATTTTATGAAGATAAATTGCATAAAATTTGTCTGTATTTTAAAATTTTAGCTAAAAACTCCTCAATGTTAAAAAAATAGGTAAAAAAAACCCTGTGTTATTGAAATCATGCACACTTTTTCCTTTCGTTAATTAAGTTTAACGGTGCTAATTTTTTTGTTGAATTGCCCGTATACCCTTGTTCTGATAGCCCTTGATTTTCAATAGTTTAAAAATCAACAGTCCAGATTTAAAACAACCTAAAATAATTTTTTTATTTATATACATACAGTTATATATATATATATATGATTATGTATTATAATTATATATTTAATATATTTATATATATTAATACAATATATAGATATATATAGGGTAAATTGCATAACACCCCCCTGTGTTTTAGTGAAATAGAGTAAAATCCCCCTATGTTAATTTAATAGGCAAAAAACCTCCTGTGTTTTATAAAATACAGCAAAAAACCCCCTATCCGTTAAAAAAAATGGAGAGTGGCTCACACTAGCCTTTTGTGCGAGTGGGCTTCACCTTTTGCCTTTTTATGATTATTTTAAGTATGTAAATGTCCATTTTGCCCCTTTTTTTCATATCTAAATACATTTTAAAATTTAAATTAATATACTTATATTATTTTATATCTATATATATTATATTTAATTAATTCAAATTATATATTGGCTTCAATATATTACAATAAATTATATCTATTATTAATTTAGATATAATAACAAATAAACAGTATATAATTTTTTGAAAAAATAAAGTTTTTAATTTAAAACTCAAAATACAAGTTTAATATTATAAAATTATTTTCAAATTAAAAACTTATATGAAATATAATTTAAATATAAAAATACCTAAACCCTTTTAAATTGTATTAATTTAATATACTAAAATTATTTTTAAGTTAAAATAAAATATAAAAATCAATTATAATAATTTTTCTTCTTCTTCTTCGTCGCCTGCCACGCACCTGGTGCCGAGGCGACGTTGCCCTGGATCTGGGTGAGGTTGCCCAGATCTAGGGCGACGGCGCCTGGATTTGGCCGTGCCCCTTCCAAAAGGGGGCGGCGGCGCGTCGCCCCCTTTGCAGGGCGACGTCCCCCTCTGTACGAGGGGGACGACGTCGCAGGAGGCGATGACCGCCTTCAAATATATATATATATATATATATAATATATTATTATATATAGTTATATTATTTATAATATATATATTTATATATAGTGTATATATAAATAAATATAAATAAAAAATATATGTAAACTACTTCAGATTTGGACCATTCATTTTTTTTCAATTGAAGATCAATGGTTGTTATAAGAAGGGTATAACGGTCAATTTATCAAAAAATTAACGCTGTTAGGGTTTACTTAACGGAAGGGGAGAGTATGCAACATTTTAAAAACACAGGGGTATTTTTGCCTATTTTTTTAACACGGGGAGTTTTTAGCTAAAATTTGGAAACACAGGGGGATTTTATGCAATTTACCCATATATATATATATATATATATATAATATATATATATATATATATATATACACAGATGCAGCGGCGCCGCTGCCTCTATAGACGGCGATGCGTCGCCGATCATCTGTAGGGGGCGATGGCGACGTCGCCCGTGAAGAAGGGGGCGACGTCGCCCGTGGAGAAGGGGGCGACCGCCGGCCAAATTCAGGGCCTGGTCGTGCTGTCACCTACTTCACTGGGCCACTGTCGTCGCCCAGATCCAACTCCAAATGGGCGGTGGGAGGCGGCCAGCGGCAAGGGGGAGGCAGGCAAGGAGACGCGAGGTGAGTTTTTTTTTTTTTTAAATAAGTAAAAATAACTTTTAAAAAAAATAATAATTTATTAAAAATACATATAATGATAATTTAAATTCAAATTAATTATTTACATTCAATAATATAATTTTTAAAATTCATAAATTTTTTATGTTTTTAAATATAAAATACTTATAATGATAATTTTAAATATTTTTATGTTTAATTAATATGATTTTAAATTAATATAATATTTTCATGTTTAATTAATATAATATATTAAAATATTCTTTAGTTTAATTAATATGATTTTTAAGATTAATATAATATTTTTATATATGTCTAATTAATATATTTATGGATAAATATAATTTATTAAAATATATTTGGATTAAATAATATTTTATTATTAATTAATTATAATATTTGCATGTCAAAAGGGGTAAAATAGATATTTGCACATATAAAATTAACCCTAAAAGAGGCCAAAAATAAAATCCACTTGCGAAATAGGCGAGTGTAAACCAGTTTCCGTTAGTTTTTAATGGGGAGGGGCTTTTTTTATGTATTTTAAATAACACATGGGGTTTTTTCCCTATAAAATTAATACAGGAGAATTTCGTGCTATTTCACCATAAAACAGGGTTGTTATGCAATTTACCCTTTTATGAATAAGCTATTAGAGCTCACGATCAACAAGGGATTCTGCAATAACATTTTTCAAGAATTGAAATTCCCCATTCCATTTTAACTATCTAAATGAGTACAGTAATGATTCTTATAATATAGTTGTCTGTGTACATAAGATAATTTTAGTCATTGCAAACAAGTTAAATTTGAAAAACATCGCAAGTTATAATTTTGAATTAATATAATTAAAAAAATACTAAAATAGTCGGATTCAAGTTGGTCTATTTTCTATTCAATCTGGTGATAGAGTTGCAGGTATATGAGATAAACTTTATTTTCGATAATTAAATTCCTTTATTATTAAATTTTACGTATTATATATTTACATTTATGTCAACAATATTTCAGTTCTAAAAGGAAAGAGGGCATAATATTTTATAAAATTTTATCTTCCCAAAATTAAAAGATTTATTATTAGAAAAAGTATGATTTTTTACTATGGTTAATTACTATGGTTAAAGTTAAAAATATCAAATCGATACTAATTATAAAACCTCACTCGAAAGGATAGATCTGAATGAAGTGCATGATGCCTCACAACATCGTTTGCAAGTGTTTTGGTATATATATATATATGGAGTGATACTAATATCATTATAATTTTTTTTCTTATAAGTATAAAATTATTACATGATAATATTAATGAGGGATAAAATAAAAAATTTATGTAATTTATTTGCTAACTGATTGCTAATATATGTATGTATCACTAACAAGTGCACTAGCTATCAAGTAGTATAATAAATATCAATCTCACGAGAATTTAAATGAAATAATTACCAAAATTATGACTAATCTGCGATTATTCGAATGATCGAGAATCAAGTGATGAATTATGACTACGAAAAATAACTACTAAATAAAATAAATCAAACGAACGTGCCCAAGAAGATTTAGAAATGAGAAAGATGTTAAGGTTATAAGTCCACCTAAATGAATGTGCAATATAACAGTTTAATCGAACAAATGAGTGTTTTCATATACTAAGATTTTTCCCAAGTTAATTTGATATACTTTCTTGAGCTATATCAAATCTATTATTATCAAGAAAATAGTGTATATCTCCAATTTAAAACTCATGATAATAATACATTAAGATATGTAAACAACCTATGCAACCAGATGAATCATACATACGTGTGTGTCAACATATCATTCAATTCACACTACAAATTATATATCCACTATGCGAATTTCCTTCCAATTCATCAACATAATTAATTCAATTTTAGAGATGATCAGACTCTCAAATTATAAGAACAAGCAGAATAATTTGCAAATATATGAAAACAAAGTTGTAGATTAATCTGATAAGAATACTTAGAACATTGTCTCAATTAGGCTTCCCAAAAGCCTTAGCAAAAAATAAATTAGTTCATCCTATCTAGATTAAACACACACAATATATATATATATAGAAGAACTCATGGAGTCGAAAGTTGGGTGTGAACGGTCTGTCAGTTTGGTGCCGAATCTTGTTCCTCCCCTTGTTTTCTCGTCTTCTTCTTTGTATTTTTCATAATTCTCTAGCCAAAAAGATGGGTAAAATACATATTATCCCCTATGATACCTGAAATGTTCAAATAAGACCCTGTGATAAAAATAATACAATATAACCCCCTGTAAAATTTAAAAAGGTGTATATTGGCCCATAACCCGCGCACCCCATTTTCTATCGCTTTTTTCTCCAACATCTGACGACCTCTCGACGTGTGCTTTCAGCTGTTGGAAAGCCCGTCCAACAACAATCATTTTGACACCCCACCCACCACCAATCTCTCGTCCATCGGTGAGTTATCTCTGTTTTTCCGTTTTATATTTTTTATATTTATATATATATATATATACATATAACTAAATTATATTTTTTTATATTATATTTTTAAAATATGTATAATTTAAATATAGAGGGTGGTTTGATAATTTAGGGGCAAAATATACATATTTAGTCGCAATTCTGGGAACATGAAATTTTACAGGGGGTAATATGCACCTTTTTAAATTTTATAGGGGGTTATATGGTATTTTTTTTTATCACATGGGCTTATTTGAACATTTGATGTATCACAGGGAGAAATATGAATTTTACCCCCAAAAACATTCCCTTTTTTTTCATCTCCTTCTCCTTTTATCCTAGTTCCTAATTATTATAGGAGAAGAAAAGAACCCATATACCAGTAAAGTCTCTTTCGTTCGTTCCTAATTTTATTCCTACCAAACTTTTCAAAATATTTACAAGAAAATAAGATACTGAAAAATATGATTCCCATCAACAATCAAATTAGAAAATCCGCCCATCACATATCTTATAACCCATGGATCATTGGTTATAGTGAAGCTAATTTCTGTCTTACGGATTTATGATAACCCATGGGTCACGGGTTATCTCGGCAGCATTGCTACTGAAATAGTTTCTTTTTTCATATTTTAGTCATTTTCTTGCAACTTTCCTTCCTTCCATAAAAGCACATAAAATGTCACAAATGCATAAAAAACAAGGATCATATTACAAGAATTTTGGGACATTAATAGAAAATTACATCATATAATTTGCCCTATTCACTAACATCAATATTTTTCATCTAAATTCTAACAAAAGAGGGGTTAGGTGTAAACAGTGAATTTTATAAAGTATGTATGTGTAATTTTAAAATATTTTGTGGGCAAAAAATAATTTTCTTTTTTAATAGGAGGTCTGAATGTAATTAACTCTATTTATTATTTATAACTTGGAAAATGAAATGATGACTCCATAATTAGACAAATTAATTAAACATAATTCTAATATAAATTAACCAGGGGTCGTAATGTAATTAATTCAAAATTTTACACAATCGGAAGAAGAAAGAATAATATTTGAACTATTGAAAAAGTTACTTATTACTTGTAATGTAATACGACTAACACACTTCATTACTGTCTAATGACCATGTACATTAAAATTCATTTGTTAAATTATAAAGTAAAAAAAAATTACTAAATATCTAACAAAATACCATATTTTATAACATTTTGAATGCTCATCTTAAATGAACACCAAACTGTGTAACCAAATTTTTTATATTTGTTTCATATGTGTGTGCGAGAGAACGAGGGTAGTTTGTGTAACAGAGAGATGTGTGAGAGTATGTGTATATGAAAAAAGGGGAGTTGTAAGAGTGTTTTTGTGTGTGTGTATGGAGAAAAGGGCTATGTGTGTGAGAGAATCATGTGAGAGTGTGTGTATGTGTGTGTATATGAAGCAAGAGGAGTTGTGAGTGTATTCATGTATGTGAGAGAGAGATGTGAGAGAGTGGGTGTATATGAGGAAAGAGGAAATGATGGATTCATTTAGGTATTTTTTTTTTTAATTTATGAGTTAAACCCATTAATACCCATATTAAGCCCATTATCAACCTATATCTAATCCATACAAAATATAATTTTATTCAACTCCAACTTATATCAATCGATTATAAATATAACCTAATGGGAATATTTTATGAAGGTCTTTGTACAAATTTTTTTTGGTAGAATACCTTTAATTTTTAGATAACTTCTAAATTGATATAGATAAATCATGGCTTGAAGGTATATAAATTAAAATATGTAAAGAGTTATTGCTCATTGAATTATTTTAATGTGTGTTGTTCAAATGAATTTGTAATTATGAATTGTCTATAAATAGATGCCCCTATACGGGAAAGTAATATTTTTTGTTATATAAATTAGGTCCGTTTTATTTTTGATCCCATATAACTGGAATAGCATTTATAAGTTCCATAAGTCACACAAAAGTAGATGTATTGGTCATTTTCTACTGTTTCGTTAGTTTTTAATGGCGACACACATTGCTATTAACCTTTTTTTGCTGAAGAAAAAAATGACGCCTTTTTCATCTTAGTAACATTTTGGGGAAAATAACTATCATTGAGGACAAAAACCAAATACTGAAGGAATTTTGGGCAAGGAAGGAGATTCCTAAGTAAAATAAATCTAATTTATGGGATAAAAAATGAATGTACCCGTAATTTATTTTGTAGGAACCCCTTGGAATAATTGCGGCGTACTCAGTTTCTTTGAACAAGCCGGGTCTATATGATTACCTCTCAGTTTGACATCAAATTTCACCCATTATTCCCCTAATTCTGTGTAATTCCGTTATCTTTGGACAGATATTTGATGTTTGTAAAATTGGTAACTTGAGGCACCAAATCTACAAGTCGTGGAACGTGGAACACCAAAATTGTGTAAGTGATAAAAGTGGAGTGACTAAAAATGTAATTTTTCTTAATAAATTATTTTTAATCTACAAGTCTCCATGTTTTTTTAAAATAATCAAAGTTGGTCTTGACCGTTAGTTCAACATCTAAAGTAACGGTAAGAAAACATGCGAGTCACGTGTTCAGTTGGAAAAAAATGTGTAGGATTTTGGAACTCCTTCTTAGTAACAATCGACTAATGGTTATAACTAATTTTATTTATTTTTAAAAAAAAATAAAAATCAAATTGATGAGATCGAAATATGATGTAACTAAAATAATTTAATAACTAAGTTAGAGAACAAAAGTTAAATTACTCCGAGCAAAAATATAATAGGTCCATTGTGGTAATTGCCTTATAAAAAATAGACAATGATGAACATATTTAAATATTTGGATTACCTTATAGTTACCAAATCATTAATTAATTTTGATGGATTGGTGTAGCACAAAATGACAAAACTCCGATTGTTAGAATGTCGAGATTTGGACTAGCAAAAAATAACCAAAATATCACCACTTTATTTCGACACCTTCCAATTTGCATGCCTAGATATCACCTCTACTCACTGCAATAAGAGGGATAATTATTACAGTTTTGTTTCTTATATATTGCCACTAATTTGTTGTCAATCTTTATATATATTGAAATTTTATTTTAATCCTTCAACTTTTAAAATATTAACAGTTTTGGTCATTGGGCCGAACTAATAACTATTTTGTTCTTTCCAAAAAAACATATAGTCCAACTATCATTTTCTTATGCTCATAATCAGGTCAAACATACTTTCAAAAATAAAATTAAACCTCCATAAATTCATACCCTAGGAAAAAGAATTACTATTGGCTACAGTATTAATGGTTATGGCTAAAAACCAAATGACTACTATATATTAACTACTATTAAACGAAACTAATGTAAAAAACTAATTTTTCCACCATGAAAAAATTATTTGTCATGACTAAAATCCATTGTCAAAATATTTGTCATGACTAAAATATTTTAGCCACCTTCACAAAAACCAAAGCCAAGAACCGTTGCATGGCCGTGGTCAATAACTATTTGCTATGGCTACTTGTTATTAACCATAACAATTAATCTTAATTAAATATTATAATTCTTCTAATAATACCTTATTTTGACCGCCTTATTCCAGAAACATTCCAAGTTTTCGATTTTACCGGATAGTGATTGCCAAGATGTGACCAAAAGCAATAGACAATGGCTAACTTGCTTATTTTTAATGGACATAAAAATATATATATATATATATATATTTGTATATAATTAACAATCCTATATAAAATACTAACAATGGCCAAGTTGCTTGTTATTATTGGACATAAACAAGTTGGCAGCCTGTGGATTGTCAATACAATATAAAATACTAACAATTTGTTTGGATTATCTTTACCAAATTGGACTAGTGCAAAAGATATCACCTCTTCTCACTGGAAAAAAAAAAGAAGATTATTGAGAAAAGAAAATCAAGTGATAGTTTAATTTTGTAACTAATTATGTTATATTTACTGATAACTTTTTATTTTATTTTATTTTATTATAATTATATATTTTATAGTTTTCATAATAATAATAATAATAATAGTTTTAGTTTTATATAAATTATAATCTAATTCAAGATATATCCAACATATTTTCCATCTTATCTCAATTGCCGCATAAGCATAAAAAATCACTAAAATATATCCGATTGGCATGCCACATAATATTTTCGATCATAAAAAGGAAATCGTCCGTCGGAGGATCTTTTAAAAAAAAATGGGCATTATTATCAAACTAAAATTAATATATCTAAGATATACTTAACAAACTGAAAGAATAATTTTCCTAAAATTATATAAATATAATTTTATAATTAAAAATAAATAAAATACATAAACTACACAACATCGCGTGAGGTAAAATTAATGAATCATGGCATAAAGATGGTATTAATTCCTCAATGTTTTGTATTAATACAAAAATAATAGTCAATCCATACGACATATTAATTCCCACTCCTGGATAAATGAAGGGATAATTACTCTCTTAAAGTTTGGTATAATTACATATAAACTTTCTGTGGTTTGAAAAATTATATATAGTATTCTTGAAGTTTGTTTTTGTGTAACAAATTAGTCCATCCGTTAGTCACAATTTACCGAATTTATTGATATTACAAAAAAAATTGACAAAAAAATCTATATTTACCCCCAATTGACTTATTACTGATTTATTGCAGGTCAAATAAATCTTTTTATGACCAAATTATCCTCATACATCTTCACGTTAATGCGTATGAGAAGACATATTTTCACCTTTATAAAAGTAATTTAATTCGAAAAAAATTGTTTGACCTACAATAAGTCAATCGAGAGCACATATTAGTTTTTATTAAATTTTTCTGTTAATGTCAGTAAATTTAGTAAATATTACTAATGAAAAAATAATTTATTAGATGGAATCAAACCTCAAATATATTAAATATAATTTTTCAAACTATATTGCACCAAAATTAGGAGATGAGATTGTATTAATTATCCCATACTTTTATATCAATGTGTCTTATCTTCGGATTTGACGTGTCGTTGACTCCACCCATAATGTGAACTCTCTTACATGAGCTACCAAATTGTAACAAAAATATAATACAATTAATAATACATGAGTAAATTATAATGCAAGTGGAATAAGTCCACAAAAACAATAGACAACATATAAACAATAGATAATATTAATTGATTATAAAATCGAGACAAATTCAAAATAAACATAAAGACATCAGAAAATTGGTAAAAATAAACAAAATTAAATATAATACTCTTAAGTATCATTTAATTTGCATTTTCATTCAACTTTGATTTATGAAATTATTTGAGCTCAAAAATATTTTGTCTATGGCATATATTACTCGAATTTAACTCATTTAATTTTCGTCCGTATTTTTCTATTTTCTAAGTCTTGGGTTAAGGTTTGCTTGATTTGATCATAAAATTAATCGTGAGCAATTACGGAATTAATATGAAAAGCTCTAGCATATTTGATTAAAATTTCATAAGTAATTAATATAAATAAAATATGTAGTGAAATAATTACATACTATTTCATTTTTTTGAATATCAAATAAACTTAGGCAATTAATTTACTAAAAATTTAAAATTTAATAATTTTAAATTGATGGATAATTGAATATCTTTGGGCATTAGACTATATCAATAAGCAACGATTCGTATATTAGGATATTAAGCCATTATCCATAGCCATAGGTATTTCAGGGTATTAGACCCTATCCATACCCACTTATTTAATTTCATGGGTCTAGGATAAGATACCGTTTTTTACCCATTATGGATAGTGTATGCATATGGATATGAAAATTATTTTTTAGGTATGAATAGAGCAATACAATACCCACTGAGAAACCTAGTTATAAGTCCCAATATTATTTGCATTTCAAGTAGATACACTTATTCCTTGATTGATTACTTTCAAAATTGTACGCTAATCACATACAAAATATTGCACTTACCATATAATTAGTTCAGAATGAGCCGAGTCAGGTCCAAACAAGGATTTCCTACACAGCTATCAAAGGTGAATATTCTGACTTCTTTTTTGTTTCACATTACACTTAATCAAATATTATTTATAACTCTAAAAAATGCATAACCTTCACAATCCAGCCTGTCTTTACTGGAAAAATGCATTTCTTTATCCAATCTGCTGGCTTCAGCTCACACTTAAGTATAGGGATTATTGAAAGAACAAGATTAGTTTAATCTCATCATTTAATGACAGATCTTGACTACATTGTTTCTTCTGACATATATATCTTTTACATTGTGCTGCTCTTCTCTTTCCCTCTACAAAACTCAATCTTCACGATCAAAAAATCAAGAACCTTATTCACAAGAGCATCATCAGAGGGGCTTTAGTTTTTGATATGGCAGTAGCAGCTTATGCAACTTTGCGTTCCTTGTCACATGTCCTTAACAATCTCCAGCTTGTCTGCGTCGTCTTCATGTTGACATAAAGCAAATTCAGAGCCTGCAGGAGAAAGTTCAGTTCTTGCTAGACTTTCTCGAAGCTCATTCCCAAAGAATAAGTGAAGAAATTGGAGATCTTGGGAGGCAAATTGCTGATGCTGCTGCAGAAGCTGAAGAAGTTGTTGACCGCCATGTCGTGGATCAACTTCGCGATAGATCTCAAGAAGAAACTCATTGTGTGGCGGCCCTCTCATCTTTCTGTCAAGATACAGAAAAAGTAATAGGAAAGATTGATTCCCTGGCAAAAGAGTTGACGATGATGGTCAAAGAGAAATCGGGCGACATCCAAGAAGAGCAGCGGATAGTTTCTGTGCCAGTCAGATCAGCAGAAGTACATCTTTCCAGTGGCAAGAAGGGTACTATGGTGGGATTTGATGAACACTTGGAACGAATTGTGGATGAGCTCACAAGAGGTGAACCTGATCTCCAGATCCTCCCAATTGTAGGAATGGGAGGCATTGGTAAGACTACTTTGGCTCAAAATATTTTTGAAAATACATATATTCAGCATCACTTTGATAAACGAATATGGGTCACGGTATCTCAAGAATATAGTCTGAGAGAAATTCTTCTACATCTTACTAATGATGGAAAAGAAAGTAGTGAAACATTAGCCGAATTAAAAGATCGACTGCACAAAATGTTATTTCGTAGAAGGTACTTAATTGTTATGGATGATGTCTGGGATATTGATGTTTGGAACGAGTTGAACAGATTTTTTCCAAATAATATGAATGAAAGTCGAATTCTGGTGACCACTAGGATATCAAATGTGGGAGTTTCTTTAGCCTCTCAAGAACCCTATTCAATCAATTTTCTAAATGTGGAAAAAAGTTGGGATTTATTTTGTCAGGAGACCTTTGCACAAGAAGGTTGTCCATATCCAGAGTTGGAGGAAATTGGTAAGAATATTGCAAAGAGTTGTGATGGACTTCCTCTAACAATAGTTGTAATTGGTGGGCTACTTGCAAATTCCAACATGACACGAGAATATTGGGAGTCTGTTGCAGAAAATGTAAACGCTTTTCGTAATTCAAAAGATTACGAGCGATGTTTACAGATATTGTCTTTGAGCTACAACAGTTTGCCTATTCATCTTAAACCATGTTTCCTTTATATGAGAGCTTTTCCTGAAGATTATAAGGTTCCTGTTTCTAGACTAACCAAATTATGGAGTGCTCAAGGATTTCTAAAACCAATAAGAGGTAAAACCTTGGAAGAGGCTGCCCATAAATACTTAAGAGAGCTTATTGATAGAAATCTATTTTTGAGTCTCAAATTTGGGCACGACGGGAGCATCACAAACTGTGGAATCCATGATCTTTTAAGAGATTTATGTTTGAGAGAATATGAAAAACAACATTTTATGTATGCCCCAAAGGTGCAGTGTGTTCGTGTTGGCGGTAAGCAGCAGGACGAGTGTTCCGTGTGTGGCTTAGGGACAGCACTCAAAAAGATAGATCTGAATGAAGTGCATGATGCCTCACAACTAACAACAATTGCAAGTGCTTTGGTGTGCACCGCCTGCAGAAACATGTATCCAAGTCTTCATAAGGCAAGATTAGTGAGGGTAAGATTACTGAGCAAGAGAAAGCACTCTAGTCAAGAATCCTGTGAAGAAGAAATTCTGCACCCAACTAGCTTGCGGTATCTTGAGGTGACAAATTTCAGTGATTTGGAATTTTTATCCCCATCTGCAATAGCTTTACTTTGGAACCTAGAGACTTTTTCTTTTTTTCGGAAAATTCTTCTACCATCTGAAATTTGGGGTGTGCCGCAGCTTAGGCATTTTCTTGGTTTAGCTCATTTTATTTTACCTGATCAAGAAGTTTCTCAAGATTCCGTTATTATGAAAAACCTACAGACGGTTTCCAATCTAAGAAATTTCAGGTGTACAAAAGAGGTCCTTGGAAGAATACCAAATTTGAAACAATTGGGTATTTCTTTTCATGGACGAAATGGCAAAACAAAATGGGGGTTTTACCATCTCCACAATCTTGTCCGTCTACATAACCTGGAATCACTTTCTATCAAAGCGGACAATTTGCCGTTGAAGGAGCTCACATTCCCGACGTCACTTAAGGAGTTGTGCTTGGAGGGTACAGTTATTCCTTCTAAAAAGGCGAGGACTATTGGCTCGGCATTGCCTAATCTTGAAACGCTTAAACTCAGCCTCTATAACGCCTACTGCAGGGGGAACGGATGGGATCAATTTGAAGGCGAATTTCCCCGACTAAAGTTCCTGGAAATTTCTCGTAGTGGCCTGAAGACCTGGAACACAGAAAATATTCACTTTCCTAATCTTGAGACCCTCTTTTTAAGTTACTTGCTTAGATTGGAGGAGATTCCTACAGATATTGGAGATATACCCACACTCCGTTCAATTCATGTCGAACATTGCAATGATTTTCTCGTCAAATCGACAAAGCAAATGGTGGAGGAACAATATGAGAATGGGAATGAGAGTCTTCAACTTTATATAAATAAAGTACAGTACCAAGCAGGTAGTTCCTAGTGGCGGATAAGGAATCAAACATGATCATGTTTGTACTGTTTCGTTTTACATTTTATTAATAAGGTGTTGATGAAGTTATGATTTTTCTTGAATCCCCCATTCACACCTTGGCTTTATCGAATGGATAAATACGTGATTTGATCAATAACACCGTGCAGTAATGATTCTTATAATTTAATTCAATGATTAATGTTTAGTCATTGCAAACAAGTTAAAAAATGTAAAACATCTTAAGATAAATTTGAATTAATACAATAAATTAAGAAAATACTAAAACAGTGGGATTAAAGTTGGTCTATTTTCAATTTCAATCTGGTGAGAGAGTTGCATATATGAGGAAAAAACTAGCCCGATTTTACCAACTGTAGTCTTCTGTCCACTTTTTTTCAATTAACGGCCTACAATTAGCCACTTTTAACTTAGAAGTCAAGAGGGGCACTCCCAAGTATTTGATCGACAGTGAGCCTACTGAAAACCCCATGATCCCCTGCAGAACACGAGCTGATTTGGTGAACCATGCTAGAAGGCTCCATCAGGTTTTCAAGGGAGCGACTCGGCGGTCTCTGGTGCCTGGTTAAGTTCTGAGTTTTGTTAAATATAATTTTTCAAATCATAGAGATTTAAGTGTAATTACATCAAACCTCAAAAGAGGAAAGTGTATTTATCACTAATTTTTATTGTAAAATGTGAACGAGCTCATGGTCAAGAAACTTCTTAATTAAATGATAGGGGTTGTTACATTTCAACTTCATCAAAAATACGAAATTATAATTTTTTTTTAAATATTAAAACTATACCTATATCCCCTCCAAAAATTCACCATTTATACTTGACCCCTTTTCGTTATGGTTTGGATGAAAAATATTAAAATTAGAAAAAAAATATATAAATTTCTAATTTGACTCCTTATTTAATATATTAATAAAAAATAGTTACTAGCTTATAAAGTCAAATTAAAAAATATCACACTTGTATATATTAAAATTCTTAAAATTAAAATTTTTATTTTTTATTTTTGTTTATAACTAAATTTGATTAAATTAATAAATTATGTATATATATATATGTATAAATATATAATATATGTATATTTTATATATACATACATATTTTGATGATCAACAATGGCGAAGGGGGTGAAAGATTAGGTGCAATGGACCGGTGGGAACGAGGGCACATACAAGAGTTGAGGGTGGAGATAGCGATAGGATTGAAAAGAAGGAATATTTTTAAAAATAAAAATTTAATAATTTAAAATATCTTTTAATAAATAACTTATTTATTTTATTAATTCTAATATAATCTATGTAAACTGCTTAATTTAATTTAAATTTATTAATTTTGATAAAATTTAATTATAAATAAAAATAATAAATAACTAATTTTTTAAATTTAAAATTTTAAAATAATGTATACAAGTATGATAATTTTTTAATTTTGAATTCATAAGCTAGTAACAAATATTTATTAATATATTAATTAAATAATTTAATATTTCAGTTTATTAATAGGTGTAAATTTATATACAGATTCAATAAAAAAAATTTAATAAAATAATTTAAATTTAAATTAATAATTAGTCTAAACAATAATAAAAAATTATATGAGGTCAACTTATTCATTCCTATAAACATTACTTTGGCACCCTTTCTATCTGTTGGTAATTACAAAACACCCATGAGGACATTTTTATCATTGAAAATTAAATTAAAGTTTGATTAAGTCAACAGTAGCATTTTGAAACTTTAAACGCTGTCAGGAGTAGTTTTTATAATTTTTAAAAAGAGATGAATAATTTATATAAAATAACAATCCGTGAGGAGTGTAGATGTTATTATCCTGTAATTAACTCTAGAAGACATTCTACTTATGAACTTAAAATTTAGTGTAGCGAAAAAAAGCCTGTCCCGGAAACGAATAATTAAAACATTAAGTCATGTCAGAATCATCGTAGTCACTGTATCGATTTGGTATGATCTAATTTGTCACAAAGTGTTGACTTCACATAGACCAATATATATATATATAATATATATATATATATATGATCATTGCAGTAATATTATTTAACGTATAACTAAGAATTAACCTCAAATCTCTACTAAATTTAATATTAATAAATTACCTAACCAAAATATTTATAACAAATTAGTTAAATACTAAGTAAAAATTAAATGGATATCTGCAATTCTTGGTCCAGGGCCACCTAGTCAGGTTCTTTTTGATGAGTCGCAAGATGTTGTTTTCCTTGCACAAACATCAATTATACACATTGTCTTTCTTCCGTTCCTCTTTTTCTCTGAACGTAACTCAAATCTCAAGGGCATCATCAGAGGGACTTGTTAGAGATGGCAGTAGCAGCTTATGCAACTTTGCGTTCCCTGTCGCATGTCCTCGACAATCTCCAGCATCCTGTTCGTCTGCGTCGGCTTCATGTCGACCCGAATCAAATTAAGAGCCTGCAGGAGAAGGTTCAGTTCTTGCTAGACTTTCTTGAAGCTCATCATTCCCAAAGAATAAGCGAAGAAATTGGAGATCTTGGGAGGCAAATTGCTGATACTGCCGTAGTAGCAGAGAAGTTGTTGACCGCCATGTGGTGGATCAACTTCGTTATAGATCTCAAGAGAAAAGTCACTGTATGGCAGCCCTCTCATCTTTCTGTCAAGATATAGACAAAGTAATCGGAAAGATCACTTCCCTCGCAAAAGAGTTGACACTGATGGTGAAAGAGCAACAAGCCGACGCCCAAGAAGAGCAGCGGATAGTTTCTGTGCATGCTACATCATCGGAGGTGCTTTCTTGTAGTGGCAAGAAGAGTACTATGGTTGGATTTGATGATCACTTGGTTCGTGTCATGGGTGAGCCACCAGAAGTGAACCTAATCTCCAGATCCTTTCAATCGTAGGAATGGGAGGCATTGGTAAGACTACTTTGGCTCAAAACGTATTTGATCATCCGTATATTGTGCACTACTTTTCTAAACGTATTTGGGTTACAATATCTCAAGATATAACATACAAGAAATTCTTTTATGCCTTCTAAACGGGTTAAATGCAAATTACCCCCTGTGTTATATGAAATGTGCAAATTACCCCCCTGTGAAAAAAAAAATAGCAAATTACCCCTGTGTTTTTCATAATAAAGCAAATAAGTCCATCACGCGATTTCGTGCATTTCACGCGCGATTTTTATATATTTTATTTTTTTTTTAATTTTTAATTATAAAATTACATTTATATCCTTATTAATAGCCGTTAGATTTGATTGAATCTAAGGCTCAAATTTAACTAATAAGATCAATGGTCCAGATTTTATTAAATTTGATCAACGATCAAAATTAAATGAATATATTTATAATATTATATTACATAAAATTTAATTAAAAATATATGTATGATATATTATATTAAATATTAATTAAAGTTTATATATGTATATATGTATATATAGAGAGAGAGAGCTCTGACAGCGGCGCCGGAGAGGTGGGGAAGGTGACGGGGGGTGGAGAAGGGTGGCTGCGGGGGGGGAGGGCTGGGCCGGGCCGGACGGGAAGGGGGGGGGGGACGGACGACGGAAGGAGGGGGGGGACGGGGAAGGTGGGGGCCCGCGACGGGGAAGGGAGGAAGGTGGGGGGGCGGGCGGGGGGGGGGGGGCCGGGGAAGGTGGGGGGCGGCGACGAGGAGGGGGGACGGGGGGACAAGAAGGGGGGGGAGGGGGGGGAGGTGGGGACGAGGGGGGAGACGGGCGACAAGAAGGGGGGGAGGGGTGGACGGGGGAGGGGGGGCTGGGGCGGGCGACAGGTTGGGGGGGAAGGTGGGGGGGCGCCGGCGACGGGGGGGTGGGTTACGGCTGCTGACGGGGTGGGGGGTGGGGGGGGGGGGGGGGCGATGGGGAAGAGGGAGGGTTTTTTCTTTTTTTTTTAAATAAAATATATATTATTATAAATATTATATAATATATTTTTTATAATAATATATATATTATTATAAATAATAAATATTAGTTATATATTGATTTAAAATAAAATAGCATTTTATTCTTAAAAAATAATAAAAATCGCACATATGGTGCGTGTTATACACTTTCAGAGTCAGGGGGGTAATTTGCTTTATTCTTAACAACACAGGGAGGTAATTTGATATTTTTTTTTTCACAGGGGAGCATCTTGCACATTCGGTATATCACAGGGGGGTAGGATGCATTTTTCCCCCTTCTAAACAATGGAGAAAAACGTAAAAGCAGTGAAACTTCGGCTAAACTAGGACAACGATTGTACCACAGTTTATTTGGAGAAAGATATTTGATTGTTATGGATGATATATGGAGTAGTAAGGCCTGGAACGATTTAAAGTTGTTTTTCCAAATAACAAAGAAGGAAGTCGAGTTGTGGTGACTACAAGGGAGTCATGCGTGGCTACTTCTTTAGGCTCTCATGAATCTTATTTGTTAGATTTTCTAAATGAGGAAAAGAGCTGGAACTTATTTTGTCATAAAGCCTTCGCACAAGAAGGTTGTCCATATCCAGAATTGGAGGAAATTGGTAGGAATATTGCAAAGAGTTGCAACGGACTGCCTCTAACAATTGTTGTAATTGGTGGGCTGCTTGCAAATTCCAATATGACACGAGAATATTGGATTTTTTGTTGCGAAAAATATGAATACTTTTCGCAATTCAAAAGATTATGAGCGATGCTTGAAGATATTGTCTTTGAGTTACAACAATTTGCCCATTCATCTTAAGCCATGTCTCCTCTATTTGAGATTTTATCCTGAAGATTCGAAGATTGGTATTTCCAAACTAACCAAATTATGGATTGCTGAAGGATTTCTAAAACCAATAAGAGGAAAAAGTTTGGAAGAGGCAGCAGAGATATACTTGAGAGATCTTATCGACAGAAATCTATTATAAGTCTGAAATTTGGGTACGATGGAAATCAAAACATGTGGAATCCATGATCTTTTAAGAGATTTATGTTTGAGAGAGTATGAAAAAGAACACTTTGTCTATGTCCCAAAAGTGCAGCATGTCATTGTTGGCAGTAGGATGAATGATGAGGACTGCTTCTTGTGTGGCTTTACCTCCACACTCCAAAGGATGGATCTGAATGAAGTGCATGATGCCTCACAATTGACATCAGTTGCAAGTGTTTTGGTATGCAATAGATGCAGAAATATGTATCCAAGTCTTAATAAAACGAGATAGTCAGGGTAAAATTAGTGAAGCCGATCAAGTGGTATGGCGAATCCAGTGAAGAAGAAATTCTGCACCCCACTAGCCTACGGTATCTTGAGACGCACAATCTGAATAATTTGGAACTTTACTCTCCATCTTCAATAATTTTTGTCTGGAACCAAGAGATTGTTTCATATGTATTCGTATTCGACAAACACACTTCTTCTACCATCAAAATTTTGGGACATGACACAGCTTAGGCATCTTAATGCATCCAATGTTGTTTTACCTGATCCAGCAGTTACTCAAGATTCCATTATTATGGAAAACCTACAGTCGCTTTACAATATAAGAAATTTCAGGTACGGAGGAGGTTCTGAAAAGAATACCAAACTTGAAGAAACTAGGTGTTTTTTATGAAGAAAAGAGAGGCATAGATTGGTCATACTATTGTCTCTACAATCTTGTTCGTCTACAAAAACTTGAATCACTTTCTATAAAAGGTAAGGATTTGTCGTTGGAGAATCTCACCTTCCCGACTTCACTTAAAAAGTTGAGCTTGAATGCGTGCAATATTCCTTGGGAAAATATGACGACTATTGGTCCTTATTGCCTAATCTTGAAAGGCTAAAATTGGAGGCAAATACCTTTGACGGGCAGGAGTGGAATCAAGTTGAAGGCGAATTTCCTCGACTGAAAGTCCTGAAAATTTATCATAATGTGCATCTGAAGTGGTGGAGGGCGGAAAAGATCCACTTTCCTAATCTTGAGAGCCTCATTTTACGCTTAATGTTTAAATTGTTGGAGATCCCTTCAGTTATTGGAGATATACCCACACTCCACTCAATTTCTGTGCAATATTGCAATGATTCTCTCATTGATTCGGCAAAGCAAATACTGGAGGAACAACGCGGCTATGGGAATGAGAGTCTTCAACTTTATATAGATGAAAAATGTACCAAGTTGGTAGCTCCTAGCCGCTAAGGAATCAAACAGGATCAAGTCATTGTACTATTCCTTTTTACAGTTTATAAATAAGTTAGAGGTTATGTAGAGAGGGATTCTGCAATTGCATGTATTGCTCCAGACTTGAAGCTCATCATTCCCTTAACTACTTTTAGTACCATTTCCCATTCACATGCACATTACTTTGGCTCTAATTTTGCTGTTAATTATCATCATCTATATTCTCAGCTAATTGTTGGACAATATAATGTCAAATCCTTGTAGGAACTAATACTAAAATTTAAGCCCTTTTCTACGATGGTTTTTATGAAAGTCAATCACCTTTTGAGATAGATTTCAGTCGGAAAATATTTGCGACAAGAGAAAAGTAACCATCAGAAAGTTGGAATCTTTGTAAACCACCCGTCGCAAATATCATCATTAGGATGGAATATATTTTTAGTAAAATGTGATGGTGTTTTCGATGAATGTGGGACCAAATAACTTGTTTGTGACGGATTTACCACCACATTGACCTTCATCTATGCAACGGTTTATGGACAAACACTTAGAATGGCATCGTCGCATGTGTTTTGATAGACTTTATGACGGTCATTTTTGCAATGAGCCCGCTATTTTAGGACGGATTTTGCACCTATATCTCTGGACTAACAATTAAATTGTTAAAAGGTTGGAGAGGCTTTTTGTCCTTTTTTTGAGTTTTTTTTTGCCATTTCCAATATTTCAGGAGAAAATTTGCATTTATCCCGATAATTATTCTGGGAAAAATTGTTCTTAACATTTTCAAAGGTAAGTTTTTTGTTAACATTTTTCAACTCAAATTAGTTTAAATTTTGATAATATAACATTCTCCCAATATTTTTATTTTTTTATTTTTGCTGTTTGCAGTTTGCAGCCTGATTTTGTGTATTACTGTATATAAAATCGCTACGCACTACAGACCAAAATCAGAAAACACGCCTCGGCACTTTACACCTCATTACCTCAGCATTTAATTTTCTCTCTCTACAAAAATGACAAAATGAAAATGGAAAATGAAAAACCCCGGACTTGCCTCAGCATTCAGCAATACTCTCTCTCTCTCTCTCTCTAACTCTCTACAAAAATGAAAAACCCCTGACTTGCCTCCAAAAGCCTTAGTCTCAGACGGTGAACTCACTCTGAACTTGGATACTGACTCGGACGGAGTAAAAAATCATACTCGAATCATCTGCTGCGCCGAAAAGAGGACGGAAGAGGATACATGTGAAATTTTCGAAATGAGCACGAGAGTCACTTCCAGAGACGTACAGGAGATCGTCTCCAAGCTCTCTTCCGATAAGGCTAAATCTCGAGATGTAAACAATAATCTAAAACAAATTGCGCCAGCTAATTTTGCGTTTCCCCCCCCCTTTTCCCGTGAAGTAGCTCAATAGCGAGGTTTATTCCAATGAAAATATTGTAAACTGGTTCAAGTATTTCGTGAATGTGCAGATTTTACTGTTTTTTGATATTTTGAATAAAATCAAAATTTCGTTAGTTTTTGTTCTGAGCATAAAATCATGTCATGGTAACTAATTATTGAGTATAATAGTGTAATACTTCCGAATTTATTACGAAAAGATGAAAAAAAGGCATTGTCAAGAATTATTAAGTTATGATATTACAGTACTTCCAAGATTATTAAGAAATAGCGATAAAATGAAATGTGCATGTCCTTCCAATTTCAGCAGTAAGTTTTGTAGCGTATTTCATAATAGTTCACTTTAATAGTCAATTTGTTAATTAATTCTACAATTAGAAAATGAATTCTGACTGCATCTGTAATTGTACATATCTATTGACTTTATTTTAATATTGTTATTATGATTTTTCTTGTGATTTTAGGAAGGATCAAATTGTTGAACACATGGCTTGAAGGAGAGAGGTCTGTTGGATTTTGTAGATATTTGTCCGAGAAATCTTCTATGATTAAACCTAATGAAATTCCACACTGTAAGCATTATTTGCAGTTGACATTTTATTTTATAGTTGTTGAAATAATGCTTAGGGTGCAATTGCTGACTCTCGTGCAGCTGAGACCTGGCCGTTTCTTGTTAAAATTTTAATACAATGTTTGTCACTGGAGATCTCCTCGAGCAAGAAGCGATCACCGAAGTTGAATTTTGCAAAGACTCTTCGGATTCTCGTGCAACGAGCTGAGGATGGCAGATCTTCTGGTCAGTGTTTGAGGTTCTGCTTATGCCGCACAAATAGCCTATGATTGAATTGTGTATTTGGCTGAATTTCATGAAGTAAAAGTAGAACTAATTTCTGACATAGATGAGTTTTTGATATGTTTGCTTGGAAATTCACTAAATACATAAGATACCATAGCATGGCAAATTTGATGGTTAGATTGAAAGAAAACAGATAGTACGGATGAGCTTATGGTATGTTACTTCTGTTGTTGTGCTTTTGTCAATGTCATCCTTGCATTCACGGCCTTGAGTAATGGTGAAACCGATCGATAAGAATGGTATGCCATGAAGTTGTGGTTGCTAGAAGCAACTTTTATGAACTGAAAGTAGTTAAGGCTACCTGGCATGTAACAGCTCCTTGTGATGTGCTGTATATTTCCGAGCTTGGGGTCCTGCCATTCGAAGAACTTTGACCAGGAATTAGTGACGGGATCAACAATGGTCAGAATCCAGCGGGGTTGGTATACAACCTTCAATACCTATTATTAAAAGAAGAGAAAGAAAAATTGACTAAGCTGTATAAATGACGATGAAAGAAGAAAATTTCGTGCTACAGCCTCCAAATAAAAAAAATTCTTTAAAAGATGAATCAACTGTGTTAAGGAATGTTATTCATGCCTGTCTTTGATATATATTGCTTTTCTCATTCATTAAATTATAAAAGATACTGGAGTCAATCACATGCCTTTTACCCAGAAGAAGTCGGACAGCATGAATTCAGTTTCCAATTGTTGTCGCTTAACTGGACAAATCACTTTTTATTCTGCCGTGATACAATCTCTAGATGGAAAATAAACTTATTTTTTGCGAGTGCTTGTCATTAACATATCCTATGTATTGCAAAGGCTTAGATTGAGGGTGGCTTTGATGTTTTTATTTAAGTCGAGAAAATGCTTTTGTCAGTACTCGTGGATAATTTATTATCTTCCAGAACAAGAAAGCTTACATCTCTTAACCTTTCAAAATCACCCAACATATACGAAAATTCACAGAGTTATAATTTAAGTGAAGCATGAAGGGGTAATTTTCAAATATTGTCTGAGTTGTATCATTGATTTTGTTCTGTTCTCACTAACCATTAGTTCAAGTTATTTCTTATCTACTTGCAGGGAAAATTTGCCTCTTACCTGTGGCTAGGCTACTCTTCAGTCATGTTTGGGATGTTCTCAAAGATGTGCCAATCTTTCAATCTGAGTATGGTGTCATCCTCCGGCATCTTTTGTCGGTCAAAGATTATAGATTTCACATGCGGAGACGAGTTTATTGTAGTGAGTATACTTTTGTTCCCCAATCTAGCTCATATGAGTCTCTTTGGAGTATGACGTCCTCTACTGAGAAATCTTAATTATCCTTGAATATGGACAGATCTCGTACTTCTATATATGGAAAAGGTGGAAATGAGTTTGAGTGTAGGAAACATTGGCCAATTAAACCCCAAAGAGGATGTCTTCCGCTTCACCCTGACACTCCAGTCACTTCTTGAAAATCCTCCTGGAGATATTCCTGATGAGCTTCGAGAAGACATGATTAAGGGTTTTTGTTATTTTTTCTCATGTAAGGTAAGATGTCGGTTGATGTACTTGTCTTCCTCTTCCATTATATTGTTTGTAGTTTATGGCAGTTGATAGGGCTCCTGTAGTTGTATTCAGTCATATATTTCCGTTCCTTCTGCTGTCAGGGATGAGGGAAAAATTGCACGGAAGCTGGTTGAGTGCATTAATGTCTATTTGTCCCAAGGATGACCAAACTTGGGATGCAAATCTCTGGAAATTCATGAAGCAGTGCAGCAATTTGTGTTTCGCTGCTGGTTTGCAACCCATGATCGAACTCTAAAGGTGCCTTTCTTTCTAAACTCCAATTCAAGAATTTGTATGATTTTTAATTCAGTATGTTTTGTTCTCTCCTAATTTTTACTGCTTAGTAGGATGCACTTTTGCTATGTGAAGTTGCAACTAAGCCTAGCTAGGGGTGTGGCTGATGGGACTGCTTTACTCGAACAACTTCTCGATGTAGTCAGCAAGGAGCTCGATCAAATGAGTACTTACAGTCCCAGTGTACCCAGGTTATAATTGTTTTGTGCCTCATGTTTCTTGCTGTTTAGAATAATTTCATTTATTCTGATATGTGTAGATATTGCATTCAGAAATGATTCAACCAGGGATGTGAAATGTGGACTCTTAACAAGTTCGCAGCTAAGCATTGTGGAGCTTGCAGCCCTTGTCTTTTGCCGGGTACTTGCTGGAGAAACTTATTTGCTGTGGCTTCTCAAACTCAATTCTCTAAGGTTCTCAGTAGTACATATATGGCTATGTGACCTTCAAGCATGATCCAGGCACTTATCTACTTTGTAGAATGCACTCGGATTCTATCTGCTATTGATTTCAAATTTTCAATATATTTATGTGTGAAATCTATTACTAAATCATAGCTGAAGTCATATCATTTCCAAATTGTTTCATATATCTGATTAAAAAATTCGCATACATATTTTGGAAAACTGAAGTTCCCCAATGTAATGAACAACTGTGAGCATAGTGTTTGCAGGTGTTCTGCATAAAATTTTCCTACTAATATTTTCGCTTTTCAGGCATGCACTAATACACCAAAAACACCAACAGCTGAAAAACGAGCCAGGCGGGAGGATGTTGTGGTCCTTATAAAAGAGAGGCTCATGGAGGGGAAATGGTCATGGTAGGTTTAGATAGAGCTTATCTTCTGTCTTCCGACATCTATGCATGTTAAACCTGTTATCCAATGATGTCTCCTTTTCCCCCTGAATTTCCCCTCGTATGCCTTAATTTGAGTAATGCCATTAAACTTTGCAGAATGCCCTGCTAAGTTTTAAACATCATATGTAACAATCAGAAAATTGATAGAAGAGGAGAATATAAGCAAAATGAAAAATAACGAGATATATGCTCCTCCTTTAGACGTGCATTGAACTGGTTGCTTATTCTGCTCAGCTTGTAATAGATTGAACTTTATCTTTTTGACAGGCATTCTGCATTATGCTCTCATCCGCTATTATTCAACTCGTGTGAAGAAAGATCTCTTAATAAGTTGGTTTCTGAGCATATCAACGAACTTTGAAAAGGTAATCTTTATTTAAATTATTGCAAAGGTTTGGTCAGTATTTTAGATAAAAGTTCTCTTTTCACAATTGGCAACAAACTAACTATCTTTCTTCTTCATGTCTAAGTCCCTCCCACCCCCACCCACACAGAGACGGTCTTCTATTTCAGTTATGTTAGGCATGCATGCTACGAAAAGAGAGGGGAGCTTCTGATTTCTATGTCTTCAACCCAAATTACTCTATGCTATTCATGTGTCGCATCTTTTTTTGGCTGCTTCAATCTTATACATGTCAAAGTTTCACGACTATATTTGCTGGTTTCTTTGCATACTTGTTTTCTGGGACATTGTAATGAGTTTACTTTTGTTTTCATACCTTTGATCTAATACCTTGCCTTTCCCATCTTAACTAGCATATATAGATTTTGTTATTTGGGACTCACTCTTTTTTTTCTACCTTGCAGAATAATTAACAACGTTAATTTGGAGCATTCTTATGATGGTCTTTTCTGGACTTTACGGTAAGATGCTTCTGTCTGATGTCATTGTCACTTCATTCTTCTTCAGGGGCCCTGAGGGGAAATCAATGTGATATAATTTGTGCGCTCAAATCTGTATTGCCAAACCAAACACTCGCATATCTTACTCATATTTATTTCCAAACTCACAGTTTTGATGCATAAAGGCATTTCCATGTTCTGCATTGCTTCTATTGTTTCGACTTCTTACACCCGTTAATTGCATTTGAAGGAGCCTGCATAGACTTTTATTCCTTGCTGCTTTTTGCTGCGGAAAGTGCAGAATCCTCACTGAAGTCTTCTTTCCTCAAGAATGAGGTATTGTAAATTATTCTTTGGAAATCAATGGTTCCACATTCTAGGCCATTGTTTTTCCTCAAATTATATTGTCCGTTATGCCATCATGTTCAAGATATATGTTGTTTAGAGTGATATGCTTGCTAAGATGACTTGTAAAAGCAAACTATAGTTTACATCAAGTGAGAGATGGAATTGGTATGCCATCCTTGTTCGTTTTTACTAATTAAAGGCCTTGCACTTGTGAAACCTGGTTGGAGATGATTGATGCTAATCATGTACTGATGACATCTTAACCTCCATTGTTTCTTTTTTTTTTTTTACACATTGTATCATTAAACTTCTTGTTCTACAAATAATGCTTGTAATTAAATATTCGGGAGGCAGAGTTAGTAAGGGAAGAAAGTGGACAACAATTTGGGCTATCATTAGTCTTGCTTAAATGTAGGCTGATACTCAACATGCTCTGAAGCATCTTAACCTCATTTACACTTTTCTTCGTTTCCTCCTCTCTCTCTCTCTCTTGGTAATCTTGTTTTCTGATTGATGGTTCTGATTTTATATATGTGAATTGGGGGCAGTAAGGACCATAAAACTGTGGAGGTGGCTACTTTTGGTATCATTTGTTTTTCTTGTGTATTTAAGAATTCTATAAATTTCATGGTAAGTTCAATTAATTTCTGTGCTTGCTAGAATGCTAGTCTTTTCTCCATCAATGGGTATATGGCATAGGCATAGTCACAAACATGGATACATGATTACTTGCTTTTCTGTAATGTACTTGTAGTATTCCACAGTAACAAATAAATGTAAAGAAAGAAAGAAAAGTACTGTCTAAGGTTTAAAGTGTTGTGTTGTTATTGAGTAACTACTCATTCTGGCGTTATGTACACTGACTATTCTTTGACTACAAAAGGAATGCCTGTCCTTTGGAATATTATTTACTCAAAGATAAAAGACTAACCTGTAAATTGCAATGCAATGCTAACACTTTTACGGAGTGATAGTTTCCATACAATTTGTCAACAAGTTTTGGTACTTTGTGCAGTTGTTTTACCCATGTCTTCAATTATTGGTTCTGGAAAAACTTTTGCAGTTGATAAAGTTGGCATGTAATATGGAGCTGTCTCATGCGTAGTTTGCCAACATTTGTTAATGTCGCCTCAATTGTAAGTATTGCTCTTGAGATCATTACCTGGATTATGTAAATCTGGACAAAGTCTGCGACTCTGCATCTTTTATCCGAAAATGTATTCTATCTCAATATCTTATTTTATTGTAAGTTGCAGATTTTGGTTGCCACTATCTATCTCTTTTTATCCTTTTGCATTGGTGATCTTCCTGCATTTCTGAATAAGCAAATTGTCGACCACTGAAATGGTAATAATCTTTCGACCCCTTGATTAAATAAATATATAATTAGGATTTTCTGTCAAGATTTTAGGTGACTGAAGGAGTTATAGCTCTGTTTTGGGTGTAGATGCTCGTAACTTAGTCTACATGCATGCATGGAGGAAACATAGTAGGAAATAACTATCAACTTATTAATTATGAATGTCTTCATTACTCTCTGAAACCATGTTGAAATTGGAAGATAGTTAAATGAATGTAGTTTTAATTGAGGTTTCCTTATCTTTTAAATTCTGATTGTTTTGCTCCTTTTTTCTCTGCAAGTATGATTAAACTTGTGTTTTTATCTTATAAAGCCTTTAAACTGCTTAGGAAAATACAATGACCAGAAGGTCTTTTGTGCTCCTGTTTATGCAGGTGGATGCTGCTTTGACTCTCCTTTGCACCATGATCTTGAGTGTAAGATCATAGCCAGTTAACCTCCGGAGTATTCTGTTACTTTTGTCTGGATTGATTTACTCTTTTGGCAGTAGCGGATTTATCTCTAATCTTTTGATTTAATTTTCAGTGACCTAATTTTAAAATTAATTTTTTCAGGATACAAAGATTCATATTTCGTTGCTCTTGAGATATGGGATCTTCGGTATTTAAACATTTGCCTTCAACGTAAGTGGTTCACATTTTTTAATTGGCACCTTTAACTGTATCATGCACGATAATTCACATGCTGATAACTGGGACATTTAACCCCATTATGCTTGTTGCTTCACATGCTGCCAACTTTTCATGCTGTCATATTGTTGGTTGCTTAATACATGTACACCCTGTGAGTTCTACTTGATTTCCTTTATTATTTGTGGAATAATATTCTTTATTAGTCTCTTTCTTCCTCCACTTTCTCTTATTCTGGCTGTAAGAAGATTCGAATATTTAATTCAGGTTTGCACTTGTTTAGAAGGGGAGATCCATCATTCTGGTGTTCATTTCATGGTTCCTGCAAATTAAAGCTCCATATCTTGTAACATGGGTTTAAAGTTCTTCTTTTAGCAATCTACTATCTCGATTGTTGCATTCATCAATGTTCTTACTCAGTTTTGTAATAGCACCTCAGGAGCTCATAGGCAAATGGCTCACCAAGTCTGGTGTCTTTCCCGGAAAAAATGGGCCTAATTTGGTTATCTTTAATAGTACCGTGATTCTATTCTTTGTTCCGGGATGCCTTTTCTTGCAAAAGCTTGTTCTAGTCCTAATGCAGACTATTTGTACATGAACTTATAAATTCTGAACATGCTTGCCAAGTCAATCATTTAAGAAGTGCTAAGTTAATGACTTAATGTTTTCTGAGCCTTCTTTTGTGTTTTGGTTATTTTCTCATATTTGTTGCCGCTTTCAAGTCTTTGTTGTGTTAGGTGACTACCTCCTTTACTTGTCAAGTATACTGTTCTTCATATCTTACTCTTGGATATAGTTTATTAACTCTGTCGAGAATCCTATATAGTTATTTCATATCAAATTCAAATTTGGATCCCGTGAACTTTAGCATAACTATATTTCCTCTTTCTTCATTTTTACCCTACTTGAGGAGAGTTGAGAGGTAGGGACACATAAATATCCTTTCTTGTTAAAACATTTTTGCAAGAGGAGCATATTTCCAGTGATGCTATTATTTGTTTGAATGCCTTGGAACTACCAATTATTTTTTGCTTTTGGGAATTGTTCCTCTTGGAACTTGTTTTATACAGAAGGTCGCAGCCTGAGTGTTTTAGGAAAGTTGTGACGTTGTTGTCTTCTCCTGATCATGATTGGTGCATGCTTTATAAGGTTGCATCATAGTTTCCTTTGGTAATCGATTTTTCAGAAAGCCTGTTCTTGAATCACTAACTTGGTAGAAGTTGCAACAATCTGACTTTTCTAACAACGGGACATATTCAAGTTAAAGCATTGCAAGTTAGTAGTGTATAGATTCGATCATTAGTGGACCTCACTAATTTTTTCATTAGTTTATGGATACCATAGTGCCAAGCTTGAACCTAAGAAGGTTTCTGTTGTTCTATCTCCTGTTTCTTTTGATGCATAACTATTTCTCAGTCACTTGCTCTACTTGCTTCTACCCAAGAATAAGTAAACCATTCACAGTTCTGACCAAGTCTGTGGCTTATTTAACTCTTGTTATGTAGTGTTTATGACAAAAGTCATTTGAACATCTTGAATGCTCTTTCACTAATTACTCTTTGAAGAATGCCTATTTAATTTCCTGAATGCTTTCTCCAACTAGTCACACTATTTGACATTCATTCTGAATGCTCATTGCAGATCTGTTTTATGCTTCATTTCATGCTACTTCTCCAGGAGAGCTTCACAAGTAAGATCATCAGGCTCTCCAACTCTTTTATGTAATATAACCTTGTAAAATCTGGTTTTAGACATGTAGGTTGTTGTATCTCAATATATATACAACTTGAAGCAGAATGCCTTGGTTGGGTTACAAAATACTTGTTCATATTCATTCTATATAGGATTGCAGTCTGTATATTGAAGCAGGGCTGGTGCCAGGGCTGGGGTCTGGAGGGGGCAGTTTTATGGCTAGTGGTGCTCCCTTGTCGAATGTTTTAGACCTATTCGTATATTTCATTCCATTTATTTATGTTCAGGGGACAGAATCTTAGAGAGCACTTTATTTGAAACATCCTTTTCTTGTGCCCACCTGTAGTGTCTTTACTGAGCAACAGATCTAATGTATAGTCAATTGTCTCCTATCATTGTTGGTGGGCTAGAAATCAATTTTTATGATAAACTACTATCTTCTTTGTGGCATTATGAGTTAGAGCCAAAATAGATTACTGTTCTATGCCACAGGCAGCTAATCATGTTGCACGTCAGAAAAGAGAAGCAGGTTTCATGAATACCATAGCTAGCTAAAGATTTCTGAATTTCACTTTAATAGTATATGCCACCAAAAAAAAAAAAAAAAAGAAAAGAAAAAGAAAGGAAAACTTATAGAAATGTGCTCTCACTCCCTCCTCTAAATATACCTTTGAGGAGACATAATTGATTCCATTGCTGTTGTAGATATTATATTCATAAATATGGTTTTTGAATTATTATATTAGTGAAAATGTATCTTTTCCAGATTTTCTTTCTTTTGAGTAATGTCCATATCAGATTTTATCTGCTCTGTACCTGTGACAAACCTTATTCCGAAAACTGTTGAGCTAAATATATTTCTTCTAACTTTTTTCTTCATAGGGCGATTCTCGAGATGCTTTATATCTCAGACAGAATATGTTACGAGCAGTTTTGGCTTTACTCAGTTTGGAGGTTTGTCCTGAAATATGTGTAATGTCTCAGATGTTCTGACACTTTTTAGTCATATTATATGAATGTTGAGAAATGTGATTCCTCAGGCATCTCTACTTAGTTTTTTCAAATTTTAAATTGTACTCCATTATACATGTTGGATTTTCTATGAAAAATGCTGAAGTTACTGAAGTTATTATATAATGGTTTTTATATAAACCCTGACTATGGTTGAAGCCAAGGATATGATGGTTAATCAACTTACATACTGCTGAATCAGCATCTCGAACACCCCTTCTCTTTTTTGTAGTTCTTTCTTCTCCTTTTGGTTCATGTGTGGTCAGATGGGTTGGTGGTGGAGGAGGAAGGATCTTAATCCAGAATTTGAGGTTTTATTTTCATGTAGGAATGCTCATCATTGAATGAGCGGTTGGTTGTTCTGCTGCCAGCAGCTGCATATGCCCTTTGTGTTGGTTCTGCAACTCTAATAAATGAAACTCTAGGACTTTCACGATTACTCCATGTTTCCGAAGCCATAGAAGAAGGGACATTGGTATGTTCTTGAAAATCCACTCTTAAACATGTAAACCTCTTAATCTGCTTTATTATGGTTACATTCTGGTTAGCAATTGAATACTGGTGGTGGTAGGAAGAGGAACAATCACTTGAAAATCTGCATGAACTTTTTGAATGCTCAGTGGAATTCCTTGCGAGGATTGATAATAGTGCTGCCCCAAAGGTGCGACATCTTTTCGCATATTTCTTCTTTTTTCCTTTTTGGAATTGTTCATTCTTTGGCATTCTTGGTTGATCCTAACTCATTATTAAAATGATAATTTTAGGTGAACCTTTCAGAGTTTCAACAACATATACGTCTGCCTCGGCAACTAAGAGATCAGCTGCTTCATGAGATGGAAAATTATGTTCTTCAGTGTATAAGCGAAAAAGAAATTGAAAAGTTGCTCCTCTCAGAACTCATCAACATATGTGCACTCTTATCTAATTTCATGTATTGCTTATACTCAACTAGGTGAGTCTTTCCCTTTCATCATCCTTTTAGTTTCTCTTGTTCAGCATGAGTCGTTCAGTTGCAACCTTCATCTCTGCTTTGTTGAACTGATTTGTGGATGCCTCATACATAGATTGCTTTGTGGACATGATATCTTGTTTAAATAGTTCCCCTTCACATTCTTTTATTTCCTATTTCACTTGTTTAGTTACACTGCTTCTTATTTCTTCAACTTTTTGATTAATTTTCTCCTTGTTGTGGTTCAGAGCTGATGCACTTTTTCTTCTACCTGATCTGTTCAATAGTTAGGTGAAAGATGACGTGACATCATGTTGTATTGTATATGTTGTGTTCCTACTCTTTGGTAATCAGTTTGCCATAGTATATATACATATATATAATATATAATATTGCACTGTGTCCTACTTTCTTGGATCAATTTTTGCTATGTACTTCGCTTTGGTTTCCAGCGGGAGTCATAACTCATTAGCGACATGCATTTTATTCTGCCCTTTGTACTACCCTTGTGCTTCATATGTTTCTTATCATAATCAGGATCAGAGAGGAGATCTCCCCATTCTTTTTCAAATTGGGGGAATCCATGTTAGAATTGCTGGGTCATGCCATTTCAGTGATTGATAAAACGTACAATGATTTCATCTCCGGTTGTTTGGGCATGAACTCTATTTTCAGCAACATTGAATTGACAGTGACTTCTTTCAAAAGCTTTATTCGCTCACCTCTCCTTAGCAAATTGCAAGACAAAACTGATGCTAGTGCTGGAATATATCCTAGAATTGTTCAGTCTGCTGAGAGACTTTTGAAAAGCCTGGTAAAACTGTACGAGGGATGTTCAGGGTGCAGAAAGAATTTTCATGCAAAAATAACCTCTCAAGATTTATCACAGATCCATTCTGCTCATGATCCTGTTCCATCAAATAGCAGCAAAAGCTTGATTTTGGACATGGAGTTGGATATGAATAGTGGATCTAGTGATGTAGATAGTTTAACTATTGATGGTGATCAGGCTTCTGGAGTTTCCATATCTTTATTAAATAAAAAACTGGAAATCCTCTCAATCATGTCAAGTTTTTTCTCAGTTTTACCATCAGTTACCTGGGAAGTCTTGTTTAACCTTAAGGAGAAAGAAAGCGATCCAAAGGTACATCGTCCCCTGCCATTTGTGTTACAACCATAATTTATACTGATAATTAACTCTTGAACTTTCATGGGAGTGCAGGTTTCTGAAAAGCTACTATTGATTCTCTGTGAACATCCTCATTGGTCTTCCTGCAGACAGCTATCAGATCTGGCATGCTGCTCTTCTTCTCTTGTTTATTTTGATCAGTCATTTTTGTTCCATGGGTTAATTATTGTGAAGATTATGTAATTCCTAGTCAATTTCACTCTCTACAGGTTAAATCTATGACTGATGTTCTCGACACGTGGGAGACTCTTAAACTTCAGTGTTTGCATATACTAGGAGGCATCTGTAGTTTGGTTGGGAGCCTTTTGCTCTTAGATGGAGCTGGAAAGCATGAAAATGCCGCTTCTTCTTCAAGGGAAAGAGTGTCGGAAGAGGTACAACAGTTAGGTTGATCTCCATGCATGTTAGAATTCTTAAGTGGTTTATGTTTCAAATGTTGAATGTATCACTTTTGTTGATATTGGTTGGCAAGTGGCATTCATAATCTGCATCAGCTGCAGCAGGCTGTGGGATTCTAATAGCTGAGATGATTGATACGGTTGCAAATTATTATGTCTACTGGGAGGGGAACTGTTTGCTCTTACTTTATAGGAAACTTGCTTGATGTTTATGCCTCCTAGAACCATCAGCAAAGTGAGCACATTTGATTGTGTTTGGTTCTATAGAGGTAGTCTTTAGCTTTACGCAGACTGATATTGTAGGTATATACTTTGCTGCTTCCCTTCAGAAAGTACTTTACCTCCTTTTAAGAAATAAAATCCGAGGGGAAAAGGTAATTTCAACAGTTTTGGTTAAATGTGTATTGATATAAAAATAGATCGCCTAATCAATTCGGACAAGACCATATGATGGAATTTCATCAATTACATTCTTGAGGGTAATTATTTTTAAAGCCTAACATTCTAATGCTGTGACTGACAGCTTGTGTTTGAGTGAATTTTTCATCAAATGGTAAATTCTCTTTCTCTACTCTTCATCATCAAGTTGTATCTTGACGTGCAGAAGATATTGAATATAGGGTGTTAGCCTCAATATTAGAGTGAAATATTGTTTGCTTGGCAGCATTATTGGATGCTAGAAAGGAAGAAATACAAAAAGTTGCTAGATAGGCAAACCTAAAATACAGAATCCTGATTTCTTTGTGCACCGTCATTTGTAAGTTTCCAGCTTATTCTGTTGACTAGGTATGCCATTGCGATGCCTGCTTATTATCAGAGCTCTTGCACCTATATTTTCTCTTTCTGGTAGTAGTAATCTTGGTGGACATATCTGTTCTGTCTTTTAGTCCATGTATGGTTGGGAAATGTGGTTCCTGTAGATGTCTGAATGTTAATCTGCAAATTTTTCTGTAAATTTTTTTCTATGAACACATGACAGAAACATTTGTTTCCTTTTACTAAGTTTTTTGACTTTCTTTCAGTGCTTGATTTCACTTGGAGATTTGGTGAATAAAGTCTTTGAGAATAGTTTCTTGGGTTGGTATGATCGGACTAAGCTTGTTGATTGCATATGCAATTTCATATCACTCAGACCTCAAATTGCTCAGGTGATCGATATTTTGAATCAAGATAACTTCAAACATAACTTATCGTTTTGTTATTTTCTTTACTTGTTAATTTTAGTCACTGCTCTAAAATGGCAATTGTTGCATGTTATACTTGCTGACCCTTTAACCAGTCGATGATTGAGAAGCTTCTCATGCTGCTCCGGGATCCTGATTATCGAGTTAGGTTTTGCCTAGCACGTCGGATTGGTGTACTTTTCCAGACATGGGATGGGCATTTTGAGCTCTTCCAAGATATATAGTAGGTGTTTTCTTGTCCATATTTCTTGTAAATTATCTTTTTTCCTTCACAATTTGGCTATCCCTAATTGGGGTGGTGCCTGCATGATGTTTAGCATTCACACTACCAAATAGTTTCTATTCCTTTCTAGTATGACATGTCAAGATACTTCTGATGGCTGACTTAGTATTTGTCTAACCTTTCTCATCAATTATGTCCATTTTACTTGGCTCCTGTGTGGTCTTCTGTCTTTTTCTCATGGTTTTCATCTGTTGTTAACATTAAACAGAATATTAATGGTTGCTTGCTAAACCACCAACTCACCATAAAAATAATGTCATTTCATGTGTGAGATAGAACTCTAAGGTGTGCCCTCTCAGATCAGATCCATGCAAAAGCAGTTCCCACCCTTGCAGGGATGTGTTTGGCTTGCCGCCTTTTCTTCAGCAAGATTTGGAAGAAGTAATATATTTCCCTTTGTTGCTGACACAGTTTAAGTATCTAAACCTGTCACCTGTAATGCTAGACGAGGAAGGGGTTAAGTTGGAAAAGAATTTGAACGGAGAGCTCTATTTTTCCCCTTTTCTTTGTGAGGCACCATTTGTGCGAGTTCTCAAGCTCCCTTGTAATTGTAGCACTATGACTTTCAGCTGACTAACCTCAACAATAGGAAGTCCGAACTAGCTCCTTTGATTGAATGCAATTGAGTTAAGATCCCAAGTACTGGTGCACAATAGTACGTCTGTTTGAAGGTTTGAAGAAGATGTTCAACCTAAGATAGGAAGAGGCGAAGTTTGAGAAGAGAACACTAATAATTATCTGGTTATGCATATATTCTTGGGATCGCTACTCTCCTGCAGAGATGTGTGATCAAAGCAATATTGGATCGAGAATGCAGTCCTACATACTAATAATAAGAACATTCTCCACAAGGAGATGAATTGTTTCAAGCTTAAAACTGAGAAATATGAATAGCATGGATCAGAAAAGAGGTAATGAGTAATGCATACAGTGATGTGCATAATTATTTAGGAAGATCTCCAACCAGAACGATATCTAGCCAATGTCATACATGGTTTCTCAGCTTCTGTTTGCTACGGCCTCCTTCAGTATGCTTACTCAGCTTTCTCATTTTGAAGTTCTTTCAGACCAACATATGAAGGAGTTTCTTTTGTTAGTGCCTTCTGGTTAATACATATAAATTTATTGGGTTTTAGGACTTCGAGTGCATGTTACTCTGCTACTCTGCTCTGTTTTTCATTTGTTATCACATCTTAATCACGTGAAAAAAATATCTTGTGCCTCAGTTCAAATTTTGGCATGAAGTTGGTTGTTTCCTCAAGAGAAAAAGTTGTTAGTGCCGAGGAAGTTTTAGCTGCTGGTCCTCAGCCTAGCCCAATAATGGAAACTGCCATTATAACTCTCATGCATCTTGTGCTGCACAGCGAGAAAATAGAGTTACAGGTACGTGTGTATTTCCTGCTTCCCTTCAAATTTGCCTTTTGTGTTTGTTATTTGGGTGAATATCTTGAACACCAAATCCAATTAGATGTGTTTTCATAGACATTTAACTCCATCAACTTATACTTTCATGTGTTGGTGTTATATTATCTTTTGACTCTCTTGTATGATGAACTTTGTCTTTTGCAATTATTTTCTGTATTACTTGTGCTCCATTAGAGACTGAGTTAGTGATAGACAATGCACACTATTTATTTATTTATATTGCTAATTTAATCTGTTTTATGCTTTATAAAATATGAAATCAGATATTGCTAAATCTTGTAGCACTGGCCTCTCTTCATTTATAGAATGCCTAAACTAAATAACTTGTTCTCTAAAGTCATTTTCCAAACCCTCAGTTGACTTAGTGATTTTTCTCAGATATATACAATTAAGCACTGTAGCTTATCTGTTGTCTAGTGGAAAGAATTTATACAAATAAGAGAATTGTTTAATTTATTTTGACTCTCTTGTATGTTGAACCTTGTTTTTCGACAGTTATTTCCTGTATTAGTTATATTCTATAAGAGAATATCACTTTGTGATAAACAATGCGCATTATTATTTATTTATTCATATATATAAGGTTAATTACATTTAGACCCCTCAAAAAATGAGAAATTACACTTTGCCCCAAAGTAGTTATGGAATTGGATATTGCTAAACCTTGTGGCACTGACCTCTCTTCATTTAGAGAATGCCAAACTGAAGGACTTACTCTCTTATGTCCATTTTCCAAGTTTCTGTTGACTTAGTGGTTTCTTCAGATATATGCAATTAAGCCCTGCATCTTTACCTGTTATTTAGTAGAAAGTTAAAATTACGTAACTTTATGCTAAATTTCGCATGCAGGCTGTGTTTATGATTTGCGTTATTGCCGCAATCAATCCCTGTCACAGGTAACAGAAAAAGAAGACAAAAAATACAAACATCCATTCTTTATGTTGTTAGTAACTCCTCCCATTTTTCTGAAATCCCGCTCTTCATTCAGGGAATTGATCTGTGCCACACTTGATAGTTTATCGGTGGAACTACGCTATACGAATCGGACAAAGGTGATGACTAGGTTCCCCTATTAAATAATGTACTCTGCAGTCAATTAGCCAGAGTCTCAATCTTCATTCGGTTTTGTTTTGTATATTTCAATGTTTCCAGTACATGGAGGAGCTTATGGGACCAATTCTATTCTGCTGGGTTGCCTGTGGTGTAAGCTTAGTTGCACTTGTTGAGGTAATATTTGGTGTATCAGTTAGTTGACACAATCAAGTATATATGGTGTTGAAGGCAGCCAACAGCCTTGTTTTTTTTCATTAATTTTACAGACAAGAGATATTTACGTCTTGAATGTAGAACCAGTAAACTTCATCAAATATTGTTGCCAGTGGCTGCTGCCTGCTTTGATCCTGCGGGAGGACATTTCCAATATACAGTGGCTTGCTAAGGTAATAATATCTGACTCCTATTCCTTTCCTTTATGAATGTTTTTAATATGCTTTAAATTTTTGTACTCATGGAAAATATATCAAGGACATATTGGACCTTTTTAGGTAAAAACAATGTTCATCTACATCGCCTGAAATTGGGAAATTAAACTACTTTGCTCATGAGTTATTTCTTCAAACTGAATAAATAATGAGTGTAAGTTCTGTTACAAAGAAAGTTATCTACACGTCCGTACATTGCAGAATATATGCTGAAATATGAATCTTAATAAGATTATTATGATTGCATGTTTAATAGCAACCATTGAGTCTCGATCCAATGAAATCAGTGTTTGGGATTAGGTGTTGCTAACCCGCAGTGTTTTTAATCTTTTAAATTCTGACTAATTGATGTAGTTTACAGTTTTACTTTGCCTTTTCAGGTTGCTTGTCAGGCTTGTCCTGATTTAGTTAAGCATCACTTTGTGCAAATTTTTTCTGTCTGTATGGCATTACACTGCAGCAAGAAAGCTGGGTGGGATAAGGGATCTAGGGTGCTGGGAACTTCTATTCTACAGATTGCTGAAATATCTGAGCATGAGAGAGATGAGCTAATTAAGAAACGAATGGTAAGGTCCACAATTTTACTGCCAATTACTCTAGTTCTAATACTTTGTGGAGAATATAATAGAAGATTTGTGCATTGAATTACTTTCTATTGTATGCAGGTTTCTATAGTGAATCACACTTTGTCTTTAGCTTCCACTGACCCTGACCCTCCACTTCCATTCTTCCCGAAAGATACAATTGCATGTGCAATTCAAACTGTTGTGGATGGATTTCTGGATAGGTAGTGGACTTTTGAATTTCTAACTCCTCTCTAAATATCTTTGCAAAGTTTGTAGTTCTAAGTTGGATTGCTTGGTTCTTGCAGTGACGATCAGTCTAGAAGTCTCAACCTTTTGGACAAGATTAACATATTTAGATCTGACAGAGTATTTATGGTGCTTGCTCAGATCTTGTTTAGCTGATTTTTACAATAATGTTCACTGCTTTAGTTCTTTAGAATGATCTCTTTTTCTAGACAATGGTGAAAGTTTTAAGTTTTAAATAGTTGACATCATGATTGTGCAGTTCATTGTTGATATGCATTATAAAGTTAGTGCTGCAGCGCATCATTGGCATAAATGTAAACATTTGGCTGGCATCGAGGTGCTTGTAAATCTACTTGGGCACAGAGCTATTATTCCCAGTACTTTCAAGTGAGTATTATTTAGACATCTTTACATCCAGACTAGATGTTTGAAATATGATGGACCTTGGTGCCCCCCTTCCCCAACTTTCTGCGTCCATGCTGTTTTGGTGGGAGGCATAAAATCAGATTTCAGTTTCAATGAAAATCTTTGGTGCTGTCTGCATTACATTTTGGTATGAGCAGTTTCTAGATAGAGTTAGACTGACTTTGACCTTGCTGATCACAAAGTGGTGGTTATATTTTGGCGCCATGTGGGTTGTACTTTTGGGAAGTATCCTGTACACTAAGCATATACATACAAAGTTTATGTGATTTACTGGGAGGACTTATTGTTAGTGTACTTCAGGTGCAGTGGACTTTGACTGGAGTACAAGTTGAACATTTTGAGGCTTTTTCTTGCGCAATTCTTGATACTATGCTTTAATATGGAAATTTTACTTGTCCTCTGCCTTTTATCTCTTTGGTTTTTTTCTTTTCATCCCCCCTTAAATAATTTTCTGCTTTTAGGAACAATATACCCCAAAACAAGTCCGGGCAACCATTCTTAGACGATGCTCAACTTGGTTTCAACTTTGAACTCTTTGAGAAGTAACCCCTTGTTTTCCACATTACTTAAAGCATCCAATTTTGGAATAGCAAACAGAAATAATCTTTTTTTCTATTTCTGCTTGTCAAGCTACTTTTTGATCCGACATAAAAATTCTAATATAGTTCCTTTTCTCTTCCGCTGTGGGCCACTTAATCTTTTAAAGTGATGTGGAGGTCTAATTAAGAAGCTAGACCTTCTAGTGGGGCCTCAGCTCTCTTTGTCCTAATTATTAATTCAATGCGATTTTGCCAGTAGGCTGCCTAACACCTGTATCAATCTGTTGAGCAGTTACCTTCTGAATTTGGTTGGTCAATTTGTTGGTTGCCAATATTTAATGGATCAATGTTGTCACATTATCTCAACGTTGCTGAAGATATCAAGAGATAGCCCATCTGGGGAGAGTACAAGAGTGCTTGGTGAACAACTTCAGGTGAGAACATGTTTTACTCTTTCGAAATTCAATTTAATTTTCTATGCTGATCCAGTTATTTTGCTGTTACAGTTTTTAGTGTCTAGGTTGGTTGCATATTGTGTTCCTTCTGAATCTTGCGGCAATCTCTCTGCCACTGCTTTGTCTCAAGTAGTATCGCTGCTCCAACAGCTTACTGTTGGTTCCGATTCACCCCTGTATGAATACATTAAGGTAGAACTTGCTGTATCCTTGGTGCAGTTATTGGGATATTGTGTTTTGTTTAGAAAATGTTTTGGATGCTATAAACTTCTTTTACTCGTTAATTTCATAACTTTTGATTGAAATCATTGGTCAACATGTTACTTCAGGAGCTAGAGCCCTTCCCCGAAGTTGATATATTTGATGGCATACGAAAGTTTCACCAGAAAATATGTGAAACCTACTCGCCAAGGGCTCACCTACTTAATGTAAGCAAGTCGTATGTGCGTCATCTTTGCTTGATTCCTTGGTTTGTATTCGATAACTCACTCCATAATTTTAATGTGGCTTCTGACCTTGTGTTTTTTCAGTTTGTGAAGAGATCTCACTTTGTACCACCAAGATTACTCATTTGCAGGTAGTTACCTCTTCCGGTGTTTCATTTGCACTTATTTAGCATATGTTTTTTCCGATTTTTTACTAGAAAAATGATGGGATGCATGGGGATAATATTTTTCTTGCCTTGAGATTTTTCTTCTGCTTTCTTTTGTTGATAGTAAGTAGTAACCACATTGGACTATCTTCAATGAGAAAAAAGTGTAGTTATCTTTGGTGGGGAAAAATTGAGTAGCACGGATATCCAGTTTGTCCTCTACCAATGCAGATGCCACTGAATAATTTTTTACTTTTCTCTTTTGGTTTTGGTGGGACATTACTTGTTCTAGGATTGTCTCTTAGTAGTTTGGATGGTTTAGGAATCTAAAAATTATTTTCTACTCATGGTTTCGTTCTAGTAAATAGCTTTCTTGTCCAATAAAATTTTGTTCTTTTGCAACTATCCTTTACGAGGAAGAGTATTTATGAGCATAAATATCTTTTCGCAATGGGAACATATACTTGTATTGATTACAATTATTGAAAGAATAAAGTCTTGCTGAGTTTTCTGCAGAAACTTGTACTACTCTTCTTGGTTCAATTTATTGTTCTATCCCTATGCTTCTTGACTGCATAGTTTTGACAGTTAAAATTAAAGTCAAATTCATTTTAACTGTTTCTCTTTAATAAATACAAGGTAATGGAAACTTACTTGTAGATCTTTTTTGCAGTCTGAAAGCATTGCATAAGAATATGTCCACAAATGGGAAGCATCTCTGGAAGGAGTGTGAAGACAATTTTCTGAAAGATGCATATTGGCATTCAGACAATGAAATTGTTCATGCTGCTTGGAATCTTGTTAGAATTTGCAGCTTAGCTAGCACAAATGGTCTTGGAGCTATGGTGTCTGACTTTATATCTAGGGTATTGCTGCATCTTTGACTTGTGATATTAATGTCTGCTATGGTTTGAACAATTTTTCTTAATATTTACCTGTAATCACAGGTTGGTATTGGTGATCCCCATCGTGTTGTTTTCCATCTTCCTGGAGACTCTTATGTCCATGTATCTGGAATGGTTAGGGCTGCCAGTGCTGCAGATCCCAATATCCACATGGTTACGGGCGTGTCCAATGAAGTTCTTCTTGTACTTCTGAGGCTTTTGAAAAAGTATCTAATGGATGATTCTGTGGAGATGATTGACATGGCTTCACAAGCTTTACGGGTTAGTTTTTTCAAGTACGATTAAATTGTTTTATTAGTGGTTTGATGTCCCATGCTTAATTCTACTTTGCAGCTAACTATTTGTTGCAATGTAAGTATATTACTTGTCTAATATGTGCCCCATAAATCATATTCTGCTCCCTTCTCAATGACGTCTAAAACAATTCTTTTGTGAGGATTAGTAGTTAACAACGCTGACATGTTTAATTATGAAAAGAACCTACGTCACCTCAACCAAAACCACTCCTGTAGTACATATACAGTTAGCCCTATGGACCTCTCTTTGTATTCTACATAAATGCTAGATCATGTGAAAAATGTATATGCATTTTCCCTTCCCTAGTGAAATATGCTGATTTCTTCATTAGGGTTTTGTGTTTGTGTAACTTCTAGTTTAACTGAGATACTTGATCTGACTTTCGCTTTTTATATTCAACTGAACAGGGGATTCTTTCAACTGAAAAGGGTCAACAATCATTGTTAGCTTTGGATTCGTTTGAGAGGTCTCTTGTTGAGGTTTAAATGCTTCTCTAAGTCATTTTCTTCTTGTTTTATCAATTATGTGATCTCTTCATGTTGTAAATCTCTTTGGAAGTGCGTCACTGAATAAAGAAAGTTATTGGTATTAAGACACATGATGTGATGAGGTATTTATCATCAAGGACGACATTTGAGTGAAACCATTCAGAGAGCTACTCACTCGATCTAATTAAAAAGCATGCATATAAAGTACATAAGTTGTGCATCCTCTGGATAGGTGACAGTTTTTTCTTTCTTTAATGAATTTTGATGGCCCAAAGAAGAATCTAAAATAACCTTACATACCCAGGAAACCATCAAAACGAGAGACCTCGATGCTATGTAGAACAAAGGTCTAAAGCAGAAGTAAACTGAGTTACTTTTCCTCAAAAAGACAAGTTAGAAATAAAACTGTCTTCACTTCATGGGAGGTCTTGAATCTTAAGGAAGGGTCTTGCTGTCAGTTACTATATGATGAAGAATATAGTTTACTAGTGAAGATGAAAGAGTTCTTGAAAAGCTATGTCTTGGCTACGGCATGATTTGTCTCTTACGGCATCGATATTAGCCAACATAGTAGAAGCTTTTGGGAGTATATTGGCAAATATATGTTCTTTGCCTAATCTTTCGAATCTTAGGACCCCTTTCCCTTGATAAAGTTGAAAGTTTCACACTTTCACTAATAGCCAAAGGATACCAAATGCAAAGTACAGGAACCTTCAAGTACCGGACATCTTGATCTTTTCAAAGAAATTGAAGATCTGATACTGGAATTGAAGGGTTCACCTGAAAGAACCAGGTTATGATGTTTAAGTTTGATGATTATCAGAAATTATTGTGTTGCCTTGGTAGTAAGACATATGAATCATGACTAGCCTCTTGCCATTGAAAGGAATGATATTTCAAGGATAAAATGTTTCAATAGTTATTGTGGAATATCTGTCTTAGGCTTATATAATAAATATGACTCATAGATATTGTCGATTTTGCTGATAACTAGATTTGTTTATGGTGGTCCATTTGTGTCTGCATCAATTGTAGGTCCACTCAAAGGGCGTAAATTTGGCGCTAGTACAAAGTTTAATTGCAAATCTACAAAAAAAATTCAATTGTAAGTTGTTAAGTTTCTCTGCTTGTATTTCTTTAGCAGTGAGATTCACTTGCCATTCTTTTAGTAGCATATGCTTCTCCAGTCATGTATGCTTATATGAATCAGATTAACTACTAGTGCTAATCGCAATCGAATATAATTCTGTTTATTTTTTTCAATCTCCTTTATGCAATAAATTCCTGGAGGAAGTTTTATTTGAGAGAATAACTGCAGCCTCCATTAATACGAATGCTAAATACAAAAAACTAAAGGGAACATGATTCAGCTGACACTTATCCCATGAGATGATGCTAATGTCATTCAGCAGCTGCGCTGGCAAGTGGAAATGATGTTTTCCAGGTTAAGTGTTTGTGCAGTGTTCTGTTGCATGAGCAGTTGAGCAAAATGGTTGCTTGTGGTGAAGAGAGATTTCAGCTCTTGTTTGATCTTAAGAATTAGAGCTATAATTGCATATTGCATAGGTTCTAGTTACATTATGAAATAGTAAAAGGTGTAGTAACAACAATATTAGCAATAAATTGTTGTTTTACTTCTAGTCAATTTCCACAGAGCAAGGGAAGGAAAAATATATTTCTTTTGTTCCTGATAGCACAGATTATGTGTTTTAGTTATCTAATTCCATATTGACTTCTTTTGTTTTTTGTGTCAGCTAAATCAATTTCCATCGAGGACTCAACTGTGTGGACTACTTTTGACAAAACATTCGAGGCGTGGATTTGTCCTCTAGTGTATGCCATGATAAATTATTGTGATGACCTTATTCTTAGGTTGTCCATTCTTCCTTAAAATGGATTTTGTCTTTTGTTGCCTATCTTCGCTGCAGTTGTCTTCTGTAAATGATTTACTTAATCTTTTTGTTATTTATTTCAGATTGTGCCAAGATATTGTGCTGGTGAAATCTGAAGTTGCAGAACTTCTATTCTCAAATATTATTGTTAATATAGCCGGTAGAAAGGATTCAGATGTTGATCTTTGTAACATAATCTCATTGAAGGTTATTTGCGTGCTTTTTGCATAAAATCATTCTAGTGTTGAATCATTTTATGTTTCCGGGTAACAGAATTTGACTTGATGCATCAGGTCTAGTTTGGTAGCATGTAACAGTCATGTGGGGGGACTGTTACTTATACGAAATACTAAATTATTCTCCTTTTTAATAGTTTAAGCTTTTACATGAGGTGATGTAGGAGTTATATAAATTATTTTCATGAACTTCTTTCGTGTCAGTTACTCTGATGTAGGATTGGGTACTTCTTGTGCATCAGTTTCCTGGTATTTCAGCTAATCTTAGAGTTGTGTTGTTATACTGATGGCATTACACTAGAGCCCTCTTGCAACACATGAACAGTGGACCTCTTTAAAGATTATTGGTATTATTTGTTTTGTTGCTATATTTTATTTTTATTGTTATTCATTTACATTTTTATTTTCCCCCACTTCTGGCAGCTTGGCGTTTATGACCAAACTGCAAAAAGGAATGACCTATTTTTAATAAACTTTGTGACGTATTTACTTTCTGACATCCCTTTTTTAATTAACTAACATTGTTGCTTATTATATCTTGTGTTACTTGACACCTCACTTATGGTTTGACAAGTTTCTTCAACGTCTTTTAGACATTCTTAACTTGTTCAGGATTGAAGATGTTTTGAGGAATGGAAGTTCATGGTCATATTATATGCTATTTAAGATGTGTTGATTCCTTTAGTTTGGTTCTTCCAGATTTGAGGAAAAATGCTCATCTGTCTAAACTGTAAAATACAGAATTAAGTTTGTCTTCTAGAAAGAGTCTACTAGTTTCATGTATAATCTTTGCCTGTTTTGGGACTTTGAATTATATTCACTTGTTAGTTCCTTTTTAAGATGGTTTTGTTATCAGAATTTGATAATTTCATCAACTATACTTAGATAATTCTTGGTCAGTTTTCCTATTTAAAAGGTTAGTGATTCCATACAAAGTTTTGATCTATATTAACCTGGTTCTAAGTCCTCTTTCATTGTTTACAGGTACAAGAAAATGTATTTATTGCATCCAATACGTTGATCAAATCGATTCAGGTGTTCTTGCATGCTCTGAATGAGCTTCGACTGTGTCATGTAATGGAAAGATCCAAGTCGTCTTCTGCACTTCACAAGCAGAAAAGTTCAAAGGTAGAAGTTTTCCAGAACCTCTCTTTTCATGATGTCTATGATAATGTCTAGATATGATTAGTGTGATAAAGGGGAAGCATACTTCTGGTAATAAACTTATACGTTCAAGTTTTTTGTGAACTTAACTTATCAAGATGGGTTGTGGTGAAACATCAAAGAATTCTTAGAATGATGTCTACATGTTCAAAATGATGGGATGCGAAGGGGCATAGAGTTCTGAAAAATATCGCTCAAGCAGCCTCCTGAACAGTTTCACTGCTGAACTAAGAGAAGCAACACATTGAAACAAAAAGACAATAACCATATAATCTCATCTGGCTTGCACCACTACACCATATTTGTTAGCTAGATGATTTCAATGAACTCCCCTACCCTGGCTTACCAGATTTATGGTTTCAACAGCATAGTAAACTTCCTAGCTCAGGGTTGAAGTCACGTTCTGCATCAGCAAAGGTGAAGGATCTTGCAGCTTCGTCGGGATTAGTGGCTTCAACATTACTGTGGGATAAGGTCTGTGTTTCAGCTTTGTACCTCAGATACAATAGCTGTAAATATGTTCAATCTAGAAAATCTTTATTTTTTTCTTCTCTGTAAATGTTCAAAGTTAGAGGGTTGTCTGATGTCCAAGTGAATTCTTATCACGGGAAGTTGATTGATATCATTGCTTGCTTATTTTTTCATTTTGATTACACTACTGAGCAGTCCGAATTGGGAACCTCTCTACTTTGTTGGACATTTAAATAATGGCCACAGAAACTTGAGGGATGGGGATTTGGTGCTAAATGTTATGAAATACTGCTTCATTCATGTCCAGGCGCTATGAAAGTTAAATCTTAGAACTTATCCTGGATAGTTTCTGACTGTACTGCAAATATCATTCCCAATTCTCAGGATAAGGATAATGCAGAATATGCGAAAATTTCATTTATTTAATCTTATTGGAGTTTTAACAGCTTTCTGAAGGAAAGGTTCATGCTTAGAATATATAATTTCTAACCTATCTGGTGATTAAATGATTGCTTATTTGCCTTCAGCATCTTTTTTTTCTGCCTTTCTCCTGCTCTACAATTGGTTGCAAGTGTATTTCCTTATAGATTGGTATCCTTGACCAGGTTTATTGGCTTGCTTTGGATTATCTTGTAGTTGCAAAATCTGCTATTGTGAGTATGACTTCAGCTTCTTTGTCTTGTTTTCGAGTATCGTAGGTTACTATTTCCTGTAATCTGTCTTCTGCTTTCTTTATTGTGCTTGCAGGATTGTGGTTCTTACTTTACTGCTTTTCTTTACGTTGAGCACTGGTGTGAGGAGCACTTTAATAGCCTCAGATTAGGCAGCCCGGATTTTTCTCATCATGAAACAGTATGTTTCACTTGGTGCCTTTCTGAAAATGATATATGTGATTGGTGTACTTTAGGAATCTCCTTGTTCCATTATGCATAATATACACACTGAAGTGCAGAACTTGCTTACTTTTCTCTCTGAATGTCAGTTGCCGTCCCATGTTGAAATACTTGTCGCTGCAGTCACCCAAATCAATGAGCCTGACAGTCTCTATGGGATTATTCAATCTCACAAGGTTAGTTGAAGCCATACAAAAACCAGAGTCTCGTGTGTGTGTATAGTTAACCATGTCTTTTGAAAATGCTCCATAGGGAAGAGAGCCATGAAAATAGTTGGAAAAGTGCCTTTGTTTCTGTTGTTCTGTTATGTAGTATCTTTAATTAGTTCAGAGTATTGTTGTGAAGGTGCTTCCTTTATAAATGCTTACTGGTTTATTTGGTTAAGCTCTTTGGATATGGTTGTGAAGAAAAATATCTGTAGCTTTGAAACTTTTAAGGTGGGCATCCATAGATACTATGCCATCACATGCATATAATATTAATTACATCGTTATCAAATATTGCCGATGCTATCATTTGTATATCATGATTTCATTTATTTATATGATATCGTTTTGTTTTCCCTACTAGTTTAAGTAATTGTTGTATATTCTTGTTTTAATGATTAAGGTGATGCAGGTGTTGTTTTAGTTCCTGACTAGAGGTACCTCCATCATGAGGAGTTCTTATGTCTAAGAAATCCACTATAACTTGTCCCATGCCCCTTATGACCTTTCCTTTTCTTTTGGCATAAAACTGTCCAAATATTTCTATTTCTGATTATCTAGTAGGATTGCTGAACCTTATGGTAGTATTATAGTAAAAGCTAAGTTCACCATCATGGAGAATGATGGTTACATAGCATACCATTTACTGTACCAGCTAATATGTTGCCAAAGTCTGCCGGAACATAATGACAGTATCTTCTTATCTCTTGATATGCAGTTGACATCTCAGATAATCACTTTTGAACATGAGGGTAATTGGGGTAAAGCACTTGAATACTATGATTTGCAAGTACGCTCTGAGCCAATTGTGCGAATAAGTGGTTCTACCTCTTCTTCTTCTGAGAATACTCAACAGGCAGAACATGCATACTTCTCTAAAACAGAACATGACCAGATACAAAAGAAGCCTTATAAAGGATTAATTAGATCCTTACAGCAAATTGGCTGCACTCATGTATTGGATGCTTATTGTCAAGGATTGACCTCTCAGCGGGGCCGGTTTCAACATGATTTAGAATTTACTGAGCTTCAGGTTTCATATACTTTTTGCTTTAAATTGGTGATCAGTTTTGTCACTGGTTGTCGTCCCCGCATCTCTCTTTCTTATTTTGTGTTATTGCATGAACGAGTTGTTTTGCTGTCTTCCCTATCTTGTGCAGTATGAAGCTGCTTGGCGTGCGGGAAACTGGGATTTCGGCCCACTTTATTCTGGTGCTGATGCATCAGTTCCATATCAATTCAGTGATGGACATCATTTCAATGAAAATCTGCACAGGTATTATGTTTGTATCTTATATCCAGCTAGATTATGATTTATTCAAGTGTTTCTTATTCTGGAATGATGTGAACCTTCATTTGCTCCTTATGGTATACTGCTTTGTTGACACACTTGTATTCATATGCATGTATATGAAGATATTACAGTGGTCCAGAAGGATTGGTTATGAGAACCTTTTCCTTTCTCTCTCTCTCTTAGGCCGCCAGGGGCAGGGTCTATTGTACTGGAAACGGAGTTTTATGAACAGTGCTGCTGTGGTCTTTTGAGATCGATTATTTACTCTCATGATACTTCTTATGGTCTCCTAACTCTTCAGGTTCCCTTCAACTCATCCCAGTTACTAGCTGGTAGATGCAAAGCCTTTGCCAAAGCCCTTCTATGAAGAGTCTGTTAAAGGATTTTCAATATTATAAGGAGTTTTAAGCTTTAAGTTTTAGGGGACACTTATCTTTGTATTCCATTCCTTCTTTCTCTTGCTCTTACCATTTATTTTTAGTTTCATTTTAAAGAAAAAAAGACAGCAACTGAGATTGAATTTAACAAATTGTAGGAAATGAATAGAACTTGCAACTTCTAGTTGTTGATAATATCTATTAGGACTCTAGATTTTGTAACTGTCAGCCTACCTCTTCTTTCCCCTCATCTTTCATGTGCTACTTATTGTGCTGCACCATTCAAAAGTTCATTGGCATCTTTCCATCTCTTATAGGTGAGCACATTTTTTGCTTAGAGATGTCCAAGGATTTTTATAATATAATTACATCTACAGGAATCTTACCTTTACTCTTTTGGTCTTTTCTTGTGAACATTGTTGCAAAGACTTCCTTCTATTGATTTGTTTCACCTTTTGGCAATGGCAGAAACCAGGAAGTGTAATAAGAACTGCCACATTTTTCCGAGACCATTTCATGATTCCCTGTATCCTTTTGACTAACTATCCATTGAAGTAATCAAACGACTTCCATTACAATTAGAGTATGATGCTGAATGGACATATGCTGTTCTGTGGTCTACATAAGTGGTTAACACTTTAATTCTGAGGCTGTTGCATTCTTCCTTTTCTTCTGTCTCTATGTAATTATTTCTGTGATTCTTACATTTCAATTTATTTATAAATTTTGGGTATCCCACTTTTCTGATGCTTGATCTGTGATGATTTGATCCTTATTCATGTTGGAATAACATACTGGATTGAATCATTCAAGTAACTTTACAAAATCTCGAAACACACCTATCATTGACTAGCACAGATATATTGCATGAACTTGCTGCATCCTGCCATCAGTTTAATGCTGACATTCTCTAATTGCTGTTGTTCAGCTGTTTGAGAGCACTACAAGAAGGCGAATTTGATGAATTTCATACGACACTGAAAAAGTCAAAGCAGGTTGGTAGATAGTAAACTCTTTTAAATGACTAATACCTCAACTTTTGAAATGTAATACTATTACATCTCCTTCAGGCTCTTTTGATGTCCATCTGCCATGCGAGTAAGGAGAGTACTGAGTACATATACTCAACCATAGTTAAACTTCAGGTACTTCTCCAAGCAGCCTGGTCGCCTATATTTATTCATGGTTTTAAGATATAGCATGTTTGTTCTGCTTGGGAGGTGGAAGCCGGTTGAAGCTTCTTTCATGGACTCATATGAGTCCCTTCGGTTTCAGATACAAATAACTGTATCTCTATAATCTAGTTACTGTCAAGGATTTGAGATTTCAAAATTCTTAATAGTTTGTGGACAATCATCTTAACTATATTTATTTGGTTTCATTTTACTTGCCAGATCTTTTATCATCTCGGAATGGCATGGGATTTACGCTGGAGTTCACCATGTGAAAATTTTGATTCTTCTTCCGACAGACAGAAACTTTTATATGAACCTGTAGTTCCCTCGTCGGACCGGGTATTGCTCCTTTCACTAATTTTAGTATCTATCAGCTTCTGTTTGTAAAAAGGTTATTACACATTTCCGTATTGGAATATATTTTGGACTTTCTGGTTAAAAATCTATTTTGTATGCTAACAATGAAGGTGTATCTAATGGTTTGAGCTCCTTGTCCCCTGCCGTATCCCTTTATTCTATATTATGCTATAACTTGGGATGAGCATGTTTTTACTTCAAGTTAATTGTCAGTGTCTGGGGATGAAATGTCGAAAAAACAATTTTCAATATAAGATTCACTAACCTCTGAATTTGAATTTACAGTTGCAATCGCTACATACAAATTGGAGCTGCATTTTGAAACGAACAGATTTACATATGAATTTGCTGGAACCATTTATAGCATTTAGAAGAGTCTTGCTTCGGGTTTTAAATTCTATGGACAGTACAGTGCATCATCTTTGGGAATCAGCATCTGTTCTGCGTAAGGTATTCTCTAAACTGTTTGTACTTTATGTTAGAATAAACCACAGCAGAGCACACTAAGCTGGTTGTTAATCTACAGGGCTCTAGGATTTCACAGGCTGCTGCAGCCTTACATGAATTTAAGTTTCTTTGTTCTGGGATGGGAGAAGGATATTCTAATTTGTACTGGCTTGGAAGGGTATGTACTTTCTCTCTAGTCTTCTAGATTCATGGAACAAGAAATGCATCTACTTTTTGTGCTTCCTGCACTTTGTACAAAGGATTATGATACTCTAGGGTTACGTAGCTTTTTCAAAATTTCATCTGCCTGAAATGGTCAACATGCTTTTGGACGAACAAATAAGTTCTTGATATGTTATGAATTCTCACACTGTTACATGCTCTCGGTGATGTGAACTCATTTAATTTGAACCTTTCCATGTTTCTCTCTCCCACTAAGCTTGAACTCTGGTATGGGTGTGGACAATGAGCGATTCCCTTACATTTTCTTGAGGGACAATAAATTTGTAGGATAGCCTTCACTGACGATTCTTGCATTAGGCATTAGGTGTTGTGTTCCGTTGAGTGTGTCAATGTACCATGTAGCTCCCTCTCTTTGCTTCTCTCTCCAATTCTGAGTTGGCATCATTGACTAGAAATTAACATTTGTGGATCTTCCTTTTTAAAGCTAGAAGAAGCTAAGCTTCTCCGTGCCCAAGGTCAGCATGAGACGGCAATCAACCTTGCAGATTATATTTCACAAAATCACTGCTTGAAGGAAGAGGCTGCAGATGTATTTCGCTTAGTTGGAAAATGGCTGGCAGAAACTCGATCCAGCAAGTTAGTAATATGCCAATATACTCCATATTATACATTTGATAGCATACTCCGATAATGGTTGTTTCATTCCGAGTTATGCGGGAACTAAATTACCTTAATTTAGTCATTGACTGGTAACCAAAAAAGAACTGATAGTAAAAACCTTTATGCAATGCAGCAAAATTCGACGTGAAATAGCGAAACATGACATATGATATTTTTTATATTTGCATTACCTTTAGACACATTCAAACTTGGTGATGATTAAAAAGCCAACTGAAAAGTGAACAAATGCAATCCTAACTAAATGACTTTCTTTATCACTTAATTGAGCAGCTCTAGAGTGCTAGAATAGAATTGAATAGCTCATTTTAGTCACTCAGCAGTGAACCTCAAATTAAACAATCCATCTTTTTAATCCTTTTTCCCCTCTCTTCTTGCTTATTTCAAAATAATATCTCTAACTTTCACCATTAAAATGGAATCCAATAAATAGTGCCCTCAATTTTCTATTCTGAAAATAAGTCGGAGCATAACTTTAATTTAGAATATCACGTGTCTAGTTGTTCTTGTTGGTGCTCCAGTCTGGGGCAGCTAATAGATGGTTAAGATAACTCCTGATTCAGAGTCTCTTGCACTTGTTTGGCCATAAAATTTCTGAAATTGGTGGCAACAGAAATCACTTTAACAGCATGATTCCAGTACATAAGATCTAATATTGCATTTCAAACAGGAAGTCTTGGACTGGTACTTTAATCTATTATTCTATTATAACCTAAGCGATGGATACTTACTCAACACCAAAGGTTTTGGGAAGCTGGGAATTATTTGTGAAGCAAAACTCTGATTCTCTACAATATATTCTGATAACAAATCTTAACTACTGCTAATAGTAACTCCTGTACGCTGATAATTCATAACCCTTGCGTTTTCTCCTTTTGTTTTGCTTGTGGATAAATCATGAATGTGGGCCTCTGGTATTGTAAGTGGTAAGTATAAAAAAAAAAAATATCTTAAACCAAAAGGTAGCCTTTGGTTGGTTATTGTGAGTGTTAAGTGTCTAAGTAGTAAGTAGACACTATATAAAATACCTTTCTGTAAGTACTTAATTTCCTTATTGCCAAATGGGGCACAAAATCTATAGCTCATGTCACAGATGGACCAACTGGATTAGTATCGCAAAGTCGAATTTGACTAACCTCTTCAAGCTCTGGCAAACGTAATCACCTTAAAGCTAATCTTTGAACACATGTCAAATTATATCTATATACATCTCTATATATTACGCATTCTCCAAGTTGATAAATTGCTTGAACTTTCCGTAATGCTGCTGCAGTTCCAGGACTATATTAGAGAAGTACCTGAAACATGCTGTTAATCTAGCTGAGGATTGCAAGTCTACAGACAAGTTATCTGTACAAAAAAGGAATCAAATGCATTTCCATCTTGCTCATTATGCAGATGCTCTTTTCCGTAGTCATGAAGAGAGACTAAGCTCCAACGAATGGCAAGTAGCAATGCGATTACGGAAACACAAGGTATGTGTTATATATGGTGCATATGCATAAAGAAAGGATCAAATAGTTTAGAAGAAGGTAAAGGGCTATAAAGGTGGCAGTTAATAAGCTTATTTTGTAATTGAAATTTGGAATGTTTTGATGACATGCAGAAAAAAGAGTTAGAAGCACTAATCAAGCGTTTTAAGAGTATGGCAAAGGCAAGTCCCATTACTTGTTTGTTCTTTCAGATCATTCACTTGCAACATGCACTGGCAGTTGAGGAAATCCTCAGCTATATGATTAGCTTGATATGGTTTCTATGTGGATTCTAGGGAGACAAAACTGACTATTCATTAAAAATACAAGAGCTGCAAAAACAACTTGCTATGGACAGAGATGAAGAAGTAAAGCTGCAGGTATGCTGATGGAAGTGTTATTAGAATTTGGCCTGATTTTTATGAGCCGATTCATGTCACATCCTTGTTATGTAATTGAAGTGTGCAATTCAAGAAACTCCTGAGGGGTTTGTCAATTTTAGATTTCATAGTCAGAGGTTTGATGGATTATGTGAAGCTGTAATAAGTGGGTGCAGCCTTCTTGATCACCTACTTTTGATGTCTTCAATTACACTTATAATAATAACAGTGACTTTTTGAAAACTGAGTTTGGTCCTTCACTTTCATTACATCAATGTGGATTGCGCACGGAATAGCAAAGGAAACTTTCTAGACATTTATAGTTTGTGCTATAATTAGACAACATCTTTCTCTGAACGCAGTAGCTAAGGGTAAGATTTGGGAAAAAGAACCAATTGTATGGGAAATACTTCAGGAGGAAGTTACTGAACCACTTTCCTCCTTTGATTTTAAATATTCACAAAAGGTGTTGTTTCCATTACTACACTGGTTAAATGGATCTGCTTGGATATTAACTGCTATGAACCAATTTTGCAATGGTATTGTGGTCAGCTGAAGCTGATTCTGTTTTATACAAAAAAAATTTATTATGGGTGTTTTACCTTTGCTGCCCAGGAAGACAGGGACAATTTTCTGTGTACAGCGTTAGAGGGATACAAGCGATGTTTGGTCATTGGTGAAAAATATGATATCCGAGTGGTATGTACGAACTACTCACGTTTGTGTTTCCAGCATCTCATGCAGTATACAATCAAAAAGAGTTTCTTCATCTTATAAATATTTCAGACTTCCTGCTTAGTTCTCATAACTTGAAATCTAGCACTTCAGCTATCATTTTTTATGGCACCACCATCAGGTGAGAGTTGAAAAACAAGATCTTATTGCATTCTATATTTCCACTCAACAACAAATGATTGAAAGTCCTCGTTCAAATCGTGATTAAACAAGGATGGTTTTGGGGCGTAATACAATTTTAGGGAAAAGGTTTATTATTTCTTGGCGCCTGGAGAAGGAAATGGGAACATTCAAATATGTACTAAATTTGGATGTCAATACATCTTGATGGTGAATACTCCAACTCTTGCTACTTCGAGACACAATATTATTTCATTTATGAATTAGATATAGTTTCATGCGGTAATATGTTGTTTGTTAACATAGACGATTGTTATGTGTATATTTAATAATTGTCATGTGTTTGGACGTTTTGCTTAATGTATTTGGGCAGAATTCAGGATTCCAGTGGTCATTTTCTTGGGCCCAATTGCTGGCCTTATTGCTGTTGATGGCATTGTTTTGTTTGTCTATTTTTCTTTCTTTCCCTCAATTGCTTTATGTGAATGTCAACTTACTAGAATTGACAAGTGTTTGTGTGCTTTTAGGTATTCCGACTTGTTTCCCTATGGTTCAGTCTTTCAACTAGACAGATTATTGTGGATAGCATGCTTAGCATTATCAAGGAGGTAAAGTGTTGAAAATATGTTACACTGAGTTATCAGTATGAAATATTCCCTTTTTAATTACTGAAGCAATACAAAATCTCCATCCGCCCATAGTTTACATTGGTTGAAGTCATGGAACTGTGTATTAGGTGCAATCTCACAAGTTTATACTGTTGGTATACCAAATTGCATCACGGATGGGTGGCACAAAGGAATCTTCTGGACCTACAAGCTTTCAGGTTGGTTTTTTATGCTGTATCATTCTTCTTTCGTTGTCACATCTTTTCAATTTTCTATCCTGCTTCTTTGTAAACTGGTGGGTTATTGCAGTTTGCATTGCTTTCTCTTGTGAAGAAGATGGCCCTTGACCATCCTTATCATACAATATTTCAGGTATTTTGTTCTTGTACTTTTTTTAGAATATCACCTTAAGTTGCAATTTTTTTTGGTGCCTATTTTGCATATCAATAGACTTCTAATGTTCTTCTTTTAAGTAGTTCTGCAGTTGGTATCTCTATTTTATTTGCATGCCGTAGATTTGACTTGCTAGTTATACGGTGCTTTCAGAAGTTAATTGAAGTTATTAGAGCTATCCTCAAGTTTTATCAATGTGCAAAATTAATGCCTCATGAGCATTCTTGTTCTGTTGGTTATCAGCTGCTAGCTCTGGCAAATGGTGACCGCATCAAGGACAAGCTGCGCAGTAGAAACTCATTTGTGGTGGATGTAGATAAGAAGATTGCTGCAGAAGATCTCTTGAGAGAGCTATCATCTTACCATGGACCTATCATCAGACAAGTATAGCTCTTCTAGTTCTGGTGTTTCATTTATTGTGTATGTGTAGTAGTATGCATGCTCAGTCTTTTACTTGTTCCTTTTTGCTACTCAGATGAAGCAAATGGTGGAGATATACATTAAACTTGCAGAAGTGGAAACAAAGAGAGAGGTAACTAACTGTAACTGGTTCTTGTTCTTCCTTAAAGTCAGTCAGTTACATCAGGCCTTGACAAGTTGATTGCAGATTTAAACGGACAATAAATTTATGTCGAAGTTAAAGCATGTCTTTCATACTTAATTTTTTTATTCATTCTTAAATTTTCGTTCCTATCGTGAATGTATCCATAGTTTTCTAATTGATTAATAACACTCTATCATGTGAACAAAGTCAAGATCATAATTTGATTTGCACCTGTTGAAAATTTAAGTAGTTTTTATTTTATCAATTGTAAGCTTATGAAATACTTTTAATAAGTTAATTTGGTTACATGTCTCGTAGTATCCTTATGAAAACCACATCAAATTGCTCTCATTCATTTAGAAAACTTTATTGTTTGATTTTTATGTAAATTTAAAATTGGAGAATTTTTATTTTTTGAAACTTGTTACGGAAACGGTAGTACATAATTTAATGGTAAGACCCACACTCATTCCAATTGTTTTCGGAATAACATGGTAAGCCCGATGGGTACTCTGTTGGGTAGGGTTCGGGTACATAAGTAACATAGGGTTACTTATTGGGTATGGGTTCGGGTAGGGTAATACCGACCCATTGAGAGTCCTACGAGCAGTTTCTGTATCTATTCCTGCTACGTGGGACACCTTGAACCATCAACCATATAACTTTGTCTTATTTTGAACAGGACACCAACAAAAGAGTGACTCTGCCAAGAGAACTCCGGAGTGTTAGGCAACTTGAGCTTGTAAGACTGTCTTTTCCCTTTTCTTCATTTGGTTGGTTATAGATATCAAAATACTACAATCATTTTATTGTTGTTACCAGTACACCAGCATCATTTTCTCTTTGATTAGTAGCATCATTAACAAGAACCAAAGGTGACTGCCTAACAGAGATTTCTGAGTGCATGATTCTGGCATTTCAGGTTCCAGTTATAACTTCTAATTTTCCTGTTGACCGGACTTGTCAATATCCTGAAGGATCTTTTCCCCACTTCAAAGGGTTGGGTGATTCAGTCATGTAAGTATTTACACCGTCTGGATTTTGGTTTTGAGTAACAACTTGGAGGACAATGTTTTTTATGGTGGTGAAAGTACTGGGGAAATGTTTGCACTATATTGTTTTTAGAGACATTTCTCAATCTATGGACTTAATTCATGCTTTTTCTGATGATAATAAATATTGAAGCTATCATAATGCAGATTTCATCCTGAAATCCTAACTCCATTAAGCTTCTCATATTTAATATCCACCACTTCTCTCGCTGATATTCTGTTTCTGGAAACATGCAGCATAATGAATGGTATAAATGCCCCAAAAGTGGTGGAGTGCTTAGGTTCTGATGGTAAACGTTACCGACAACTTGCAAAATCTGGCAATGATGACCTGAGACAAGATGCTGTATGAATTCAGATCACTTGATCTTCTTGTGAATCATATTTTGCCATTGGATTGGTGATAATTAGTTATGTTAATGTTGGTCATACTGTGGTTGGAGGAATATACTGTATGATAGCTCAGTAACTCAAGTGATGTGCATTGATCTCCCCCAAAATAAGGAGTTCAGATGAAATCAAAGCTGCGGGTTTTTGTGAAATTTGATTTTCAGTACACCCCGTGTCTTTGAGTTCCCAAACTTCTACCTTGTACACCTAACCTAGTCCATGTCTTCTCGCTTCAGACAGAAAATAGAACACAAGATGTAAGGTGATCATCATGGGAAGGTGATCTGCTTGTTTTCTGTGTTGATCATATATGGTTTGTTGCTCGTGTAGAGTGTTTTGGCAGAACCCCTTTGATCCATATAATCAAAGTTAATTGAGAAACCACGGGTTTGTCCACTGTATGCTTCTGGTTCTTCTGTCTTGTTTAAGACTTGAAGTTGAAAGGACTGGTCGCATCATATCTGTCAATGTATTATTAATATTTAATATTCATCCCCTAGGCCAACCAAACTTGAGTTTATCGTTTTCTGTGTGCAGAGAGCATTATGTTGGATAAATGCTCGTCTTTGAATGTTCATTTGTTTTTATCAGACTCAGAAGTGTTCAACTCTTTTTATTTTTCCTTACACAAATTTTCTGAATACCATGCAGGTGATGGAACAATTTTTCAGTTTAGTCAACACTTTTTTGCAGAACAATCGTGACACATGGAGGAGAAGACTCAGGATACGTACTTACAAGGTATTTTCCCCATCTAAAACAATCAAATTGTCTTGCTCAGTTTTGCAAAAGCTCCTCTGTTAGTTGTAGTAAATCCAATATGAAATGGGTTTCAGAGTGTCTTTTAAACACTGGATGGGTTCACAGTGTTAAATAATTGTAATGTGTCTTTTGGATATTCAAAAATAACCTTGCACGTCCGTTCTTATCTTGTTTATGGGTTTCCTCGAGTCTACTACAAAGAACTTTAAAATCATGTAGCATGTGAAATTGTTACTTTGTATGCTATCCCATTAGTCCTTGTTAATATCTGTCTTCTCATTGTTGAAACACTGTGATTGTGATAGCCATTACTTTAGATTCATGCTTACACACCATAGTTTCAATGTAGAACTCTTGCCCACTAGTCACTATGTTCACACGAATACTTCTTCTGTGCATTTTAAGTTAGAGGAAATTGCAGTCAATTGTTATTAAATAACTCATTAAGCTAGGAAATTTTGGGTTTGTACCAGTGGAGATAGGTATTGGCAGCTGGAGAATGTTGATTGTGGTATTCCGCGGTCCTTGAATAAATCATAATATTCCATTCCACGATCTCTTGTTTCTCTTCTTTTCCTTAAATGAAAAAGGAGCGATCAACCAGTCTGTGTTGTTCGCATTTTGTGTTCTAATTAGTTATATCATTTATATCCTAAGAGAATGCTTACTCCTTTTTTGTACTAAAGCATAATGCGTCTTGCCTTGCATTTTTGTCTGTTATTATTTGCAGCAGCAGAAACTAATTTTCTTGTCTTGATCTGACAGGTTGTTCCTTTTACTCCCAGCGCTGGTGTACTAGAATGGGTGAATGGAACCTTCCCACTTGGTGAATATCTTATCGGAGGGTTAGTAAAAGAACCATCTCCCTGAAATGACAGTGTATGAGTCAAAAAAATGATCTTATGTTGAATATGTTAATGTCCCTATCCAGCTCCAGAAATGGAGGAGCTCATGGACGCTATGGAGTAGGAGATTGGACATTTATGGAATGTCGGCAGCATATGAATACTGTATGTATCATATGGTTTATTTTTGCCCTTGAATATTTCTTTGAGTGAACTCTTTGTTTCTCACAAGTGAAGTGATGCCAATGCGCACAAATAAGAACTTTACATGTCAACTTGAATAATTACCTTAATCTTCTAAGTCAAAATTATGCGATGCATACGCACTACATCATTCCTTGCTATTGTATGCATTACATCATTCCTTGCTATCTCAGTATCAGTGCATACTATGTTTTGTAGGAAACCAACAAGCGCAAAGCATTCCTGGAAGTCTGCGACAATTTCAGGTGCATGAATTTTGTGAAACCACCTAAATTTTAAATGTGTGAGCTATCTAGGCTTAGTTATCATGCAATGCAGGCCAGTCATGCATCACTTCTTCTTGGAGAGGTTTTCAGATCCCGCTGATTGGTTTGACAAGAGACTGGCATATACAAGAAGCGTGGCAGCTAGCTCAATGGTTTGTCTTTAATTTTCTATCGCTTGGTCTATTTAATGATATAATCGTATTGTGAAGTCAAAACATGATGTAGTTTCTTTTGTTCCTTACTTGGAGAAATAGCAGCATGAAATTATTTGGCAATGAATGATGATAGTATCAAATCTCGTAGCAATAAAGATCAACTCCATTGCCTGCAGGTGGGTTACATCGTAGGATTAGGGGATCGACATTCCATGAACATCCTGATTGATCAAGCCACTGCTGAAGTTGTTCATATTGATCTGGGAGTTGCATTTGAGCAAGGCCTGATGCTGAAAACACCTGAAAGAGTTAGTTCTATCTTGATGTTCCTGTTTTCTGCCACTTTGTTGTGCTTTTCAATTCTGATTAATATAACTTTACTAAGGTTTTAAACTGTGATTCTCAGGTACCTTTCAGGCTGACACGGGACATCATAGATGGTATGGGTGTAACTGGGGTGGAAGGAGTGTTTAGAAGATGCTGTGAGGAAACTCTTTCTGTCATGCGAACAAATAAAGAAGCACTGCTTACAATTATAGAGGTGCAATCAGTGGATAAATGATGTTATCTTGAAATAATGTAGACAGATACTTCACAATATGAAAATGCTATGCAGGTTTTTATCCATGATCCTTTATACAAGTGGGCTTTATCACCTCTAAAGGCTATGCAACGCCAAAAGGTATATCAGTAGATCTACTTCATCTATACGCAATCAGAGTGCATTGCATGTCTCCTATGTTGTAGGATTTCAGTGTAACATAAACGATTAGAAATTTTGGGAAAAAGAATTATTTATTTAGGTCATTGGAAGTATAAAAAGAGACGCCTCTTTTTATGAAAATTTTAATTTCAATTATTTGTCATTTTAACTTAAGAGTGCATCTATGCAATTTCTCAAAGATGTGTAGACTGTGATGTTCAAATCCTGAAAATGCACTCAGAAGTATTTCATCTACAATTTGGCAATGTAATGACTAATGAGCTTCAGTTGTGGCTGAGTGCCATGCTTATTTTCTTTCCTTATATTCCCTCTTGACTACCGGCTCCCGGAAATTCTGACTTTTTGACGGAGGATTCCTCATGATTTGCAACTTGAATCATGAAGTGAAACACTGGAAGTTGCTTTTTTTTACGCGTATTGTTGTTTCCTTTGTATTTTATGGTAAACGGAGATATTTTACCTCTCCTCGTGGCTGTAAGAAATTTCGGCTTTTGTAGTTGAATTTATAGATTGAGTTAATCTTTTCTGCCTAAGGTCCTCTTGATCTTTTTCTTGATGGAGTAGAGGGTGTTTGGTTGAGCTTATAAGCTATTGAAAACTCTATAAAATCGTCTGATAAATTGTTTTTTCTAAAGAGCCTAAACAAAATGTTTAGAATCTCGTAAGTTCTTTAAAAAATATTTTAAACTTAGAGTTTATCACTGGATGTTAGGCATCTAGCTGCCAACATGTATGTATAGCTTCTCACACAGGTTTGTTTCTGCCTTACTAGGATATTGATGACGATTTGGATGCCAGTCTGGAAGACTCTGACGAAGATGAATATGAAGGCAATAAAGATGCTGCCAGAGCCTTGCTGCGTGTCAAACAAAAGCTAGATGGATATGAAGATGGTGAAATGAGGAGTGTTCATGGGCAGGTATGTGTTCAACCCAGTATCAGCATTTTTGCTGGACATAAAGCAGAATGTATATCTCTTAAATTTGCACTGTTAAGCTGTGAATCATATCAGTGGTGTTCTAAAGGATACCATCTCAACTTTTCAAGCAACATATTATGGAGCCAATGGACTCTCATTGATGTTGCGAAAATCCCAAGTTTTATCTTGCATGAAATTCTGAAGCATGATTACTCATCTAATGCCATTCCTTCGGGGAGGGTGGATATGGGAGGTTGCAGGGAGCATGCACCCTACCATCCCCGAAAGGAATTTTGGGAATGGTTGAATGACTAACGAGTTAATTTTCTATCGATACCATTTCTTCCTACAAATTTCTTTCTATTCTCCAATCATGTCGCCAACCAAAGTCGTTTCTTTGATTCTTAATTCATTGTCTCTAAAATTGCTTAGTCTTAATCAGCATATGTTATCTATTGTAGGTTCAACAACTGATACAAGATGCTAAAGATCCTGACCGATTGTGCCATATGTTTCCTGGATGGGGTGCATGGTTGTGATAACCTATCCCCATCTCAGTTTTGTGGTTTGTACAGAATCCCCCAAAATTCTCTTCTATTTTTCCTTTTCCCTGTGTATGTACATATTTATGGATTCTGGAACTTGAGAGAGCCAGAACGTGAATGTAAGGCCAAAAGAAAAAAGACATGAAAACAAAATTTATAGACAAATTCCTGAATGTATTCCCGGTCGACGTTTCTACTTTAATGCATTCAGTGCCTCCTTTTGTACGAAGGAGAGTTTTTTCTTCTGTTTACGTTGTTGTCTAAGTTTGCAATTATACAAAAACAGCTTGAAATGATGGAAACATGTGAAAATTAGGAAGTTCTAATTAGACTCTTTGGATTTGTTAAGGGGTGATGAAAAGCTTCTGAGCAGAGGTTGCGAGTTTTACATGAAAAACAAAAAATGAATCTCTCTTTTTCAAAAATCAAAAAATTCAAAAATCATAAAAATCTTCCCTTCATAACAATAAAGGGTTAATTACACTAGAAATTATATTTTTTTCCCAAAAAAAAAGAAGATTAGAATTATATTTACATTAAAAATTCGTTGTTTACATTTGATCTCATTATGTTACTTTGGACAAAATGCTGATATTAGTGATTTTTACATAAATTCGCAATTTTACTCTTTATTGAGGAAAAGTGTAATTCGCACTTTTAAAGATAATAAAATAAATATATTGAGGATATTTAAGTAAGCGTCGTGTAAGTATATATTTGGATGACTTCTTTTATTATATTTTTCTATATAAGCATTTTTTTATTTAATAAAAAAATTCAATTTATGATATTTATCTTTATTTGAAAAGCTTATCAAAACCTTTTCTTTTTTTGTAATAACTTATCATTTATTTTGTTTAAATTTAAATGACTATAAAATAATTATCTTTTATTCAAAAGATTTGATTATTTCTTTTCACGAAGTAAATTAGTAACAAAATTCAAATTTATTTATATTTTTTTATTTTTTTAACAAAATATAATTAGCCCATGCCTTGACACAGATACCAATTGGCAATAGCTCATCAAGGGGTGGCAATGCCCCGAATTTTTCAGGGCCTTAACCCAGACGAGCTGCCCAACTCAGGGCGGGTTTGGACAGCAACAGATAATCTAACTTGGACCCGACCCACTCCAAGGTTGGTGGGTTTGACCGGGTCTCAGAGCGGGTTTTAGGTTTTGTCGGACTCTATCGTATTTACTTGATCGGATCTCCAATTTTTGTAATGTTGCTCTGAGACCCGACCTGTGCTCTCCCAAAGACAGATCTCGGATTCTTGGGACATGAAAACCCCCCAGACAGAATATTTATATAGATATATTGTTGATTTTATATAATCTCTCTCATTCATGCGAACTGCCGTCCCTCTCTGACTCTCGCGCGCCGTCGCCGTTCAGAGGTAATTTTAAACCACGGGTTTACACTTCCCGTTGGTTGCTTTTGTGAGTTGATTGTTGTGGGGGATATAAAAGGGAAACCGGATAAGACCCGGCCTGGAGGGTTTTGTAGCGGGTCGGGTTGGGCTCTCGGTCCGTCACGCAGTTAGTTGGCGGGTTGCCACTTGCCACCCCTTTACAGTTTATAAATAGAATCAGACAATGCCGTACGGGGTTTGCCGAAGCTATTCCCGGTTCACTGGCTCAAATAAAATTTATTTGAAACCCTAGAAACTTCGCCTGCGATCATATTTGCTTGAGTGATCAAATAAGCCAATCAACCCTTGTACGATTATACACATGTTCTTTCTGAATTTCGCTAATTAGTTAAATTAGTTCTCTCATGGATTTATCGTTTCATTTCTGAAGTTGTTATTTTCTCTGTTGATTGGGAAATTTTAGGTTATAAAACCGTATATAGTGTGTCTATGCAGTTCTATCACACATACCCGTGAAAAATATTTCCAAAATGGAAGAAACGGAGAATAGCAAACTCTTTTCTTTTGTGTATTTTGTTTGACATAAGCGTCTAAAATTGTAATTACTTTCTCTAGTTGAAATTTGGCGTTTGATAGTGATGGAAGAGGCTTGCTTAAATATACTTTAGTGCTGTAATATTTCGAAATCAAGAATTAGTGTTTATATAGTAGTCTTTGCTGCTGCAATTACCATTATTTTTGTTGTTGTTAGTTGTTTTTGTTTTTCTCTGATCTTTTCTCTCCTGAAGAACGAGGTTATGTATTAAAATTGGAAAGTACCACTATGAAAGAATTACAACTTGATCAGAGGTGTTAACAATGGGGATGACAGGCTTGTCTCCTCATTGTCGTTTTGCTGATGACTTCAAATTACTTTGTTGTTCTCATAAGATGAAATCGTGTTCACTTGTCCTTCTAGTTTGTGATTTAATTTTGGGGAATTTTGTTGTTTAGCCATGGGCACCTCAAGTGAAGAAGAGAATGCTCAGTATGCTGCATTCTTGGAGAAGGTCGAGAAGACAATTTACGTGGACAATTTGTCGCCCCAAGTTACTGAAGCTGTCATGAAAGCTGCTTTCAATCAGTTTGGTAATGTGGTTGGTGTTCAATTTATCCCCAACTATCTTGAGCCAAAAAACATGCCGCAAGCTGCTTTGGTGGAAATGGAAAACCCCAAGCAGGCCCGAGAGATTATAATGGAGATGGGACAGTACCCTTTCATGATATCAGGAATGCCACGGCCTGTCAGGGCGCATGCTGCTAAATTGGAGATGTTTGATGAACGCCCTAGAAAACCAGGACGGAGAACAGTATGTCGTTGGGTGGACTCCAAAGATCCCGACTTTGATGTGGCCAAGAAAATCGAGCATCTTGTGAGAAAACATGCTGCAGAAACCTCGATAGTGCTTGAGGTACTTAGCTGAAATTTTCTGGCTACTTTTTATAGGCTTTGGTTGAAATTGTAATCATGTTTTTATCATCTTACTGTAGCAACAACTGGCAGAAGAAGAGAAGCTTGCAAACCAACAAAGTGAAATGTTAAAAGCTCGTTATAGGAAATATGAGTTGTTGGATAGCGTCCTTGATGATGGAACGGCTAAACGCTTGGCGCGTCACTACAACATGCCTATTTCGGATGTTTGATCAAGTTTATGATTGATCATTAGCGTAGATAGCTTATTCAGGAGGTCGAAAAGCTTGTACATCAACCCCCCCCCCCCCCCACCCCAACCCAGAAAAGTGTTTTTACCTCGCCTGTATTTTGTGAATTCTTGGCGTGTAGAGATACTCACAGCTACATTTTGTATCATTGCCTATTTGCTGTGGTTCCTTAATTGGCTCTTGCAACTGGAATCACTAGCACTTGCTGGTCAGCCATCATCATGGCCACAGCAAAACTTGGAGCTACTAATTTCTGAATTGATCGTGCTGTCGAAGGCCTCTCTTCGGATTTTTGAATTGCAATTAACGGGCAAGAACGGACTTTATCTAGATTAGGGTTCTCCGGGTGCTTGTGAGCTTTTCCATCTCTTATGCTGTGAGAATGCAATGCTAAGTATATAAAATTGAAAAATAAATTAAGTTACTTCATACTCGACTTGAGATTGAACTCTAAATGTATGTTTAAATATGAGTTGCTATAGAATAAAATGTGAAGTTTAACTTGAGCTTGACTATATTAATAAATTAACCAGCTTAAATATAATTTTTCAGATCTACATTAATTCAAACAAAGTGGACACAATTCAGTTCATTTACATATGTATGTTTGAAGAGTAAATAAAATTTGTCACCGAGCTCACCAACTTTGAGCCCAGATGACTTAATCTCAAGACTAAGGTGCTGAGCTTGCAGACCTGGGAATTGCTCCAGACAGGCAACAGGCGTACACTCTCTGTCCAAAATCATTATATTCAACCTCTAATATCAATAAACCTTCTGACCTCCAAGTTCTTACATGTTACAACTATTCTTACATGGACTAAAACCCTGGTTCACACCTGCATGAATCACCAGAAAGTATGCGACAAGACATGATTGAATCACCAGCAAAAGCTATATCAACTATTATATATATAGACAGAACAAGTTTAACTTCAAAATCAAATTCATCTGTGCTCGATTAAAATTTACAAGTTCCATATTTACATTTTACAAGTACCTTATTGAAGCTGTTTGCAGGATGATTAGTCTCAATCACTAACTAGTGATACAACATAGAGAATTTCTCCACGAGGAAGACATGATCACTTGAGCCCAATGCATAAACTCGTGGACATTGATCCGTGTTTGTCAAATTGGAGACTGATATGTTATTTAGGTGACAGTCATTCATCGGACCAAAGTATCCATCAGGGGATAGGCTTTTGATTCTCACCAGACATGGCTTTGATGTTAGGACGAATTCAGCAACGCTGCAACTGATGATGTGGCAAATCAGGGTTGTATTATTATTCCTTCAGATAGAAGTCGGGAAAAGGCAGCATCAGTTTCCATGCTAAATTAGTGAGAACTCGTCTAAGAACAACTGACCTTAAGACACAATTTTCATTTGCAGCCTCGTATTTATTGAACAATGTAAAGCTCTTGTTTGACAATGAAGTAGCGGCCAATAACATTTGATGTTTCTACAATAAACTGCTCCCGGAATGTGCCCATACGCTTGCTCGGTATGTCAATCGATAAGTCTCTAAAATTTGGCAAGCCCTCCACTTGTACACCATCCCCACATATCAAGAACTGATTTCCAACAATAAATGATCCTGACACACGAATTGCAATCCCATTTTGGCCATGAGCACGGCACTGAAGTTTCTCAACGACATGCACAAGCTTCTCAGGAGGCCATTCCCCGGCCAATGTCCTCCGAATATTTGACAAAGTTGTAAAAGTATCATTTGGGCCAAAAGATTCTTTCCCACCAAAACTGCAAACGATGATGCATATAAGGAAATGGAAATCCGTTGCACAACCCCGTTCAAAGGGTTGAATGCCACAGAACCACGATATGCATGTATATCTTATGCAGATATCTCAGAAGAGGACATCATTTCTTATAGTTTTCACAATTTATAGAACCTTGACTAGTTGGTTTCCAAGTTTAAATTGAATTTTAGCAACATCTTCATCAAGATTTTATGGTACCTGAAAACTGAACGATCTTCATATAAAGTCTTCATGTGATGCCAAAGATCATCAGATCCGTCAAAAAGCAAGTAGTAATGTATTGTCAGCATCTGGTCAAGCCAAAGAGAATGTCAAATCTCCACAGAAAATTCATATTTGTGGTTTATTTTTGTGAGATTTAGAGCACACAGGAAGGCATAAAAAAATGCCTTGTTGAAGATATCAAAATGGTCGTACTCAACATAATTTATGGGTAATAATCAAGATATTAACTCACGTCTGCCAGATCCTTCATCCTCTGTGTTGGGTCAAATATACTTTGGACAAAAGCTTCCAAGTCCACACCAGCATCCTCATACTTTGAAATAAATGGATGTGAAAGTAGCTGCAGAACAGGCATGCAATGTCAAAATGGAAATAGAAAAAATAAATTCATCACGCCAAAACTTTGAAAGATAGCTGGCATTTATCTACTTTAAATAGACCATATACCCAAAAGTAACTAAAATTTTATTTTTTTTTTGGGTAAATTACATCTACCTCCCCTGAGGTTTGGCATAATTACAAATACCCCCTCGTTGTTTGAAAAATTACAAATACCCCCCTAATGTTTGATAAAATTATGTAATCCTTGGATGGAGGCATAGAAATGTCAACTTTGCCCTTACAGTATTTTTTTTATTTTTTTAAAAAAAAATTAAAATCTTATAAAAATATTGAATGGGATGGATGAAAAAATTTAAAAATTATAAAAAAAATTATCGCCTTAGTTGATAAAAAAAATATTTTTTTAAAAAAAATAAATAAAATTATAAATTTTAATTCATAAGGGTATTTTGGTCAGTTCACTTTAAAAATGCATAGATTGGAGTAATTGTTAGACGGTCCTTAAAATTAGGGGGGTATTTGTAATTTCTCAAACAACGAGGGGGTATTTGTAATTATGCCAAACCTCAGGGGAGGTAGATGTAATTTACCCTTTTTTTTTTTCAATTTTAAACCTTCATGTGAAGCAAAGAGCTGTCCGATTGAGAAATTCTACTGTGAGTGGCAACCTAAACTTATTCATCTGAACATCTTTAACATTCTATAATGCCCACATCAATAATTATGTGTGCTTCGAGAAAGCAATCACAATCTTGATCAAAGTGGTCACGAAACAGTTCTCCGGATATCTAGATGTTGGATGGCTCCTATTGACATGAAGTTAAGTATGCTAATCTGAGGAGGTTGACATAGCTGAGGCAGTCACCACAGCAATTTTCACTTTGAACTTGAAAGTTTCAGAAAATAATGGTGTACATTAGATTCTATATATATCATCATTAATGCATGCAGAACTGCTCTTCTGCAGGAGCAGGACCCTGGAATATGATTAAATAATTTCATGCTTATTGTTCTGTAAATGTTTATATTATGCCAAATTAGAGGTTAATGGACCTGATACTAAGGCAATTACTAGCACAAGTAACACATTTACATGGCTCGGGGCAAAATCAGCTCCTTGTCTTAGTAATTGAACCACTTCAAGGTGCACGAGTAAGCACACACAAATATCTTCTCATGACACAAACTTTTGTTTGGTCACATAGAGCATAACCAAATTTATGATCCTCAGCCCAACATTCTAATACCAATAACCATATGTAATTCAAGGGAAACTCCAGTAACAAGTAAAATATATGAGATGGGGAACAAAATCTACTGTTGCTCACCTTCTCAGCTGTTGGCCTTGCAATGGGATCTTTCTGGAGGCAAGCATCAACAAAAGAACAAAACTCTGTAGAAAAGTTCTTATTTGACAGTGATGGGGATGGATCATCCAAAATCTTCAGGGGGAAATGAAGAGCCAAATACAAGAAACATCATAAAAAACTGTGTCAGAATGCTATTCAAAATTGGAAAGAACTTTTTAAAGTTATCATATGTAATATGGCTCACAAACGTGTTGAAGCTACTCTGAAGGTTGTTTTAAGAAAGAAAGAAAATAATTGCAGAGATGCATGCCTCCTTTTTGTTTTAAAGTTTTGTTATCATGTAAAGGACAGTTCACTGCTCATGTTTGAAGTCACAGTGAAGAGGATTGAGTATTAAAACATTAATTGCCTTAATGCACATTACAAACAAATTAAATGCATGTCGACATAAATAAATAACCATCTTTACAAGGCCGTCTCCAGTCAATGTTTACCTGCAACATAAGATTAACAGGCCCTTCATTAGCACTGTACGGAAATTCACCTGTAGCACATTCAAAAAGGGCAAGCCCAAGGCTCCAGATATCGGCAGGATAAGAGTAACTTTCATTTCGGATTCTCTCTGGAGACATGTATGTGACAGTACCAACAAAAGTTGCACACTGGAAACCCAATCAATATAAGTTAGAAGCAATGTGTTAACTAGAGTTTTGTTGGTGAATATTACTATTTATGAAGAACGGTATATTTGTAAGACATCTAGGACAAACCATAGCCATTGAATCCTCTAAGCCAGCGCTTATACCAAAATCTGTAATCTTTGGCTCCCCCTTGAGATTTACGAGCAAATTGGCAGGTTTGATATCTCTGTGCACTAGGTGTCTAACTCCATGTAAGTAACTTAGTCCCTTGACAATAAAGTAAAATTTTCAAACACATAACAGTGGTAATAAACCAGTATAATAAAGTGTTTGGTTAAAATAGGAAATTGATAGAACAAAGCCATCTTACAAGCAAGAGTTTTTGCACCATCACGGAAAGAATTGGTTCTGGTATACTCTTGCGTACGCGAATGATATCTGACAAAGATCCACCATCCATGTACTCCAAAGCTATGCTTATCTGTCCAGAGTCTGGAGTATAAAAAGCGCCATAAAATTGAACAAGGCCTTGATAACATGGTGCCTCACACAACGTTCTTATTTCAGTGAGAAGCTGCTGTCTTTTCTCCTGATACATACACGTACACATTCAAAAAAGATGGAAATGCAACAGTTCAGTTTCCCTTCCCACTACTTGCAACTATAATTTCAAGATACTGAGATGAGAACAAGAATTAACCTCGTGGTAATTTCTTCTCCAGTGAATTGCGCAACTGACAAGCTTTCTAAATAAGTATGCTTTTATTCAAATAAACAATTCTTCTTAAAGAGAATGTTTTACTCTTCATGTATACCTTCTATTATCAACATTCTAGTGAGCAACATTAGCCAATTCTGATATTCCAAACAGATCAACATCGAAACATCTACAATTAAATCTCAGAAACTCACAGCAAGCAATAGCCTGGAAACAATATAGCTTTCCTAAACAAGGGCCCATCAAGAAAAGATTTCAAGACAACACAAAGTCAAAAGAATTTAGCATCTATATATACCTTTTCAAATATATTAATCTTCTTGAGGGCAATAATTCTATGATTTGGGATATGAATAGCCCTCTGAACGACACTGCTCGCCCCACTGCCAATCGACCCAAAAATCCTCATCTCATGAGAAGCACACCTGTATGTTTTCTCACCATCATCCGGAGAAAAAGCAGATGAGCTACATTTTTGGAGTCCCAGCTCATTGATGTTGTATATATTGTATGATTTGCTAAGCAAATTCACTGTTCCACCATCTGACAACTGTTCCCACAAATTAAACCAAAACTTTTTCAAAACAAAATGCGGCATATAAATTAACAGGGAAACATGGGACCGGCAAGAAATATCTTTAAAAGAAAGGGAAAAATGGAAAATAAACAGATCACCATATAAGAATCAGATGGGTCAATTGTGGAACCAGATGGGAACCCTTTTTCTGCATCAAACAGTGGCACAAGCTTCTTCTTCAACTCTTCCAGTCCAGCCATTGGAAGTGGAAATTCAAGAACTGTGATAGAGAACAAAATTCGTTCCTTTTCACTCGATGGGAATTCTTGAATTTGTTTTCCGTTCAGTGGGAATTCTTGGTATCACAAAACAATGGGAAGCAACGTATTTTCGATGTTCTTTTACGAGCAAAGGACTTCAACTGCGGGGAGGTTTCAGACTTTCTGTCATCGTTTGTTTCTTAACTTCTTGTTTTTTATTGACTCAGTTCTGACCAATTAAACTCAGTTTTAGTCATCTAATAACTCCATTTCTGAGAATAACTTATTATATTCAGAAAATAATAGTATTATATTTCAGTTGAAATGCTCAATCTTTATCAATTTTTTCATTCCATGGCATAAGCTAAATAAAAACAGAGATCGTTCTAGCCTAGTACCTACGATCGAATTTTGTTACACCAACCAATGTTTTAAAACCCAGCCCAGCCCGGACGGTTGGACCGCCCGAACCGCCACCCAGCCTAAAAAACGGGCCGGTTGAAACCAAAAAACCGGGAAGTCCAAAAACCGTTTTTTTTTTGTGAAAACCGTTTGACCCAGTGGTTCAACCGGTGAACCGATTGACCCGGTACTGGGTTGATTGAACCAGTCGGGTCAACTATCAAGTGTAAATACATGATAAAATTTTTAATTTTTCTTCTAAAATGTATTATTTTTGCCAAATACCCTAATTTTATGTTATTTCTGAAATGATAATAGATTATTTTTAAAAATATGCATTATTTCTATTAAATTGGGATAATTTCTATTAATTTTAACTATTTTATGTTATTTCTAAATATAAAATCCTGATTTCTCTTCTCAATTCAATTTTGCTATTTCTGTTAGATTATTTATGATAATTTAGTATATCTAATTTTTTGTTAAATTTGAAAATGTATGATATTATTTCTTGTATTTAATCTTTTAAATTTATTTTTAAATTTATTTTATGATATTGTATATCTTATTGAACTATTAATGTCAAAGAAAAATAATATTTTTTTTCCAAAAAAAAAAGATAGATTGTGAAGTATATTAATATTATTTATTATTTAATGTTATTTTTAAAATATTAATAATTATTTATGACATAAATATGACGTCATTGGTTCGCCCACGATTGACCCGATGGTTGAACCAGTGACCCGTAACCCACTTAATTTTTCGGTTCGATGAACGGTCCGAGTTTCAGAACACTGACACCAACAACGCTGGTTGAATCTTGATAAGACATTCGATTGGGCTTAAACATGTGTCGTGACCCGACAATTGATTCATACGTGGTTAAAATTTAATTGTTAGTAATAATAAGTTTGGTTAAAACCATGGCACGTGGTAGACACTTACAAAAACACAAAAAAGGAATTGAAGGCATGGAGGGGTAAATTTGTCATTTAAAGAACACAGGAATGGCCAACCACCTAAGGCATGGGAACTGTATCCTGCATAAAACCCAACGTTTTAAGACAACCCACGACCGCACCGTAACCTATAAAACCATTGTCTCATTAAAACAGACTGCTAAAAATCCACCAAAAATATCACACACACTGCACAATCATACACCCTCTAACAAAACTGGGGCGTTAATCTTTCGTTGGATTGCACTTTGTTGAGTGGGATTACGAGAATTAATGCCATCATCTATCTTGATTATGGTTTTCAAGAAATCCCTTTTCTTCACGGGATCATATGACTTTGGAGTCTTGAACAAAGACTATTTCTCAACCTCTACACATAGAAACTGTTCCAGAGGCGAGTTTCTTTCTCTGTTCCGAAAAACTTTCAAGTTCTTTTAGATTGGTTTTGTTCAGTTCTTTACTTGAATTTTTGTTGATTTTTTCATACAAGAATGTGCTTTTGAGTATTCTGGTTTTCTTCTTGTTCAATCATACATCTTCAGGTATTGATTCTTGGAATACATTTTGCTATGCCTTTTTGTGTTTGTGGATGGATCCTTTTCGCTTTTTGCATAGGTTCTTGTCTTTGTTATTCCTGAATCAACGCCATTGATCCCTTTTGTTTGCTCTTGAGATGTTAATTTGCAACTGTGAAATCTTGATTATTTCCCACCAACAGACATTTCTTGTTGATGTTCTTCTCAGAATCCAGTGAGAGAGACTTCTTTTTGTTGTTGTGATAAAGACAAGATCTACGGGTAATTTAGGCATTTTTCTTGGTAATTTTCTTCCATTTCAGACCATTTTAATTAAGCTGTATGTATTAGTTTCTTGCTCAGACGGAAGTTTCTTGATTGTGGTCCAAGTTAACTTTTTGCTCAAGGTTCTGTTACTTCTGTGTTCTTCCTAGTCTAAGTCGGTGATATGAACATCAAGGAAGAGGATTTCAAGTTGCCCTCTCATTCAATGGAATCAAATGATGGTAATTCAGAAAGACTGCAGCCTCCCGCTCCAAAGAGGATCAAAACAATTACACCATTTGAAGATCGTCCCAACGATGAAGACACCGTAAATTTGCATTCTGAAAGTCTGCAGCCTCCAGCTCCAGAGAGGATCAAAACAATTACACCATTTGAAGATCGTCTCGATGATGAAGACACCGTAAATTTGCATTCTGAAAGACTGCAGCCTCCAGCTCCAGAGAGGATCAAAACAATTACACCATTTGAAGATCGTCTCGACGATGAAGACACCGTAAATTTGCATTCCAGCACTAATATTGAAGATCAGGTTCTGAAATCTCCTCCACCTTCGGAATGTGGAAGTGGGGTGTTGTCGCCCGACGATGAGCAAAAACCATGGCTTTCTAATGGTTTCATTAGAATCCCTGATGTTGATATGAAGTACGAGAATATCAAGAAAAAGTTGGTATCAACATTGAGTTCTTGTGGATTTAGTGCTCAAGTTGAGACCATTCACAGAAATGGTTATTCGAGCATGACGAGTCGAGCAAGGCTTCATTCTTTCAGTATATATTCAAAAGCCATGCAAATGAAGGCAACGCAATGTTAATGTGAAGCATGCTTGGTACGGTGCTTCCAAGCAGGAGATTAGTGAAATTCTTTCTTACGGCTTTGGCCTTCCATCGAATAACGGAGTCTATGGTTACGGTGTATATCTCTCTACAGTTGATCACCCTCTTGAAAGGTAATAGTAATATATATTTCTGAAGTATTTGATGTTGTACGCTGCCTTGTCGGTTGCAGACGAGGAGTTTGCGTAGCTTATAACCCCAAGGTTTTCTCACTTCTCCCTAGTGAGGCTACTTTTCAACATAAACCTGTTAGGCTCCGCCCAACCACATCAGGATTCATATGTTTGTTGGCAACTATTTTGCGTTCTTATTGAGATTGATGCGTATTAATACTCATGTTAATCAACCTATGTTCCAGTTTTCAATCATCAACTGCAGATGAGGATGGTCTAAGGCACATGTTGCTTTGTCGTGTGTTATTGGGAAGCATGGAGGTTATTTGTCCTGGTTCACGACAATATCATCCAAGTTCGGAGGAATTTGATTCTGGGGTTGACGATTTAAGTTCTCCCAAGAAGTACATTGTCTGGACTACGAAGATGAACACTCATATATTGCCAGATTTTGTTATCGGATACCGAATATCCTCATGCTGCAGCGGTGCGGATTCATTTCCAAGTTTTGATGTTCTTGCCAGTTGCAGTTCATTATATGCAATTAATTTTTGATTCGCATCTTTGACTTTGCAGGATATCAGAAGATCTTGCAACCTCCCAAACAACCAACTTCAGACTGGATGCATTTGGACACTCTAATAAATGCACTTCCCAAATTCTTACCAGCTGATGCGATCAAATCGCTCTCCGAGCATCACAGGCAATACAAAGTATGTATTTCTGACATTCTATCTGACTTAGGATAAGAGATAACAAGAAGCTTAGCATCTTCACTTGTCAATGTTTGTTGTCCAGAAGCAGAAAATAACGAGGCATGCTATGATTCAGAGGCTGAGACACGTAGTGGGCGATGATTTGTTGCTCCTGATGATAAAATCTTATGGCGAAAAGGTGCTGAATTGTGCACTAATCCAAGCATCATACATCTTGCAACTTTTATATGCAATTGCACTTATGTTCTTTAGCATTTAAAATTAAAGAAAGAAAGTTTTCATAATGTAGGCTGTTGATATTAGTTTGTTGAGACTTTTGGTGCACGAACTAAGAGAATACGCATTGATAGCGATCAACCTCGGCTCTAGGGGTAAAATAGTCAATTCACAAATGTTATCATAAATTGTAGAAATCTGAACTAATGAAATTATGTGGAACCCCTCAGTGGTTAATTAGATCAGACAGCACTGTTTCAAGACTGCCTTCACCATAAGTATCTCTACAATTGGCCGTTTTTGGCAAGTGCTACAAGAATACGCTTATCATTGTGTATTTCTTTCTAGTACATCATTCATATTTTGGGTCGCCTATTGACGTCCATAGTACCACTGTTTATTTAGCTGACTGAAAATCTACAATTTGTCGTCAATGTAGATCAAAGCATCAGCTGGGAGCAACACGGACGATCAGCCAACTAATGGAAGAATCTGAGTTTTGAGGAAGAAAGGACCCGTCGATTTTCATACATCGGATGTCTGTAATAAGGTGTGTCGACTTTCAAATAAGGCTGTAGTAATTCTTGTTGTCCAGGAACAGAACCCTCTTAGTCCCATTGAAACAGAATAAACGCCTCGAATCCCTTGTAGTATTATTGTCTTGCATAACTCCATATTTGCAACTTTTCATACTTTTGAGTATAATACAGTGTAGATCCTTTATATCAAATCGGTGTTACGTACCGTATTGTTCTTCATATATATATATACTACATGCATGAAGTTTGCTGGAAGATTTTACGTACGTGGCCTGTATATACGAAGCGAACGGTGAGATACAAGTATTCATTTGCAGTAGAAGTTTCAGATTGGTATAGAATGAGCTGCATAACTGTCTCTATGTTGAACTATAGTGCCAATGTTGGTATGAACATCAAGATTTTAGTATAAATGAAGCTGCATTTCATGTAAATATATTCAAAATATACGTAATTTCAGACGATTAATTCAAATTTTTATATTGGGTTTGTATTGTGTCATTTCGTTTATACTCTCAGGGCTAATTTGGTACATATGATGGGATTAGGCATAATGAGTTTAGGTGGGATAGGAATGAAATTATAATTAATCCCATTATCCATTATATATTGTTTGGTTTAACACACACTCAAGTTCGAATACAAAGACCTCCTGTAGAAAATCTTAAGCCCAAACCATTGGGTTGTCCCTGTACAATCTTGTGTTCGATTGTAGTGATTATGAAATATATTAATATGTAAAAAGTTCAATAAGGGTATTATTGTTTAAGTTATTGCAGTTCGTGAATAGCCTATCAACGATAAATTTCTCTTAATATTTATTGAATTATTTCTTTTAATTTTTTTTTTTTGTGTGTGGTTTCAAATTCATACAATGCAAAATTAATTAATTTAAATTTGAAACATTATTGCTTTCAATAATTATCTTTGCACATACAAGTACATATTTACGTGAAAGTTCGTAAGTTTGACTCCAACCAATATCATTAATTTAATTTATTTTTATTAATAGCATGTTATTTATTTGTTTGATTTGAAGTTATTGGTACGTTGTTTTTTTATTTACTTTAAGTTTGCTTGGTTTAGGATTATTTATGTATTACGTATTAAATATTGTAATAATATGTTGGTTGATTAAAAAATATATCAATATATTTTTTAATAGAAAAAGAAAAGACATTTAAATCGAAAGCATTTTATATCCCAAGTGCAGGGTACAGTGGGCTAGCATATCCCACCTAGGAGGTGAGATAAAGTATCTCATACAACTATATCCATAAGATCAGGATTGATTTATATCGAGCTCTAATTTCATGAATCAAATATATGATTATTCATGGTAAGCAATCTTATGCATGCAAAATAACACGAGCCAAACACATACTCAGAGTATTATAAGTTTGTCGGACCATACTTTTTCTTATGAAATTTAAAAAGAAAAGGAAAAAAAAAGTTTCTTCATAGTCATTCAATTGGGCCAAACCTCATGTGTTGAATTTACGCCATAAATATGTTAAAGTATATTTATGATCAAGTATTTGCTCTCCCTCTACATTTGAGACACGTGATATATAGGAATAATATAATTTCTTTCTTGGGTATATTGTATTTTGTAAAGCCGAATTAACAAACACGCACGCTGGATAATGGAGATAACACTTTATCTAGATTATACACGTTAAGGGCTACGCCACTCTAAAAGTCCAACTAACTCTTTCTATATCAGTGGACCACTCGAATCAACCAACTAGTAATCACCTTCCCTGTTACTCAGGTTATTGATCTATACTAGTTCAAAAGGTCATAACTTTAGAAATATAAGTCCAAATTGGGTACAAATACTCTCGTTTGTCAGCTAAATTAACTAGAGGTTTATGGTGATATACAAGTTGCCCTAACTAACCACGAATCTCATTCTAACTCTCTCTATAAATAGAGGACATGTTGCAGTTAAAGAGATAAGTTTTGATCCCTCACACTCCATACTTTTTTCTTTCACGAAACTGCAAGGCTACAATCTCCTGTGCTCATTTTCTGCACTCTACAAGCTGATTCTAGCTTCTACTTATATACTTGAGCACTCCATATTATTTTTTGGCATTATCTCGCGTCATTTCAAGTTCTTCCCTTTTTTTTTTCAGTAATTCAATTACTAATTTAAGCATTAGATGATTAATATCTATTTTGCAAGTTAGTCCCCTTTCTTTTATCTAAGGACTTCAAGAACCTCCATTGACCGTTGTGGTACTGCTATACCCCAATATGCATTAATCAAGCATATTTATATGGATAAAATTCCCATTATCCATGTTGCTCCCACATATAACATATATTCAACAAATAGGTTAAGAATTCATTTTACTTTTTTGCACGAATACGGTTCAACCCAACCCAACCCAACTGAAAACTAACCCAAAATCATACATAATGTTTGATTTTATTTTTTGGAGTATTTTGTTTTGGTGTTTTTTAGATAGAGAGAAAAATAGAGATAAATAAGTATATTTGGAAATCTTGGTATGTTTGGATTTGTGTTTTAAGGTAATTTAAAATATTTTAAAATAAGTGGTGTACATTTAATGCTGAAATTTGGGAGACAAAAATTACTATTCATTGTCAAATCATATCTCTTATATATATATATATATATATATGTATATATATAAATATTATACGTTTAATTTTGTATATTTTGGGGACAAAAATTATTGTTCATTATCAAATCATGTCTTTTTGATATTAAATTTATATATATAAGTGTGTATATATATATATATATATATATATATATAAATTTCAAAAACAAAAAAAAACACATAAATAAAATATAAAAAAACAAACATTGGATGTGTTTTATCTTGTTTCGAAAAATGCCCAAAACTGAAACCAAACATAATGGTATATTTCTCCATAAGTAGAGTACCATGTTGAAATTTCTATAATTTGAATAGTAAAGCAGGACAAGACTCAACACACAAACCTTAATCCACATACCTTCTCAACTCTCAATGACTAATATTATTCCAACCTTTCTAGACGAATTTTTTTTCTATAAAACTATGGTAAGAAGAAATGTCCTTCCAAAAATATTACTATTTAATCCCATTTACTAATTCCAAGGAAAATCCATTATTTCCAAGTCTGTCTGAACACGAAAATAACAGCACGTGTGAACGAACGGAAAACTCATCAAGGAAATGGACTTCTGGAATTTGCTACTCCAGTTCCTGGCATTAGCCATTATTTTTCTTCTCCTCACCAAACAATTCTCTCTCTATTTATTTTTATAATTTATTAAATAGTATTTAAAATAGTTTTTAATTTTAAAATAAAAGTAAAATAATTATTAGAAGATCAATTTTCGTCTACGTAAAATGATAACACTGAAGAACGACTTATGTCTTGACGTTGATTTGAATATGATATATATTGAGATATGCCTATTCCTAGGGAAATGTGTTTTCTTTAAAATGTCCAAATTGCCCTTGAATTTTCATAATATTTACAAGATTCTCTTTGAAATGACAATTTCACCCTTATAATAAATAAATATCCAATTTTTTTCCCATAAAACATTAATCCTAATTGGTTTAGCTAACAACTTGCTTGATTAGACTTATTTAAAAATCCTATAAATTCATATATTTTACAAGACTTTTTTTGGAATTTATCTAAATTTTTTTTTAAAAAAAAGGTTAATATATTTGGATAAAATAATATTATGAAACCTATAAGAAATTACCATTGATAAATTTGTAATTACTATGAATAAATGTAATATGTGTCAAATTTCTAAAAAAAGGAAAAAAAATAAGAACTTACTTTTGTTTTTAAAGAAACTTATAAGTGTCTATCATTTTATTTTCAGATCTTATATATTAATTTGGGATAATTATATTTATATTTTTTATTTATGGTTTGTTTATACAAATCACCCTGATCTTGTAGATAATTGCATATATACACCCATCAAAATATCATTATCACTTACACAAACTATCGCTTACTTTTTTAAAAAATTACACCCCCCCTCCCCCTAAACATGTTAGCATCATTATACAAATTATCCCTATATTTTGACTGTCATGGGTAGTTTTTGTAACTATACAAAAGGTAAGGATGATTTGAGTAAATAGACCATAGGTCAATGGGTGTAAATATAATATCCATGTTTATTTTCAGGAATAAGATGGTTATTTTAATATAGTGTCAGAGTTGGGCCATTTAATTAAAGGTCATGTGTTCGAATCTCATTGTCACCCATTTATAAAAAGAAAGATAAGTTCCACTTTACACGTTTTGTAGAAGAAAGATTTCACATGCGTGCTTTGAATGTGAGGAGACCGTGTTAAAATATTAATATTAAAGGTAAAATATACTGAGTTTTATTAATATTGACATAATTATGAATATCACATTATCATTTACGAAATCACAAATACCTCCCGACGTTGAACGAAACATATATAATTTTTTGGATGGAGATATGAAATTATCAATTCTGTCATTGTTGTAAAATCAAATGAGGTGGTCGGAAATTTTTGAAAATTTATATACAAAAAAATTATCCATTTAGTTTATAAAATCAATTCAGAATTTTTTTTTAAAAAAAGTAACAATTATAATTCATATTTTAAAAGAGCATTTTAATCCGTTTATTATAAAAATAAATAAATAAAAAAACATAATACGGACACGAATTAAACTTATTATTAAATAATTATTAATATCAGGAGTATTGATAATTTTTCAAACAATAATACACTATGTGTAATTTGGTAAAGGTGAGGGCGAGGTGGAAGTAGCCTACACATGAAATAATTATGATAGTTTAATGGTTGTAGTGAAAGTGTGGGGGATGCATGACAATGAAATAACCTATGAACAACAATACGCAGCCCCTCCGCATTTAATTTCCAACAGAAACCAACAAACGCCCCCTCTTCCACCTCAAAAAAAACAAAATAGAATTACGGATAATTATAATTTCCTTCTCCGAAGATTTGGTGTAATTTATATATAAATTTTTTGTAATTTGAAAAATTATATCTAACACATTTGAGGTTTACTTCCGCCTAATAAATAAGTTCTTCCATTAGTCAAAATTAATCGAATTTGCTGGTATTAATAAAAAAAAATTAAAACAATTCACCCTCGATTGACTTATTACTAATTTATTGCATGTCAAATAAATATTTTTATGACCAAATTACTCTCATACGTTTTCACGCATTAATGCATGTGGAGAGATCTATTTTCACAGTTATAGGAGTAGTTTAGTTCGAAAAATAATTATTTAACCTGCAATAAATTAGTAATAAATCAATCGAAGTAAATATCAATTTTCATTCAGTTTTTTGGTTAAATATTAGCAAATTTAGTTACTTTTAACCAATATGAAAATTTATTTATTAGACGAAAGCAAAGCTGAGAAATATTTAAGTAATTTTTCAAATTACAGAGAATTTATGTGTAATTACTTCGTACCTCACGAATGAATTGCGTAATTATCTCTAGAAAAAAAATTGAATTTAAAATGTGAACATCAGCAGCCAGCATGTCTCCTTACGTATGAACCAAGTAAACAAAACCAAACTCCGATAAATTTAACACAGCATTATTTATTTATTTATTTTTAAATTTTCATTTATTGTGAAGATAATGAAATATGGTGTTAATTCGTGTCATATTTTTTTATTAGGTTATAAATATGTATATGTATATATATATTATATAATTATTGTAAAAGATTTTCTATCACGTATTCATGTCATCCACTAATATCATATTTATACGTGTATTATATACGACCTACCTTTACGTCTTGTTGCTTTTTTTTGGTAATAGGTTGGATAAACTATTTAATACACCCTTCTAAGACGTTTCTTTTGTATTACGGGGTCCAGATTTTTATCTCGAAACTTAGTAATAATCACTATTCTTTTTCAATACATCGACTCGCTTATTTTTCAAATGAATTGAACTACTCAACTCGAACAGTCCAAGTAAATTTAATATAATTAATACAATTCTTTTTTTAGCATATCGCCCAAATAATTTATATCACAAAATAAATGAGATCTTAATTTATAATTTAATTTAATCATAATTTTTAATATGAAGAAAGAATATGTCACAAAATTTGTAATCATTTATTGATATGACAAAAATATGTAAATACAGAATTGCATGTATAATTTTGTTGGAATTACAGGGTTAAATACATTTAGCATCCCTAAAGTACACTATCTTCGTTAATTACCCCCTTAAATTAAAAAAAAAAAAAAACTTTCAATTACCCTCAATTTTTATGATAATTTTTTAAATTAAATAAAAATATCATTGACTATTTATAATATGCTATATTTACTTCAGTGCCCTCTGTAATTGAATATACCAATCAATTTGACTTTGATTTTTATTCATTTATGATGTTAATAAATTAATATTGGATTAGTCACATATTGATAAGATCAATGTTAGTACTTTTAGATTAGAATAAATTTATAAATTTGTGTTTGTGCATAATATTAAATATAATTTTAAAGACAAAAATATTGCAAGTGATCGTCGACCCTTTTGTTTTGGCACCCAAATGTCAAGTGAGGTAATTTGGAAGTTAATGATGTAATTTTAATCTTCTTTTGTCTTTTTATATAATAACTCTATTTCACCCCTTGACCTAACCTTAAATCCAATATGTTAGGCCTAGTTAGTGTGTAATACCTAGACCCAAATTCATTTTGATAGTTATGACACATATCCGTACATAATATTTTTACATTAGGTACAGACTTGGATATACGTATATATATGATAATAATATTTTTTATTTGGGTAGAGCCTACACTAAAATACCAGTGAGTAAAATTTTAATGTGCAAAAATATTTCTTTATTTGTTAATTTAAAATTAGTGAATTTATAAATTTTGCTAATTATCAACACTATGATTTATACGCTCAAATTCAAAATAATTATTTTATATTTAATTAATTTATATAAATTCAGTATTAGTTTATAAATATTGTAGATGATGGTAACATATTTCAGGGGTGCAAAATGTATATGATCCAGAATAATATTATGAATTAGTATTTTGTATTCATATTTATTTATATACTATATTTGTAGATATTATTATTTATTATTTATTATGATAGGAGGAGTAATATAAACTTTAGAATAAAAGATTGAAGCTGCTAGGGTGACAGCAACGACACCTTCCACCCCATCCCCAACCGCTGATATCATCTGAGAAAGGTCAACCGTCAAAAGTCATTTGTCTGTACATACTACCAAGTCCACCGATTTTTCATCTACTTTCCAAGTGGCACCAATTTACGCTGCACCGTAGCCCACCCGATCACAGCCTTCCCGTGGCGCGTTTGCTTTTTGGTGTTTCTCTCTCTCTCATTTCTGTCCGTCCTTCAATCACAACTATAAAATCCCCTCTGCTAATCTCCACGCTTTCGGCCCTTTCAACCAACTCTTGAAGCATTGATTTGCAAACAAATTTCACTATTTTTATGTTACTTTTTTTTATAATCGAACAGTTGAAGAAGAGTGTTTGAGAGGTGATTCTTGGGAGAATTTTGAAGTGTTTGTTGCTTTGGAAAAGATGCAGGCGGGCTCGATGATCTCGCTGTCGCCGAGCTTCAACAGCTATTCCAACACTAAACTCGCGGAAATCGCTGCGAGGGTTGTTGAGGAATTCGATTCTGAGGAGTTCTACGACGAGTTTTACTTCGAGAGGGAGGAGAATTCAGCCGCCGGGAGAGTAGAGGAAGAAGGAGATTCGGTGGAGAGAGATCGAGGAAATGACGTTGTTACAGAAGCAGATGCCGATGAGGACGACGAGTTTGAGTTCGCTTTCGTGACTAGGGATTCTGAGTTACCTTCCCCGATTTCGGCTGATGAGATCTTCCACAACGGCCAGATCCGACCCGTTTACCCGGTTTTCAACAGGGATTTGTTTCTCGGGGATGTGGAATTTCGTCAGGGAAATGGAAAGGAAAACGGCGTTAAGAATTCGGGTTCAGAGAAGGGCCCGACGATTCGGCTTCCGTTGAGAAAGCTGTTTATTGAGGAAAGGGAAACGACGATGACGATGACAACCACGTCGTCAAGCTCCTCCTCGGAGGCCGATGATCTGGAGGGAGTTCCGGCTGATACTTACTGCGTGTGGCGGCCGAACGAGGCGGCGGCGGAGGGGCGGTGCAAAAAGAGCAGCTCCACCGGCTCTCACTCCAAGAGATGGAAGTTCAAGGACCTGTTGCATAGGAGCCACAGTGATGGAAGCAAGGACCGGTTCTTGCTCTTGAGTAGCAACAGCGGGAGAAGAAAAGAGAACGTAGAGAGAGTTAAAGCAACGGCGGGGAGTCCTCAGAAACCAAAGCCGCCGGCATCCCCTCCGCCTCCGCCTCCGCCTCCACCTCCACCTCCACCTCCGAAGCTGTATAATCGGGACGGCGGGCAGAAGCGGCGGTCGTACTTGCCGTACAGACAGGACTTGGTAGGATTTTTCGCTAACGTAAATGGATTGAGTAAAAATCTGCAGCCCTTTTGAGATTTTTCAGTTTATCTGCAAATTATGAGGTTTGCATTATTTGAGTTAATGCATGTAAATAATATCAAAATATATAGTTTTTTTATTGTTTCTTTATTATCTTTTTTTGTAAATATATGTGGTGCAAACATGGTTCCATAGTTTTGTTTGTTTTATGGCTATAAACATTTGTCTTTTTTTGAGGATTTGTGTTGGAATTAAGGATAAATTATGGCGGGCTGGCTAAAAATTATCGTAATTATAACGATCATCTAACAAATACAGTTCGTGACAATCGATATTATTAGGGATATTTGTATATTTCAAATAATGAGAGGATAATTGTAATTTTTACAAATTTTTAGGGAGTTCGTTATAATTTTTCATAAAATTTATACAAGAACCAAATGGAGATATCCATGCTAATAGTTTTGAATGTATGAAATATTTTTTTTCAAAAATATTTTTTATAAATTAATATATATATGTTTTATTTACTTCAAAAAAATATTATATATATGCAATATATAAAATAAACTTTAAGATAAAATACGATGTCAAAATATTTAGCCATAATTCAAAATACTGATAAATTTTGAATATTAACTATGGTGAAATTTTAAAGTCTTGGCATTTGATTTTATTTGAGCATGATTTTTTAAAAATTATAATCATTTATGATATAGGGAATATGCAGAGAGATACTATAAATGCAAATATGCGAAGTACCCAATATTTAATGCTAGAATTGGAAACAAGAAATTGCATTTATTGTGATTACCAAAAAACAAAATTAAAAATAGATCGCACCCTAATGATTTAGTCTCGTGGTTAAAACTAAGGTTTTATTTTATGAATAAGTTCGAAGTCATAATTGTGAGTTCACGTATAGATATTAAGTCTTATTTTATAAGTTTATTATGATTTGTTTAAATTATATTAATTCAATATCGATATGTTGATAAAATTGATGTATTGTTAAATTATTTTAATATATTAATGTTTATCTTGTAATTATTATAAAAAAAAAACAAAGAATTGCAATTGTTACATATTTTTGGGGTTAAATGTATTTACTCCTACCAATGAGACTGAACTCACTTAGCAAAGTTGATGTCCTATGATCTTAGAGATCATGAGTTCAAATCCCACCAGGTGCGTGGAATATTGTATAGGAGGAGTTGGTTTACTGTATAGTAGGAGTTGTGTTGTCTACTATAATAATATGTGTTATTGAGCAAGATATAATTATTATAATAGTTTTTGTTAGATGTTGACATGAATAGTTGTACTTTTAATCAATTTATTTGAATTAATAATAGTCCATCCCTCACTTAAAAAGAAAATACAATTTACTCCATGCGATATGTGAAATGAATAAAATAGATTTAGCAAATTACTCCTTTTGTGTTTCAGACAAAATGAAGCAAAATACAAAAATAATTTATTATTTTTTTCTCACTGAATTCTTATTATTTATTTTATCATTAAAATATATCACAGAAGATAAATTATATTGTTTTTCATATTTTTTGTGTGTAGATGGAAAAGGAAATGTGAATGATTATGGCGGGTACTAACCGCGTCCATATTGGAATCTTGGCTGCGGGAAAAAGTGATGTGTGTGTGTGTGTGAACCGTGGAACAGAATGTTCTAATTTGTAAGAGTTGGGCGCTTCTATCTTCTATTTCTTTACTCAAACAAATCACCTTTTGTCCTCTTCCTTTCCATTTTTAAATAGTAAATCATTACCAGTTTTTCTAAATAATTTTATAATAAAAATTTATAAATATTTATCATTAATGATCATCTAACAAATACTCCAAATACTCATCTTCAATGAACTATTACGAGAAAATGTTTTTTAGACGTCTATTAATTTTAGAAGGATATTTTTAAGTTTTCAATACAATATTTATAATTATGATAAAATTTAATGAAGTCTATCGTAATTTACCCAATTTTTTAAATGCAAAACTAGACAAAACTCGCCAACCCCAAAAGCACGCTAATTTATGTATATCCATCTGAAAAGATAATGATACAAGTACAAAAAAACATTAATATGTCAACATACATACATGTCATCTATATAAATGTCTATCTTTGATTTTCAAGAACTACACACACAAAAGAGTAGGGTTTTTTGAATGTTTCTAAGTGATAATAATTACTTTAGTTTCTAGAAATAGAACCGCCCATGTGATTATATTTATTAATTCAATTTGGTCAAATTTATAATGAATCTAGCAATGAAAAATATGAATTATTTAATATATATATATATATATATATATATATATATTAAATAATGTGGATTGACAACAAGAATCTTATCCGCTGATTAACTCGATGTTGATTTTAGCAATATATCTTTACATAACTATACGTTTTTTTTTTTAGGAAATATTAAATAATTTATATCTGTAGTAATTTGACCTCTTATTATAAAATAAGGTGCTCGTCTAACACATATATATTACAAAGACCATTTTTAAAAAGAAACAAAAATAAAAAATTAACTTAATAGTGTAAATCCAACTTGGAATCCTTTCATTGATGTTCATCTTCTAGAGCATGGACCATGACCAATTTTTGCAGCTTTCACACTTCAAATCCAAAAATGACCCATAGAGATTACCATAATTCATATTGTTCATGTATTAAGATCTTGTCATTACCAAAAAAGTGAGGGACAAGTAATTAATTAATTTTATATTAAATTTTTTCGACGCCGATTTCTTGTGTTAAGTGTACTTAGGGTTTTATTAATTTTGATAAGCATAAATTTTCAACTAAGGGAAATTATTTAATTTATTGCCAAATCAACATTAGCCTAAAACTTGAGCTTCTCTTTGTTCTCAAAGTCAATAAAGATTTGGAGTTGGAAGACTATTTGAAAGGAAGAAGACTATTTGAACTACTCCCACTTGATCAATCCTATTTAATACTTTCATCTTGTTCAAGTTGATTGGTTGTCCTTTTCAAGTTACATGCTTGAGGAAACCTCAAATTGTTTGGAGGGTAAAAATGTCATATTCTCTTCTTTTAGGTTAGCTTACAATACGGACAGATATCAGATGTATTAAAAGATTTATTGATGACTCTACGACACTCAGTCAATCTTGAATTTTAGCCAATTTGATACCAAAGAGTTAGAATTTCGTATCTTATCAATGAAATTAGAGAGGCTATATAAGGAATTTCTAAAAAAAATAAAACTTTAAGGGTGGTGATTTTACAAATTTGCCCTTGACAAGTTACAAAATCAACACCATAATTTTAATTATATCTAAGTTCAAATTCAATATTTGGGGATGGTATTTTTCAAAGCCCTTTGCCATTTATTTCAAAATAAAGTTATAATCTTTAGCAAGTTGGAGCCATCTAACAAAAGTATATATGTCATGGGGTTTATTAGTTAAGTAAAACCATTAATGTCAATTTACTTGTTTGAGTAATTTCTTTAATAATATTCTTATTTTTATCTATAAAATCGACCTCATAATAAGTATTATCCTCGTATTCAGTAATTATATATTTCTACTTGATGGACATATATAAGATAAAATAAAAAGAAAATAAAATAAAATTTGTGTTTGGTTTCTGATGATGCTACGTTGATGAGATCAATATTAGACAACTTGTTCAAGTATTTGATACTTATGAGGTTATCTATAAAATAAATTTCAAATGGATAAAATTATCCTTCAAAACATACAAAATCCCGAAATGGGATAAGAATCTGCATATTTTTAATTATGACGAATATGGCATACACAATTCGACTTCATGACCTGATATGTAAACTACGGTCAAGAGGCCTTCTAGCATCACAGAGGCAATGACGTGGATTAAACACTCTCTGCCACATAAGAATCTCCTATAACTACCCGTTGTCATCCATTCATTTGAGGTATGCAATTATTATTCTAAGTTATAGCTCTTCTGACCCATATTTTTATCTACAACTCGAGCTGGCTTAGGGTTTTTCTCCAAAACTCGTCCAACAAGCCTAACATGCTCATCTTTTTGCCCTAATTTTCCTATTTCTACATCCTTTTTTGAGACATGGTTGTCCACGACTCGAACTAGTGGGATCTCGAATTGGTCAGATATATTTGCAGTTGAAATAAAAGTTTGAACAAGTGAAGTGGAAGTTCGTATTATTTTTTCAAGAGAAAAAAAAGAAAAGGAAAAGTTAAAGGGTAAGGGATGATGAGTTGACAGGGTGAGAATAGGACAAAATGAGACAAAAGGAAAGAGATGAAAAGGAATATATATAAATAATTGTGGGGGGGTGGGGGGGGGAAGGGAATTAAGGACACTATTCTTGGTCTTGGTCTTGTGTGTCAATTTATATACATGTCAATCCCCATTCCAAAAAAGCCTTCAACACAGCTTGGAAATTGGGGAAAAGGGTTGAGAATCTCTTGCCCTTTTTCCTTTGGACAAAATATAATTTACCCTCCTGTGATAGCGTAAATATACAAATATTTTTTTATAGAAAAAAAATTAGTAATTTATCCTCTTGTATTTTTTAAAATACAATAATTTACCCTCCTGTATCTTTTAAAATGAAGCAATTTAGTCCTTGTTTGATTTACTTTTTTCATAGAGGGATAATTTGCTCATTTACAATATCACAGGAAGGTAAATTGCATTAAACCCCTTTTTCTTCGCTACACAAACACTCTCTGATTTTTGTTAGTGATGTATATGAACAAATTACAAACAGTATAGTCCTCCACATTTTTTTGGAATTTAGTATCCCTTTATTGACGATTTATCATACTGTCAGAAACTGTATAGTCTGAACATAATTTTTGTTCAAGAAAAGATATAAACTATAACAATAAAAACTATGACATTTTCCATGACGGAATTGCATGTCATGCATTTCGAATCTGTAAGTCACGCCACCAATCATTGCGGGCTAGTTGTAAAGGTCGAACATTGCCATGTCTTCTATGAAGTGTCGATGTGTGTCTCCGAATGAATTTGGGTTCCAATTCTTGGTTAATTGGCCGTCGTGCAGTGCCTCTATGGTCTACTATAGGAACCAAAGCCACTCTACTGACTCAAGATCGATTCATAGTGCACGTCACTCGTAACTTTTCCATTTTTATAACCGAAGAAGAAAAAAAGAAAAAAAAATCTTCAAGTCATGAAGATGGCCAAAAAAAAAGTAGCCATATTTCCATTAATTTGCCATAATTTCCGGGTATTTAGCCACAGAAATCTATAAAGTGGAGAGGAGAAAAGGAAGAAGATAATTGAGATTGGAGTAGATCAGTTCATAGCAGCAGCAATAGCTATGAGTTTTCACATATATCATCTCTCTTTTTGCTCCTTTTGCAGTGTGCAAAGAGAGTGTAAGTTCCCACCCATATGCCTATATCTCTTTGAAAACTTAACCAAATCCTCATGACTTGACCCCACCACAAATTATATTTTTGGTACATATGGCAGGATAATTTTCAATTTAGTCTTATTTGTTATGATTTTTTTCACGTTATGTCTCATAATTTGAATTTTGTTTTTAGTTTTAGTCCTCAAGTATATTTTCAATTCAATAATTAACAGAGCTGTTATGGGGCACGTGCTTTCTCCATTAATTATTACACGAAAAATACACGTGAACACTGATATTGAGAAAATTTCAAGTTATGGGATGCAATATGAGAAAATCGTAATAAATTGGACTACGTTGAAAAATACCTAACATATGAGATCAAAAATACAATTGTTCCTGCTCTTACCCCTCCTCCCAAAATTAGGCTTTGTATTTTCAAAACTTGATGATAGTTAATATATAATTTTATATACTTTTAAAATAATTATTGCGTTAGTTATTTACCACGAAAGCTTTGTGTTTGAACTTGTGCAGCAATCTTGCACATATAGGTGTTGGTCTATTTTTTTTTTTCTTTTTTTCTTTTTTAACATTATAATTATCACTGGGATTAAGATGCATTAGACCCACTGTTTTTTGTCCATCATCCTAACCTCACTTGATGCACGTGGCCTTGCCGTTAGCAATTTAATGGTAGTACAAAAAGTGCAAAAGGAGATTATTTTCTTGTACATTTTAAGTTATTTTTTAAATTATGGTACCAATATAATAAGAAATTCTAATTATGGTCCCAAAATAATAAAAAATATATATATCTTTTTTTATCTCCTTCACACCCCTTTCCTGTGAAGGCGTTTGATTTAACGACCACCTAAGCCTTGTCATTAAATTTTTAATAAAAGTACTAAAATTACAAATATTTTATTATTAAAATATTTATTAGGGTAAATTACAATAACCTTCCCTAAGATTTGGTATATTTACGAATACCCCCTCGTTATTTAAAAATTATCAATACTTCCCTAATTTTAACGCCCATCTAATAATTAGGCCAATTCGTTAGGTTTTCATCCATTTTTTGTGGTGAACTGACCAAAATGCCCTTATGGATTAAAAATTATAATTTTATTATATTTTTTTAAATTTTTTTATCATTTTTTCATCCACCCCGTTCGACTTTTTTTATGAGTTTTAAATTTAAAAAAAAAATAGTAAGGGTAAAGTTGTCCGTATCATATCTCTATTTAAGGATTACATAATTTCATCAAATATTGAGGATATTTATAATTTTTTAAATAATAAAAATATATTTATAATTGTCAATAAAGGAGATCGTTTTAATTTATCTTATTTTTTTAAATGATGATACCAATATTGCGAGTTCGTGGTTGTGGTATCAAATTGCAATTTTCTGTATTATAAATAAACAAAATTGGAAGCAAAGTGGAGGGCCAAATCAATTTATGTTAGTTGTTACAATGTCCACTCATTTTTTAATTGGATTTGACAGCTAGAGATTCAACTTCCTTCTCAAGTGCTTCCTTCAACTAGTTGCATTTATTCAACTATAATAATTTATTTATTTATACCTAATTTTTTTTATTATTCCTCAAAATGCACAGTGAATTAAATTGGGCTAATATAACCCACAATCAAATTAAATCAATAAAAAAAATAAACTAATTCGATCCAGACCCGCTTGAGATCGGACTGGTCCTTGCCAGTTTCAAAAATCAATATCTGGAATCAGCTCAGCTTAGTGGCCAAGGACCATCTGTCCTCAACTGGGCTTGATGAATTTTTTTTTTTTTTTAATGCATGATATATATTTTTATTTTATTCTTTTAAATTAATTATTCTGATAGTTTTTTAACTTTTGAACTCTAAAACTTTTATCTTTATTGTTCTACTTCTAAATTTTTAGTAATTTAATTCAATACTCTTTTTTTTAAAAAAAATATTTGAAATTTAGTATCATTTAAGTTTATTATTGTAAGCTTGTTAATCAAATTATTATTTAAGTTTATTATATATTCTTAACTATTATTTTTCTATACATAAATTTTCATGTGATTTAACTTATTATTTATTTATTTTATTCTAATTATAAATTTCAATAATTATTTAAAAACAAAAACCTCAACATCATTAACAAAAAAATAAAACAAGCACATCTGGGGGTTTGGGCCTGGTCTAAACCTCAATTGGGTCGATCTATGGACTGGGTCTGGATAAAAACATGGACTCAATTTTGTTCATTTAAAGGCCTATGACCACCCCAAAACTGGTCATGAATGTTAGTATGTGGGTCTTGAATCGAACTTTTTTGGACTGGTCCGTACCGGTCCTGAACCGAACCGTCCCACTGTGTTCCTTGAACTATTCCCACATAAGAATTATTGTAAGTAGGGTTGATCTACAATACGAGCAAGTAGTTAGAATTTTTTGTAAAAAAAAAAAAAAAAAAAAGCAGAAAAAGTGATTTTTTACATACAAATCAATAACCTTGACTCAAAAAGATAATAATAATATATGAAATTAAATCTAAAAAAGTTATATATAATATTAAATAACTTACCATATATGTATATGGGATGGGGATGGAATTTACAGCAAAAACTAGAGCATACATTAAGATCAAATAAAATTATAATATTTTCATTAATTTATTTGTTTTGACTTAATTACATAATTAAGTTGAAATAAAACTTAAAATAAACTATTATACGCCTATTTGTTGATATTCAGAAAAATAAAAGAATAAAAATTTATATTTACGCTCAATTGACTTATTATTAACCTATTAACCAAATTATATTACACCTTTATAAGGGTAGTTTCATAAAAAAAAAATTTGTTTGACCTACAATAGGTGTAATGAGTCAATCAAGGTAATAAGAACTTTCATCCAATTTTTTTACCAATATCAATAAATTCAATAAATTTTTATTAACAAAAGATTTTATATTTGACATAATAAAATATAAGGATACTAAATAATAATTACATGAAATTTATATGTAATTATACCAAATTTTAAAGGGGCGGTGTAATTATCCCTTATATGTTTTACTATAACCTAAGCACAGACCATTACAGAAGGTTGCACGCAGGTCCAGTTAGCTTTAGTGGACTTAAATCTTTGGGCCACTTTGGACTTTTTGTGGGCTAGATTTGAGAAGTTGGTCAGTTTTAAATATTGTAGCACGCAGTTTCTGCAAGCATATAAAAAGAAAATCAAAATATGAGATGAAGGAAAAAAAATTGTGAAAATATACTAACATTGTGTGAAGTGTATAGAAAGAAGAAAGTTTGTGAAAAAAAAACAAAAAAGGGAAATATGGGTAAAATGAGAAATAAAAAATAACTTATATTGTGGATTTATTGAAAATGTGAAAGTTTTTTAGGGAAAATAATATGGAGAATGTGGTGAGAAGAATCAATTGTAATTGTGGTTTTTTAAAAAAATATGAAAATTGGTGAGGAAAAAATGTGAAGAATGTGAAACAGAAATACGGAGCAATTAGGTTGAGAGAGAAAAAATAAATTATAATATTATTAAAAAAATATTGAAATTAATGTTATGACCAATTTTTAAGGGACAAAATGAATTAAAGGATAAATTTGAATATTCAAAAATTGGTACGATAAAAAGATTTTTTTTTTTTTAATTGTATAGATATTATACATGATACAAATTAAATTATTAATTAATAATTTAGTACTGATTGACTAGGCAAATTTTGAAAATAATCATTTTTTACATTAAAAGATCCGACCTGAATTTGAAACATTAACCTGATAATTACGCTATAAAAAAATTTATTATTGTGTACATTTTTAATGGATAAGTTTAAAAGTCATGGTAAATAACTATATTAATTATAGTTAGATAAAATCGATGAAAAAACTTAATTTATCTATCACGACAATATTTATTGTCATTGTAGTGAGTCATAATAAATATTAGCTATGACGAATATTTTAACCATATTCATAAAACTCACGACCAATTAACCATGATTAAATGTTGTATTCGTTTTAATGTTAGGCTTATTATGGAAGATTGACAGAAGAAAGAGTTGAATTTTATTTTTCTTTCATACATGGAAAAACATGGTGATCATTTCATTTTCAAGATTTGTACCCTTGCTGTTCTTCCCTAAATTACAATCCTCTCCTATTCTTAGACCTATACTTGCATGCATGCCCATTGGCAACATAAAAACAATGTGATTTTTCACCATCTATTTTTTGATGGTAGACCATCACAAATGCTCACATATTCCCTTTCTTCTATGCTACAATGGCTTCTTGCCCAACCCACCCACCCCCAATCTCTACATATCTCTAGTGCCATCTGGTGTCATACAAGAGCAGGACTCAAACCGGCCGACGGCTGCAGATTGGCAGCATAGTTGCGTGCCCACAAGTCGTAGTGGATGATTTCCTCGAGCGAAGGGGATGCCACCAGCTCTGCTCGGTGCTTATCGCACGTTAGCTCCACGACTCTGAATATGTCAAGATAACCGATTCTGCAAGAGGAAAAGAGATCCGTCAGTGGGTTAGTTTCTGTATCATCTTGGTTTTCCGTTGAGATTACATTTATGAGTTAGCTATTGCAAAGTACTAAAGAACGTCAAGGATGGAATGGAAAGAACTCACTGTTCATTGATGAACATTTCCACGGCCTTCTCGTTGGCTGCACTAAGAACCCCAGTCATGGTTCCTCCTGCTCGTCCAGCAGCGTAAGCTAGATCCATTGACGGGTATTTCACGTTGTCGGGGATCTTGAATGTAAGAGAGCCGAGCCTGAATAGTCAAAATCAGAACTCAGTTCTATGAAACCAAAATGGTGGATGTTAAAAACTCAAGTTGCTGGATAAGTTAAGTATAGCATTTTGTAATCTTGATATAACGGGAACGATAGTTACTTGCAAAGATTGAGGCGAGGCCAAGTAATCTCAGAGCAGTAAATTCTCTCAGGCCATGACAAGGTGTATAGAATTGGCAAACGCATATCGGGCCACCCCAGTTGTGCCAGCACAGACGAATCCTGAAACGATTCAAGTAGACAGAAATGATGTTATGTTCTGTAGATTGAGCAAGAACTTTACGCAAAGCAGCTTTCACGTAACCTATAGTACCTGAGTCTCAATCATTGAATGTATGATGGATTGAGGATGAATAACGATCTCGATGTCATCATATTCAGCCCCAAACAGGTAGTGGGCTTCTATAACTTCTAATCCCTGTAGACAAAACGAATTACTTATCTCGATGTCATCATATTTATTCATTGCTCATCGAGCATTATGAGTAAAGGACAAAGTGGAAACTACCTTGTTAAAGAGCGTGGCAGAGTCTACCGTAATCTTTTTTCCCATGTTCCAGTTGGGATGTTTTAAAGCATCTGCTACTTTAACATCTTTTAATTTATCGACTGGCAAATCCCTGTCATTGACAGCATTACCGGTTATATGCTAGGATTCAGCACGATTGAACTAGAGAAACAAACATACAAGTAGAAAGTCACTGTACCTGAAAGCACCGCCAGATGCAGTCAAAATAACGCGCCTGAGAGCACCTTCCGGCAAGCCTTGTATACACTGAAAAACATTTCTTTTCAGCTCTTAAACAGTACAGTCGGCGACAACTATATAAAAATTAATTGCTGATATGAAAGAAATTACACAAACAAAAATTGTGGAAATTCAGACAATGTTAACTATTCTAAACATACCTGAAATATGGCAGAATGTTCAGAATCTGCTGGAAGAATCTTGACATTGTGCTTGTGAGCAAGAGGGAGGACAAATGGGCCTCCGGCAATTAGTGTCTCTTTATTGGCCAAAGCGATGTCTTTTCCAGCTTCTATGGCGGCCACTGTAGGCTAAAAAATCAAACATAGATATCATCAGCTTCTAGAGAGTTTACTATTGCAAAAACTTATGTATATGATGCAAAAACAGCAGAAGTGCAACTTGGAATTCTGGAGGAAAATCTCTGACAAAACATCAATCAGGAGTAGTACAATGGCACCTTATAGTTGAAAGAATTGCCAACAAGCATGTTTTGTTCTTATTACCCAACACCAGCAGACATTTTTTGAATTCAGAATCCATGTACGCTCTAGAAATTTGGCGACCCTAAGGGAAGACCAGCAATTCCACTAAATATGTTCAGACAGGGTTATATATGTATTTGGTTTGTACAAAATAAATCTGTACGGATGTGCCTACTCATGCAGATGATGCATCGGAACACAAAGACAAACGGACATGTATTTCAATGTTAAAGATACAAATTTTTGTGAAGACTAATGGAAGCTGGTACTAACAATGATAGATCCCTGTTGCTTCATATATTCTACCAAAGTGCACCAAACAATTTTACGTAGAAACATTGAAGTATACCTTCAAACCTGCACAGCCAACAATTCCTGTGACTACGGTAACAGCGTCTGGATGGCGAGCAACCTGGGGTGTAATATCATTAATGAGGAGCTCGGAAATAGATTAGTATCTACGAACTGCACAAAAAACTAATGAACATAGAAAAAGCTAACCTCGACGATTCCCTGCTCTCCAGGAATGATCTCAGGCTTGTCTTCCATATCAGCCAGAGCCTCCTTCAACTCACCAACTAATGACTCATCTCGAACGGAAACTAATTGTGGTTTAAATGTCTTAATCTGCATGATGAGACACCCAGTTAACAAACTAGCAGATTGTTTTGATCAATCATCATTAAGATACATGATATCTTCTCCACGAGGTTTGCTGTTTATGCATGTGTAAGTTCATGAAATTTCAGGCAACATGGATGATAAGAATCAAACGTTTCCTAAAAATATCAACTTATGATTTAATCACCTGATCAGCAAGAAGAGTAACATTGGAACCAGCTGCAAGAGCGACAACTTTAAACTTATCTGGATTCTCGGCAACTATGTCTAATGTCTGCAAATAACAGAATTAACTCATTAGCAACCGACCATGTTTGACACAAGCCAAGAAACAAGATTGAGGCCCATCAGCCACAGATCATACCAAGAAGGAAAAACAAAGTCAAATAAGTCTTAGATGTCGGCAGCAGAAAGCCAGATTCAAAAGCAGCCATAGAACATTGAAAATACAGCCATGATCAGATCATCAGACAGGGGCATGTGCATAAAGACTTAAATAAGAAGTTTGGTCAAAGCATTAATCTTTGCACAATATAAGTATATAACTCAACATAATATATCACACCTGAGTTCCAATAGATCCAGTTGATCCAACAATTGAAATAGGCTTCGGGCCGTCCCAACTTTTACGGCCCGGCTCAACAACAGCCCGACCGGGCCAAGCCGGAGGAGGTGGCTGTGCCAAGCAGAGAACTCTTTTAGCAGCAGTACATCCATTTTCCTTCTTCTTGAGTGCAAATCCACCTGCAGAAAATCCAAGAGATTTAGAGAATCATTAATAACTCAGCATCTCAAACCAAAACAGAAACAGAAGATATTTTGAAACAATCTTGACAGGGCGGATTTACCAAAGGAAAAACGGATTCTTTGATGGGATTATAAGTCAAAATTGCAGCAAAAAACATCAGCATCAACACAATTCAATCCCAAAAGAAAAGCAAAAAAAAAAGACAAAAAAAAGGGATCTTGGGGTGGTGGCACATTAAAAAAAAGACCTATAAGAACAAGAAACCTGAAAATCAACTAAAACAGTGACTTCGCCCGAAAAGAAAAAAGAAACAAAACAACAAAAACAACAAAGCACTTCTGTACGAGCAATTCTTATCCAAATCACACAGCAACAACTTACCACCTCATAATCCACATGAAAAGGCAAAAACTTCAAATCCCAGATTCTTAAAACCCAAAAGAGATTAACTACACACAAACATACATTGGAGCCCGGAGTTCATACCTTGGAATTTGAGATGATTAAGGCTGTAATTCGACTTGGATGAATCCAAGAACGAAAGGGTCTTAATTTCAGTTGGAGACAGCATGTTTAGAGCCATAGCTTTCTCAAAAACAACCCGCTACCCAGCAGAAAACTAAAGAATCAAAAAGGCCCTTCTCTCCCTTTCTGTTTATCTCAAGAACAAGAACGAAAGATACGTGTAGCGAATACGACTGTACTTTCGAGTTAGTCTCAGGATAGCAAAATATAAAGCTACTGCTGACAAGAGAGAGAGAGAGAGAAGAGAGAGAGAGGTGCGTTGAATAAACCTATGGCTAGTGAGTAGCACCGGTCTTATAAGGAAGCTTAGGGAGACGTTTAACATACACTGAAAATGACCCAAACTATGCAATTTCTCGTTTATTTCATGCACCTTTTTTTATAACATAAGATTGTTTTTATCTCTTGTAATAAAAAAAGGCAATTGCCTTTTACTCTCAAATACCTAATCTATACTATTTATTAAAAGGCAGTCCTCTACTGTAATTACTACCGTTGATATAATAGGAAAAAGTTGTAATTTTAATCTTGTAAATTAAGGGATGACATTTTTAGTTTTATACGAATTGATTTTTTTAATTTAGTCATGTAACTTTATGATTTGACAATTTTAATCATTTTTCGGTCAACTTGGTAGGAAATTGCAATTTTAGTCCTGCAAATAAATTCATGTATGACCAAAAATGTCAACTCTCCTAAGTTATAGGACTGAAAATGCCAGTGTCCCTTAAGTTACAGGACTAAAAACACAATTTAATTAAGACATTTGCAAATCACATGCATTTTGCCCAGAAAATGGATGAAAATTACCAAATTTTAAAGTTACATGACTAAATTGATAAAATCAATTTGTATAGGACAAAAAATATCACCCCCATAAATTATAGGATTAAAATTGTATTTTTTTTTTCCTATTTAATATTGCATCAAGATTGATAGATTTGCATTTGCGAAAGATTCAGTAAACTGATTTCAAAAATAATTTCATATTAGAAAATTTTGAAATCTATTAATATTTAAAAAATATAATTGAACTATTTCAAACTATCTAAATGAATTCAAATGATTTATTGTTAGGTATTTAAAATCCATAATTTCAAATTTATAAATCCAAAAGCACCCTAAATTGTCATCAATTGCACTTAATTTTTTTACAAATAATTATTTTTTTATACATATTGGATGTGAATTTATTTTATTCATTTTTATCTTTGTTTAATTAAATTAATATAATAGAAATTAAAATCATATCACATGCATCGAACGTGTTTCAATCGTTGATATAGATCTACAATGGCTTTTGCATTAATTAATTGTGCATAATTTGTGAGGAAAGAAAACTTGGCATACATATAAATCATGATATATAGGATTTATAATAAACCTTCTTAAGTAAATGGAACTTGCAAGAAATCATAATAAATTAATATGCAATTGAAATATAAAATTTCTTGCTATATTACTCTACCTAATACTTTTATAAATAATAATATGAATTTAAATTTTATAAATATATATGTCTATATACTTTTAATAGTTTTTATTGGTTTGTTTCTTTTAAAATGTGTTTTTAATTTAAAAATATTAATTATTTTAGTATTTGATATCTCAAAAAAAATTCAAAAATAAATGCATGCAATGCAATATAAATAATGAAAAGTATATTATATACAAGAATTTCGATAATAATTATGTGGGCCTTGAAAATAGAGAAATGAGAGGAAAATTATTGTGTAATAATTAACACTATGATTCTTGAATTTTAAATAATTTAATTATTATTATAATTATTTTTTTATTTGGAGAAAAATGGGGTGAGGGGTAAAAAGACAAATGAGGGAAGAGACGAAGAGGGAATCAAGAACATCGCGTGGACTGCGTGGGGGTATTCTTTATGTTTTTTATACCTTTGTTTCCTCAAATGCCCTTTTTAAATAAATAATAATATATTTAACTTTAATTAATTTTTTAATTAATTATAATTTCGAGAATAGATGATTCCCTCTCCCTTATCAAAAGGTATTCTCTTGTTGCAAAGTCCAAGTCGAAGAAAGGCTTGTTTGTTTTGTCTTCTTTATTCCTAGTGCTTGTGATAGTGAATTTTGGCTACATCTGAAGTGAGTTTTATGAGGGTTTGAGGTTATCTTTAGCATTTCTTGAATATGACTCCTCCAACAAATATGAAAATATAAATTTAAATCATTGTTTCTTTAGACAATTTTTTTTTACTCTGTGATGGTTGGATTGGAATTCTCAGTATATCCATTTAGCCCTTTATTGCAAATAGATTAATGAATTTTATTTTTACGTATTATCTTGACGTGACTTGTTTAATTCAATATGTCTATTTAGTTTTTATTGAAAGTAAATCAGATATTTCACTTTTATGCATTATCTTGATGTGATAGATTTAACTAAATTATTAATATGAATAGCTTAATCGGTACATATTAGGTGAAGAGAATTTTGATGGACTTTATTGTAGTAATCGAACATGTTAACCTATCTAACTGGTTTGAATTTTTTTTTTTTTTTTTGTTTTTCAAAGGTGGTAATTACCATGCCACTCTGTACTCCATAAGTATAGGGTGATTAGATGAGTTAGCTAAAGTATTACAGGTTAATTGTATTTCGGCTACGTCTTTGTATAAATCCAAATAACATACAATGAAAAATTTGAACCAACTCGAGGTCATCTAGATGATTCTGAAATCGAATAGGTGTCAAGGATATTTGAGAAGACAACACACACCGGGCTCACTGAGAAGTCTCCAACAAAGACCCTCTCATGCTTAAGTTAGGCCAATTTGGGAAAAAAAGTTCCAAGAGCTCGATCTTGAAAAACATAGCTGCCATTATGATTGTCTACCCATATAAAGAGAGTCCAAGTGCCCATACTCATAAAAACCCACGTGGGAATCGGAGATCCTAGCCATTATCCGTTTAGTGATTGACGGTCCTTGAAACGGGTTCTTGAGTTGGGTCGCACCGGCTTACACCCGGCTTGATGCTAAAACACACGTATCCTATTTTATTTCACTATTTTCCCTTAGAGAGGGGTGTTTATGTCCTTCTACACATTTTACTATATTTTACCTCCATCAAAATCTTTTTTTTTTTTTAAATATGCCTACATCATTTCTCTACTCCATTTTATCAATTATGGTTAATTAAATAATATAATGAAATTGGATGTATTTGGAAGAGATCACAAGGTCCAAACTACTTCATTTTAAGAGTTAAATGAATAAAAGAAGTGCACGCGCACCCCTCGTGTTACACTTTTTGAATAAGTGTGTGTGTTTTTAGACATTTTCCACAATTATCTCCCCTATTATGATCACATGCAATATATATATATATTTTTCAAACGTCAAATTTGATGTACTGCCTAAGTCAAATCAATTTCATCCATTTATTAATAATATTATGCAAATTTCAAAACTTTATACTTACTATATTCTTCACTATTATCCAAATATTCAATATGAAACTTATTCAACTATTACTTATTTATACTCAAATAGTATTTTTTTTTTAAAGTAGTAATTGTATAATCACATCAATATCTTAATAAAATAAGCAACGGAAAAAATATTCGATAAATATATCAATATAACTTTTAAGAACAATGAAATAAGTTACTTTAGCTAAACCCACATAATATAAGATAAATATCCGTATGCCTGGTGGAATTCTAATCCATAAACTCAAATTTATTTACGATACCACAATTTTGACCATTAGACTCAAATTTATATAGTAAATCAAGATAACAATGAGTGTCGGTGACTAAATTTAGGACGAATAATCATATATTGGCCGCACCTAAGGAAAATTAAAATATATATTTGAAATGGGATTTAAATTTAAGAATATTTTTTAATTATGTATTTTAGGGTTTTGTTCTGAACGATTCGATCAAAATCTCGTTTGGAGTACAAATTAAATACTTCATATTTTTATAGAATCAACAAAATACATCAAAACATTAAACATTTAATCAAGTTTATTTTATGATCAAATATTTAATTTAAAGCTAAATTAATGATAGTAGCAGCCCTAGATTAAATAATTAAAAATGGCTGTCATAGGATGGAAGCAAGTTGATTAGGGGGACAATTGCATTTTGGTCTTATATAATAGGCTTATTTTTAATTTAGTCCTATTTGTTAGATTTTTTTAATTTAGTTCCATATGTTATAAAAATTCTTAATCTTAGTCCCAAGTCACTTTTTCATCTAATTTCTAACGAAAAAGTCATTTTTTTTCATTCATTTCGCGTTTCTTTTTCTTTAAAAGTTGGGCGAAAAAGTGATTTCGAACTAATATTGAATTTTTTTAAAAAATAAATAGGACTAAATGTGAAAAAAAATCCAATAATAGGACTAAATTAAAAATGAGCTTATTATACCGGAATAAAATGCAATTTTCCCTTGATTAGGTTAAGCATAATTAAAAGAGTTGAAATTTTGACCTTTTTTTTTAGTAATAATATAATTAGAAAATTCCTGAATTAATTAATGTTTTGAAGGATAGGAGTAAAGATCTTTTAATAAATTAAGTATTAATTAGAGATTTAGCATCAATTAGGCATTGCTTGATTAATAAGATTGATGCCTCACGATAAATAGATTGTGGGTCCCACTCCATAAATATAAGTGAATGTTTATTTTTTATAGTAATTTTTATTTTCTTATTTTATTAATTTGAATTATAGATGTATTAAATAATATCAATAAATTATGACTATAAAAATAAGTACTACTACTACTACTACTACTACTAATAATAATAATAATAATAATATTATTATTATTATTATTATTATTATTATTATTATTATTATTATTATTATTATGTATTTTTCTGTTTTGGGAACAAAAAAAAAATAATAGGTAGTTGTTGGGATAAGGAATCTGACAATAAATAATTACTAGTGGAGAGCAAATGAGTTGACCTCAACATTATTAAATAAATAAAAAATTGATTGCCCCATCTAAACGCCATTAAGAGTATTCCATATTTCTAATATATTAATAGACTAATTATACTGTCCTATCTTAAAATTTAATGTAATTATATTTAAATTTTTTGTGATTTGAAAAATTACATTTAATACTCGTGATATTTATTTTTATCTAACAAATAAACTCATTGATTACTTAAAATCCACCGAATTTGCTAGTATTAAAAAAATAAATTAAACAAAATTATATATTTAGCCATGATTGACTTAATGTTGATACTGCACGTCAAATAATTTTTTAAAAAATAAAATTATTAGACTTATATGTAATCAGAACGAATAATATTTTATACAATGAGACAACTATTAGATCGCGAGACAAATCAATAATATTGGCTAGTGTACAGAAGTGGTCAAAAGTTGGACAATCAAAAGCTTTGAATTCAAGATGTGGAAATTATGGAAATAAATATAGTGACGTATAACATTTTTTAAGTTTGAATTAGGTAATTTGTTGTGAATAACTACAATGACTTTTTCGCCTACGAAGTCCACCTCAATTGGCGAAGTTGAGGCTCTGTAATTTTAGAGGTTATGGGTTCGAACCTCTCAGGAGTGATTGGTTATTGTAATAATATGTGTTATTAAGCATAATATATTTATTGTAATAGTTTTTGTTAGATATTGATGTGAACAGGAATAATTGTACTTATAATCGATTTATTTCAATTTGATGTATATGTGTCATATAATACACATTCATTTACAAGTGTAAAAAAGTAATTTTAATATATAAGTCATAATAAATATATACATTCTACCACACTACATAACTTACAACACCACTATAGATACCAGAAATATTATTTTTTTATGGAGGTTACTATTCACATGATTTGACTACTCATAATACTATTATCCAAAGATTTTCTCTCTACATTTAAATATTCACCTGATACGCAGTTGTGTAGAGGGTAAAATTTACATCTCATCCTTTAATCAAACATACTTCCACATTATAATTAATAATAGTTCGTCGCTCTTATCTAAAAAAAAAAGTACAGTGAAGTTTTCTAATAATTTAGGTTCATTATTTTTTTTTTTTTTATAAATAAGGATAACAACTACAAAAACAAAAAATTGCCAGCAGAGATTGTGGTGGTGGAAATAGATTGAATCCCATCTGATCCTATGATTGAACAGTGCAAATGCAATTTTTTGTATTATTTAATCCCTTTTTATAATTATTTTTAGGATTAAATTTCATAGAAATCATGTTTTGATTAAAAAATCATAGTTTGTAGCATTTAATCTTGCAACAATTATAATTTAGGGATAATTACACTTTTCTCCTATGATATTTAGTTTAATTATATATAAACCTCCTATAATTTAAAAAATTACATCTAGTACCTCTAAAATTTAGTTCCGTCTAACAAATAAGCCCCTCAATTAGTGAAAATTCACTGAATTTATTGATATTAATAAAAAATTGAATGAAAATCAATATTTATCCTCGATTGACTTATTGCATATCTAACAAATCTTTCGTGACTTAACTATCCTTATAACAATGAAGATATACCTAATCACATGCATTAACTTGTGAAGATGTCGAATGGTAATTTGGTAGTAAAAAAAAAATTATTTGACCTGCAATAAATCAATAATAAGTCAATCGTGAATAAATATGAATTTTTATCCAAATTTATGTTAGTATCGACAAATTCTATTAATTTTAACTAACGGAATAATTTATTTATTAAAAAATTGTTGAGGGTCAATTTGGAAACCTAATTAAATAAAAAATTAAGGAAAAAAAAAAAGATGTTTGTTTGTTTATTATGGGGGATGGGGTGCACTTCATTGGATTTCCCCATGACTGAAAATATATATTATTAAAAAAGCAAAACTCCAATCTCCAAGTGACAACTCTTAGTTTCTTGAAGATGTAAAAAAGGATAAACCTAAAAAGCAAACACGTTTTTAGCCGTAGATTGTGATACTTATGACTGGTAACGCGTGTTCTAATCACTGCCATTCTCCTTCAGCAAATGCTCCGCCAAAGCCCACCACTTAGCACCAATCAACTTAATTAGTGCACTAACTGTTTTTTTTTATTAAAATATATTAAAATATATTTTAAAATAAAATAAACTATATAAATTAATACATTATATTTAAAAAAATAAAATAAAAATAATCAACTTTATATATTATCGACACAATAAAAGGATTAGTGTGCTGGTATTAAAATAACGTGATGTCACTTTTGCCAAAAAAAAAAAAAAAAAAAAGAGAAAAGGTCATTATAATTAATTTTTAAAATTATCTTATTAAGAGTACAATTGTCATATTTAGAAATTAGTGTAACAGTATTGCTAACCTCTGTTTAATAGTGTAAATGACTTTTTTTTTTCTATATATTAGCAGTTGTGGCACGCAATTCCACGTGCATATAATAAAAAAAATCATGCTTTAAAATATATTATAAATAAAAAAAATATATAAACCAACACATTACATTAATAAAAAAAAAAAAATTATGAATTAACGTAAATTCTGAAAAATTGAATAAGTTAGTTATTTTATCTTGAAGAGCATTTTTTATTCCACAAAAAATTGGTGCAGCAGCGTCATTAAATTAGATTGTAAATAAGAATATATAAATCAGTACATTATATTAATAAAAAAGAAAAAATATTAATTAATTCAAAATTTGAAAAATTAATAAATTAGTTATTTTATCATTAAAGGGCATTTTTTACATTATAAAAAATGAGCGTAACGGTGTTATTAACCGTCATTTGTAAGTGTGTAGGGATTTTTTTATATTAGTATAGATATTAGTAAAGATTAAAGATAATTAGACTGCCTTCCCGTAAATTCGGTGCAATTATATGTATATCCTTTGTAATTTAAAAAATTACATCTAATACCTCTGACATTTATTCTTAACTAACAAATAGGACCCTACATAGTCGAAACTCGCAGAATTTGATATTAACAAAAAGAGTTGCATAAAAATTCATATTTATCCCCTATTAACTTATTACTGAATTATTTAAGTCCAACAAATATTTTCCATCCAACACTTATAATAGTGAAAATATACATCTTCAAATGCATTATTCTATGAAGATGTATAAGAATAGTTTGTTCGAAAAATATTTATTTGATTTTCAATGGTGAATAATAATTCAATAGGAGGTTAAACAAAAAATTTCGTTCAAATGTTTTGCAGTTGTAGCATGCGATTTTACACACTAAATTTAAATTAACAAGCACGAAAATCATCTAATTTCTAAACGAAAGGGTCCATCACACGCAGATTATTAATTAAGGAGAGCACTTAATTGACGACTCTCCCTTTTTTATCTGTCATTTTTTTATTATTATTTCTTTTTTTTCTTTTTTCAATCTCTAACTATCTTTCCCTCTTTCCTTACTATACACACTCAGTGACCTCTCACAACCATTATTATTTTACTATTATTTATTATTTATTTAATATGTATATTTTTAAAAAATAATAATTATATTATTTAAATTTTAGTTGCATGCACACCACAAATTACTAATATATATTTATTATTTTGGTTTGGTTGAAATGTATTTGTAGGATTTGATCACGTAACGTAAGTGAGAGAGTGAATCACGTGCATGCCACGTGTTGAGACAATTCATGTGATACATGCCCGCCCAACATTTGCGTTGACATGACAAGTGGGGTATGAATGTGTTTGGTGACCAAAAATTAGGAATAATAATCCAAAATACCCCCACCCCACCCACCCCACCCCACCCCATACATCTTATATACATACACACCAATTCTCTATATGCATTCATATACTTATACACCTTTGGAAGTAATTTTCGTATAAATACAGTAATATATATTAGTTTTAATAAATAGGATAAATTAAAAAGGAGATTTGTCATAATTATAAATACATCCTCAATATTCTTTTAAAATTAACGATCGTTTAAAAAATACCCTCTTCTGACAGCCCATTAAACGGAGCATTTGTCTCTAGAGGGGTACTTATAAAATTTTCAGATAACGATGTGTATTTGGAATTGTGACAAACCTTTAGGAAACCCGTTGTAATTTACACTAATAAATAATTGTATATATATCTTTATATCATCATAAATATAAGGGATAATTACACTCCCCTCTCTTGATGTTTAGTGTAATTACACGTAGACCCCCTGTAGTTTGAGAAATTACATTTAGCACCCCTAAAGTTTACTTCTGTCTAACAAATTAGTCCCTCCATTAGTTAAAATTCATTAACTTTACTGATATTAATAGAAAATTTGAATGGAACTCTATATTTACCGATAATTGACTTATTATTTACTTATTTTAGGTCAAATAAATTTTTTTATTGTCAAATTACCATCATACGTCTCCACGCGTTAATGCATATAAGGGGGTATATCTGCACCGTTATAAGGGTAGTTTAGTACAAATAAAATTGTTTGACCTACAATAAGTCAGTAATAAGTCAATCGATGGTACATATCAATTTTCATTCAGCTTTTCTGTTAATATCAGTAAATTTAGTGAATTTTGATTAATGGAATGACTAATTTGCTGGATTGAAGCAAACCTCAGGGGTGATAGATGTAATTTTTCAAATCACAATAGATCTATGTGTAATTATATTAAATCTCAGAGAATGAGAATGTAATTATCCCTAAATATAAATTACAATGAACAATTAATTTTATAATAATTTATTATGAGGCAACAACTACTCCTATAAAAATAGAAAGAGAGTGGGTATCTGGAAATATTTGGTAGTGAATAATTATTAAGAATATTGGAAGTGGTCCAAAAAAGAGGCAAAAATGATGTAAATATAAAGAAAAGCACATGGGATATGGATGTGTGAATATATGTAATGTATAGCATAAATATTAAAAAGAGAAGGCAAGGAGCACGAGTCCTTAAACAATATCAACATTCTGAAGCCGGACAACTCAACTTTTCATGCCAGAAATGCTGCTTCAAACATTCCATTCTTGCACATTAACTAAACTACAAAACGCAACACTCTAAGTCCCATCCCATTGTCTGGTTGGGGAAACAGCATCTTTACATCAACATAATTTGAGTATAAGAGTGGCAGAAAATGATTTCTGGAATAATATGATCTAACTTGAGTGTGATTTGGATGAGATTCCCCGGACTTATTCATTTCGACTCGAACTGAGTTCAATGAGAGTCAGACTTCAGATGATGAATATGTTACGTATATCATGTGATTGATGTACAGTTTAAAGAGAGTAACCGGTCACATGAACAATTTCCCTGTCATGAAGTAATTTAAAATAAGTGGAAGAAGAGCAATTGCTGATGCAGTGTTTTCCAGGCTGCTATAATGCATGGTTTCAATGTATCTTTTGCATCAACCAGCTGACAGTTTTATACTCAAATGCAAAGGTTCTAAGTTTATATCTGGAGTACTCAGCTGATATAGATGATAATAATACGATTCCAAGATTGGCAAGTGATCATAGAGAGACGAGCATTACATTGTCGGTAACTGATTGTGTGCCACAGTAATAAAAGCTCTATGTAAGCCAGTCTAGGTATATAATCTTGCCAGTACTTGTCAAATCTGGGCTTTGGTTTCATATTTCATTTCAGATGTAGACTAAAATCAGCGAGAGATAGTGCAGCAAACACATTCTCTCGTCTGTTATTGAAATAATCAACTGTCGTCCAGGGTCCATCAGCTCAATCTCAGAAATTGCCTCTTCTTCAGTTATGCTTCCAAATACGTGCCGTTCTCTCCATTTGGCATCTCAGTGGAGTGAAGCCCAGAACTCTCACCGTTTACCTCCAAGGCGCCACCGGATTCAGAGAATTTGGTGATTCTTTGCAACTCGTCGGTTCCATCAGCAGCACGTGCTAGTAGTTGGTCGTCGGTCAGTTGCTCTGTCTGATATGAAGCCTTCTTTGGTTGTCGTATGGCAGCAGCTGCTTCAGGCATCACAACCGGAGGTGGCTGGGGAGGTACCCATGACCTCCGAGCTGGTTGTTCATTAGCCAACACATTTGAAGATCCACGTTTTTGCTCCTCACCAGCTTCAATTTCAGTGATTCTGACATTCTTTCGTTGCCACCATGGCGCTGCATCATCTCCGTTCAGCTGGTTATCAGGGTACTCGTAAGCTGAGCTGTTGCTGCTCTCTTGGGTTGGGTAAGCATTGACGGAACTGCTCTGAGCTTGGCCAACTTCCCAAGGCTGATCGCAACAAGCAGTAGCGTTAATATTCGCATACTGAGTATGAATAGTAAAGTCCAATTACAATTATAAAAAGGCAGCCAAGAGCCGACAAGTCTACTGTTTTCTCTTTGTGGATATGTAAAGAGTAAGAAGAAACTTTTCTCGAAGTCGATATTTTTATTGCAGAGGGGGTGGTGGGAAGAGCAAGGAGCATATAAGAACCAACAAAACAAACGATAGTCTGTAATTTTTCCCTTACAAATGCAATTATGAAGATTGCTTAGCTCCTAATAAATATTGGAAATTGTCCACTTATCTGTTAAAAGGTATTTGCTGGATACAAGCACACACGACATATAAATGTATGCATTTCTAGCATACTGTATACATACACATTTGTATACTCAAGTTGCAGTTTATGCAGAGAAGCTTTTGTCATGCAGTCACCAATCAATGATAAGACACTTTTAAATTAGTAGGATATTACAGCCATTAATCGCTGGACAAAAAGTCTGGTGTTCGAGCTTTAATGGCATAAAACAGTGAATACATTGAAAATGACAATGAGACGATCCTCGGATTTAATACCATATCAGATGTGTATGTCAGTACTGGAGCAATATACCAAGAAATTAATGTTAAATACGAGATTTGTAAAATGTTAAGAGCAAACCTTTGGCCTTGGTGCTAAGCGTGGATTTGATACTGGTTGATTGGGGTTTGGTGGTGCGTCATTGATCTCCTGAGACAATTAATAAAGCATCTTAAACAAACTAAAAGACAAAGCTGCAAATATATATGAAATGGACAAAAGAAACCATTAATTGGAGCACTGACCCTAATATTGGATGGTTTTTCACCTCTCTGTATCATTGCCATTATCTGAGAAAGAGCTCTTCATATTAGCAGGGGGAAGGGAAAGACAGACAAAAAATGATTTCTTGATGTTTTTCTACCGAATGGTTACATGTGGCAGATCCTTGTTAACAATTGATTGATTCATTAGTGATAATTTCCTCAAGAGGAATTTCCAAATCAACTTTCAAGATTTCCAATCTGGAAAGCAAAAGGCCTAGCCTTGAGCATTATAATCAGACTAAGCATGCTACTCAGAAACCTGCTCAACAGAGGCTAGGCTACATCCTTCTCCTAGTGGGGCAAATCCCTTTTTCAAGGAGATACGAGGCGGTCATAGTGAGAACAGTTGAAAATCCTAAGCCGAAAAATTCAGGAGCCAGCAAGAGTAAAATGGACAGCTATAGAAACATTTGGTGACAAAGCAATACAATGAAGCCACATGCTTCATGGACTTCTTGGTTACACAAGATTAGAATCTACTCCTTCAGGAAAATTAAGTAGAACTAACAGTGAAAGAAATACCTCCATATATGACTTGGGGTGAGGAGGAACAGAAGGTTCTGCAGATGAAGGTGGCGACAAAGATCTCACTGCACAGAACTCAACAAATCAAGAAAATTAAAAGAGCAACGAAAAGAGAAAATAAAAAATATTAATGAATAAACCTGAATGTGAATCGGTATCTGCCTTGCCATTCACATATGGTTGCTGAAAAACCAAGAAACATGTATGAGCATCAATGCTAAAACTCAAAATTGTTCAATAGGAGCTCCACATATCAAGATAGATACTGGATAAACGGTAATAACTTGCTCACCCTAGAAGTGGTCCCTGAAACCCCTCTATTATCCTGTTCCTCCACAGCAATTCTTCCTTGTATACTTTTTCCTGATATTGACAGTTAAAATAATATCTTCAAACAAATCCATGTTCGAGATGTGCAGTAACAAGCAATCAAATTATGCAGACAATAAAGGAAGAAGCTTGAGAAGCAGAATCTTAAAACAGCAAGTAGATGTGGGACTAATCAAGGGATACATAAAAATTGGTTTGATAACTCAAAATAAGGTCTGTAAATTCTAGAAAGAACTAGATAACTAAAAAAATCAGGACAGACATCAGGACAGACATGGCAGATTTGAGACAAAATCCAGAGCAGTAGAACGTAAAGTTCCTAACAGCCACCTGCTCCCATATTGTTCTTATTAATAAGATAACTGTTTCACTCTCTCTTTTGTAACAAATGAAGTTAACTCAAGAGAATTTGCGCAGGAATCGTGGTGATATTAAATAATAAATTGTCTTGGATAGTAAGTAAAAAGAATGACTGCACCTGCAAATTAAATCTAAAGATTAACTTGTGAGCAATGCACCGTGCAGATTCTTGTGCAAATGATTAATTGTGACGGAGGATTTTAACCGGATAACACCATACAATAGACATTGAATACACTGCTGCTCCTATATGTAACTAAAGTACAGAATTGATAACATGAAGCACACACAAATGGACAAAAATGTAAAAACTCCAAGTACCCCCACTACAAGAAAGAATCAATATCAGCATAACTTCCAAAACAATAAAAGATAGATCTCAAACAAATGAAACAGCTTGCTGGTCCTGGCCACCTTCCAAGTTCTGTATTGCACTGCTCATTGATTTCATCTCATGTACTTGCACATTCAACATATTGATGAGCTCCTCAAAGCATCTCTTCTCTGAAAAAAAAAAGCAAGAAAGAAACATTGCCTATCATGATTACTACTACTTGAAACCCATCAGGAAAGAAAATAATTTACTGCAATATACAGAACGCTAAGTTCCACTAAGCTGCAAAAAGACCATCAGGAAAGGAAACAATTACATTGAGCCACATAATATGCCGACTAGAGAACATTAAACATGTACCTTCACTCTTTGTCGTCAACATCTCCTGGCTTGCTCGAGCTACATCAGCTGCTGCGGCGGCGGCAGCTTTTGCAGCAGCGGCAGCTTCTTCTGCTATACTTGGTTTTGAATCATTTTTCTTGTTCTGACCCTCTTCATCTTCTTCCAATACAACCCTACGAATCCAAGACTTCAACCTGGGAACAACTGCATTCTGAGACAAGCATGCCACCAAAATTTGATGTTAATTTAGGATTGTGAATCCAACTCATGCAAGTAATTCTGTATATAATTACAAGATTGCAACGCAACGACAACAATTTTTTCTAACAATTGGTGCTTCAAAAAGATTAATTGTACCTTGAAAAGTACTGCTGTTCCAGCCCCTGATGCAGCCAGAAACCCCACAGCAAGAACAGCGTGATACCAGTGAAATCGAGAGAGTGTCCCCATTTTTGAAATGCTGCTCACAGGTCCAGTAGGTGTAGGTTGCGCTACTTGTGCTGGAGGCTGCTGTTGAACATTTGAGGAAGATTTTACCTGCCCATCTTCATGTATATGGTAGAGAAGAGATATTAGACTCACCGAAGTTAGCACTTACCATAAAAATAAAAATAGTTCATGTTTCTGGCTTATAATGACAAGAGAATCTCAAACCAAAAGAACATGTACTGCAGTATCAACCTTGAGTGGTAACAACCGTCTGCGTCGCTGTGGCAGATGGAGTTGGATCCTATAATGTTTGAACCAGTAAGATTCTATACTTACAAATTTCAATTCATGCTTAGGGCTTCGAGACAAGGGGAAAATGACTTACTGGTACACGTCGAAAGGCTTCATCTATCTCCTCTTTTGTCAAACCCTTCCGCTCAAGAAATGATCTTCTATAGATGACAGGAGATCCCCTAACCTTTGGATGTGAAAGAAACTTCACAGCATTTTGTACCTGCTCTTCTCGAATTGGCTCCGAGTTCACAAAAACTGAAGTCGGAGAAGTCTCCTTCACAGGCTCAACCTTAGTATCCTGACTATCATGATTAGCTGGTTGTACGCCCTGTGAAACTGTAGCACAAAGTTTAAGGAAAACAAATCAGAAATAGCAGGGGTTTTGGCTTTAAGGAATGAATATGAAAATTCTTGAAGTTTTATTTATATTCACCAACTTATGCTCATAATACAGTGGACAAATACTGGTCTACAAATTAAATTCAAAAATTTAGAAGGTTGATAAACTAAGAAACCACATGTGGAGTTGTTTAATTACTGTAGTAGGTCAGAGCAGGAAGTCAGTACTAAAGGAAAGAAACTCAAAACGGAAATTAGCTAATCTTGTCATTAGACATGTTTAAGGCCCTGCTATGGTTCCATTAAATCCACACAAGTAGTTCAGATGACGACATCGAAATGCAGAATTCTTATCAAAAGTTTCACGGAATCCAATCAAGTAATTTATGGCCCTGATCAGCTTCCCACAATAATTTTCTGGAGAAAGGCTAAATAAATCCTATGTTTTTTGTGAATTTTGAGAGTTCAATAGCAACTTCTGCTCAGGAATTTCACCCATTTTGGTATTTCGTCTTTGATATTGACATTGCATCATCTTAATTTTCACTTCCTTCACTCGAAGTATATGCTTAACCACACAAAATGATATCAATTCTTTCATCCACCAGCTACAGCTTACAATAAGACCAAAAACACTGAAAACATTTTCTCCACGGCCCTTCACAATAGAAAGGCTGAATTAATGATAACAAAACTGACAGAATCAAGCAAGAAACAACGACAACTATAGCAACAAGACATCAATGACTAGTTGGCTCAAAGAAGCTGAACTAACACAAATCGACTACATCCCAATAAAAAGAGACAGCAGTTTCACCAATAATTCAGAAGCTCGACAGTTCAAATCTTAACTACTCCAAAAAATCTGAACAAAAGTCAAAGAAATTGAGCTAAACACCAAGAGAATGAACAAATAAAACCTGGGTTTTGGGGCTTTTCGTCTGCGGAATTCGGAGGAGCGTCTGCCATAGCAACGATTGCAGTTCACTTCCAGTCAGAATTATCCTACCGAAAAAGGAAAGATAACACTCAAAAATGAACTTGTTTGCACAAGAAAAGGAGCGATTGAGAAAGGGAATCCAGAAATAACATGGAATTGGGAAGTGGGATACCTAGGAAAAGATGAAAAGCGGATGATGTCAGGAGGAGACGAGAGGAGGAGCAAAGGTGTAGTTGGTTTTGGATTTTTGGTTCTCTGCTCTTTTGCTCATCCCAAAGCAAACTCACTTTCCTACTCTACTCATGGCCCATCATTTTTTAAGCAATATCATATATCGTGTGATTAAATATTTATATTTATTTACTTAAATAAAAAATAATAATTCTACTCTCCTTCTACAGGGTTAGTATGGATATTTATTATGCCCTCAAGACCCCAACTTGGCCGATCCTTGTAAGAGACCTTATTGATCAGAGCTGCAACAAATGGAAATTGAAACTTCTCAACCAAATATTCTCTCAGAGTGTTGTTAAGGAAATCAGAAAAATTCAAATTTTGCATTCTCCGGAACCCCCTTGACCGTTTTGGATTTCCTCCAAGTCAGGAAAATTCTCTACCGAAATGGTATTCTACACTATCCAAAGAATCACAACTCACGAAGACCCGAATGCAAAAGTACTTGAAAAAAGGATTTGGAGTCTTGACCTCCACAACAAACTCAAACTCTTCGTTTGGAGAACCTTATTGACATACTGCCAACGAGAGGTAAGTTAAACCAGTTTTTCCAAATTCGAGAACCTAATTGTCCTTTTTGTGATTTTTAGATTGAAACGGCACACCACCTCTTTCTTTGCTGCCCGTTCTCAGAAAAGATTTAGTTGTTCTCTAAGTGGCAAGTGAGACTTCACCCATTTCTCATTTGTCACTTAGAGAATGGTTCCTTGAAATCTCAAATAAAAATGCAGTTATCTTCCCAGACAACAACATCCAAGATGAATTCATCACAACTTGGGCCATCACGCTTGAACTCATTTGGAAAGCAGGTAGTGACCTCGTCCATGGGAGTGAAGCACAAAACCCAGAACAAGTTGCTCAGAGTGTGCTCAGGAACACACCATCATACTCTGAAACTAGGATTTCGAAGAAGGCCAAACCACAAACAAATTGTGAATGGCAACCTCCACCAGTGAATTGGATTAAAGTTAACTCCGACATTGCCCTTAAAGAGGACAAATATTTTGCTGCTTTCATTGCTCGAGACCACCAAAGCTTTCTCATTCTGGTTGAAGCAGCTGAAATTTTTGCGTATGATGCCTCCCTTGCAGAACTCAGAGCTATTCACCTCGCTGCTGAAAAAGTCCATGCCAAAAACAAAGAAAGGGTCATCTTTAAGTCGGATTCCACAGAAGCCATTAAATGGATCAAGAGTAAAAGTGAAGATGTGGACCGTGTTGCTATCTTGGATACCCAAGCAATTAGAAGGATTTGGGAATGCAGGCCTTATTGGGATTTTAGACATATCCCAGACTTTATAATTCATTTGCCCATGGTATCTCCAAGTGGGCCCATGGTGTAAATTGGGACGGCCCTGTCCCACCCTATCTTTTAACACCAAATGTTTTTTTGTGATAAGGGTCCATCAACCCTGGAACATCTCATTTTTTATTAGTGATATGCTACCAAATCAAAAAAATAAAAATAAAAAAAAAAGTATTGATATTTATTTTAGTTTAATAAATAAGTTCTACTATTAGTCAAAATTTATTGATATTAACAAAAAATAAATATTTACTCCTGATTGATTTATTATTAATTTATTACAAGTCAAATAAATCTGTTTTAAGAACAGATTATTTTTATACATTTTCACATGTTATTGCATGTGAGAATGTATATTTTTACCGTTATAAGGGTAATTTAGTGAGGGAAAAAATATTTGATTTGCAATAAATCACTAATAAATCAATCGATGGTAAATATCAATTTTTCATCCATTTTTTTTTAATTTTAACATTTATTGAATTTTGACTAATAGATGAACGGTATGAACCTGTTTATTAAATGAAAGCAAATATCATTAGTGTTATATGTATTTTTCAAATCATATGAGTATATGTATAATTATATCAAATCTCAAGAAATTAGCGTATAACTATCCCTAAAAAAATAACTTATTAAAATTACTATTTTTTATATTTTTAATTAATTGGTAAAACCAAGTAACTAAAGAAATTATTTCATATAAAAAATACTATATATTAAGGGAAAGCACTCTTTGATGTCTTCTTTTTTTTTATATGCTTTTTTTTTCTTTTTTCCACCCACTAACTTTTACATTTCTTCCATTATGGTAAAATTATTTTTGTAAACAGTTATTTATATTTATTTGAGATTTTTTTCTCTTTCTCCTACTCAAAATATTTTCTTTCAAAATTATTTTTTATCATAATCATTTTCATATTATCATTTTTCCAATAAAATTAAATGATATTTAATTATTTTAAAGTTTTTTTTACACATGTATTGAATGTGTCACATACAACTAATAAAAATCAAGCATGTACTAAAATTGCCTTAATTATTTTGGTATATTAATTTAATATTTAATTTAAATTAATCAATTGATTTTAATTAAATCTTTCATGACTTCCTTTTGGTAATTTGTTCTTTTCTCATGATCTTGTATATATATATATATATATATATATATATATATTATCTTAATATATTTTATGTATTTTAGATCATTTTAAACTCTATAAAAATTTAATATTATAATTTTAAAAAATATTTTTTAATATGTTTTAAAAATTATGCACATACATGGGTAGTGCCACAGTTTCTAATTAATATAATACGACACTTATCGAGTAGTATAAATGCATGATATATAAATTTTTATAATTTTAATTAAACGTATGTATATATATTTTCTTTTTTAGGAAAAAGAAAAAGAATGATCCTTTCTATTTGGGTGACTGGAAATATCTCTTTATCCAGTGAAGTAGATAATTTTGGACATTGACATATCAACAAGAAGTGGATAATGGTGGGCTTTATAATTATCTTTCAATTTTCCTCTTTTTTTGTGTATTTCTAGTCGGGTTAAATGCAAATTACCCACCTGTGTTATATAAAATGAGCAAATTACTCATATAAAAAAAATTAGTAAATTACCCCTTGTGAAAAGAAAATTAAAGCAATTACACCCCTCATGCGAGTTCGTGTATTGCACGTGCTTTTTCTTTTTTTTTTTTATTTTTTTTTTAATTATAAAATTACATTTATAACCTTATTTAATAACCGTTAGATGTTATTTGAATCTAAGGTTCAAATTGAACTAATAAATCTATGGCTCAAATTTTGAATTATTTCAATCTACGATTAATATTTAAACAAATATATATTATATTATATATATATATAGAGAGAGAGAGAGGGAGAACATGGCAGAAGAGGGGGAGGGCGACGACCGGCGGGGACGGGGGAGGGGAGAGGGGAAGGAGACAACGCGGAGAAGGGGGACGCGGACAACAAGGAGGGGAGGGAAGCGGAGGGAGAAGTTGAGGGGGAGGCGACGACGGGGGAGGGCAGAGGGGAGGCAACGGCAAGGGGGAGGGGAAGCGACGGCAAGGGTGTGGGGAGAGAAGCGAGGGAGAGGGGAGAGGGGAGGTGATGGAGACAGAGAGGGGGAAGGGGAAAGGGAAAGTGGCGGCGCTGCCGAGGAAGGGGATGAGTGGAGGCGGCGATGGGGAAGGGGATGGGTGGGGGGGTGGTGCAGGTGGGTTTGCCGATGGGGGTAGCGGGTGGCTGGTGACGCCGGTGGGGGTGGGTGGGTAGGGTTGGTTTTTTTTATTTTCTTTTTTTAACAAAAAGGTATATATTATTAAAAATATTATATATTATATATAAAATAATATGTTTATTCTTTAATGTTTATTTGTATATATTATAAATTAAATATATAATATATTGTATAAAAATAATTTTTTTTTTTAGAAAAATTCACTCACTCTCAAGAGAGTAAAGTGCACTACACACATACCCTTAAAGGGATAAATTGCTCTAATTTTAAAAACACAGTGAGGTAATTTGATATTATTTTTTTCACATGGGTTTATTTTGCACATTACCCATATCACAAGGGGGTAACATATATTTTTCCCATTACTAGTCATTATGACAAGTTGTTCCTGTATGCATATATAATGAATAAATATTTTTCATACTTTAAAATATATTATAAATATATTATAAAGAAATATATATATATATAAATCAAACATTACATTAGAAATAAAAGAAAGAAAATAATAGAAAGAAAATAATCAATGTAAAATTTGAAAAGTTAAATAAGTTATTTATTCTATTAGTTGATGGACATTTTTTACTTTATAAAAAATTAGTGTCGCAGTGCAAGTAACAACCATTTTGTGAGTGTAGAAGGCCTTTTCTTTTTTATATAGTATAGATTATAATTTTCTTTTTTTTTTTTTTCCCTCAAATTTCATTATAGCAAGAAAGAACTGATCTAATTCTGACCATCAGATTGAGAACACACAAGATGGTTCGTAGAACTAGATACAGACTTTGTATCCTCTTCATGTCCAATTATGATTCATTCACACTTCATGATTGTGGAACTTGTATTATATCCCACATGTTCAGAAAAAAGAAGGTAAAAACTCAGGCATGAAAAATTAAGACAGATGCATTCATAAGCACAAAATGATCTGCAATTTTCAGTTTTGATTTGAATCAAAATTCTCACAGGAACAAGAATTGGTGATAACTTATAGTTGAAGTCAGACTTCATGACACGGTGGCGATAAGTATTCCTGTCGTCCTCTCTTTCGTACATATCCGGGATGCAGCTTGTGTCTCTGGAATGCTGATCCTGAAAAGCAGGTGTGGGCTATTGTTATTGACTAAGGCTGGCCAACGAAAATAGATGATGTTGAAATGGATACAGACATGTGGGAAGAATCTCAGAAGGCAGGGCTTCTAATGATTCAGTCTCTGTCGACGCTATTCAAGGTCTGTCCGAGTAGATCAAACACAGACTTCTTCACAGTCTGCCTCAAATATGCAGAATTCCATTCGACTAGAATACATTACCAGGTAGTTTAAAATGAGGGGTGAAATTGAAAATGGGACGATAAACGAGAAAGGAAACGGATTAAGGATTAAATGAAGCATACTGGTCGGAGACAACTAGTTTTTACAAAGATCAGGGGAAGAACTTACAATCAGCAGTGTCCACTCAGACTTCAGTTCAGTGTTGGTTCATTGTATTTTCTGCAGCAGGTTTTCCACCTTAATTTTTTGCTGTGCTGGACTTAATGACTCCATTTGCATGATTGTATTTGCAACAAGAACGATAATCGAAGGAGAGGTAGCGTTCACCTAGACCAACAGAGAATCCATCGAAATAAGTGGATGAAAACCTCCAATACCAAAACTTCATCAACGATAACCATCAAAGCAACATAAACAGAATTCAGCCGGGAATATTACCCAAACACGACCATTCAGGCCAACTGCAATCTCGAAAGCAAGCTTTTTGCCGAGGGTCTCAAGGACTGGACATGTTGGAGTGCTCAGCAACCTAAAAAGAAAGTTGAAACTTGAGTAAAGCAAAAAAATTGTCCATGGCTATACTTCTGAACTTGATGGGGTATAAGATAAGTAGATTATTATTTTATCAGGAGTAATATCATACGTTCGTGATAATCCAGTCGACGACTCAAACATAAATCCATCTTTAAGGGGCCATACTCTGCTGCTTTTCCAGAGGCTATAGAGCAGAAGAAATTTCTTGACAAATTAATGATCAAACAGAAGCGTACGACAACAAAGAATTTAAAAATTTGCAAAATTGGGTCCAGGTAGAAGCAGCAAAGTTAGTCAATGTACCAACCATCCATGCATGATAACTCAGGGTTCATGCCAGTGTTTGCCTTGACAACACGGACATACAGCAAAGTGCCCATCTGAAGATGATAGGAAGTGATAGCAAAGTAAGAATTTACCAAGAAATTCAGATGCCAGTTTCACCATACCACATATGCTGGCATTGCGTTTAATATTTTTAAACAGATGACACAGTATTAGATTGTACATAAATAACTGAAGGCACCTTCTTTCTCTGTTAAAGAAGTGGGAGTATATTTGTCATGCATGTGCAGAATCATGTCAACGGAGCTGGAAGCTAAAGCACAAATTTTATGATGACATATGTTCACCTCAAACTTAGGAATGTTTCTCCTGGTTCCACCTTCAAAAGCAAGCACTGGGAGGAACGCTAACATGGGACCTTTTATATCCACAAGAAAATTCTGTTGCAAATATAACAAATATGAGCATGCTAACAAAAGCATGAATTGTCAGAAAAATCTAAATTTACAAAGAAGTACAAGACAGCACAAGTGTAGCAATATGTCAAACAAGAATAGCTGTGGCACATTGTTGTAAAGGATGTGAATAATCAGATAATAAACAAGGCTAACCACACAATCTGGACAGAGAAACATACAACAATAAAGGGTGGTGATCTGAAATAAAACATCATTTCTCCTGACGATAAAAGATCTACTAGGCACAAACAGTTCATCAAAATTATCAGATCCAGAAAAGACAGTTGCAAGATTCTGCAGTTCAAATCTATTACAAAGTTCAAATACAAAAAAAGAACAAAAGAAACAGAAAATGGTTCTCTACGAAAGTGTGGTACATCAGTTAAAACGACAACAAAGGCTAGCCTCAGCCCAGCAAATGTTAAGAAATACCATCTGCTCTAATAAGTACTTGAAGCAATTTTTTGATACCAAAACATTGCTGCACACTAACAAATAGAACAATGAAATTTCCACGATGGCACACTCTCCAAAATCCTATAACTCTACCTATTGTAAACCCCAAAAACTTTCATGAGCAGAACCTCATGAAAAGAAGCAGTAGGATTGAAGGATTTCTAGAACTTGACACAATTTCCTCCAAAGGTTATGAGTACAACACTGCCACAATATACAGTTTACGACAAGAAGTAGACAGAAAATAATTAATGAATCACATTTGAATGCATGAAAGTAACCATAAACATTGAACCCCCCACCCCCGCCCCCCCAAAAAAAAAAAAAAAGAGAGAGAGAAAAAAGACTTTGCAACAAACTCAGAGGGCAAGATGGCCAGGACATCAAAGTACATTAGCACGAACTAGAAACAAACTACTGAAGATTGAGTCTCAAAATAGTGAAGAATCGTACAAGTTATCTTTATAAGACATCATGCAGAACGAGAAGTACTTACATCTGCTTTTGCATCAACCACTATTCCAAGCACATTATCCCCAGCGCTAGGTACATACTGTAAAAAAGATATTTACATTAAGAATCATGGAATAGTTCTAATCCATAGGTTTGATACACAATAAAGTTTCATGTTTACGCATAAAACAAAATTTATGCAAATATCCAAAACTTAGACATTAGTTATTACTATTTAGCAATCAATTCTTTTTATAATCCAAAAAGAAACGACCAATAAATCAATATTATAGAACTCAAGAGGCCAGAAAAGCCTAAGCATAAAGAAAATTGTAAAAGTGGCTCTTCCTAGTTAACAAGCAGAACTTGAAAGGAAAAAGAATTCATTTTGTAGTGATATGTAGTTTTGTGCCAACAGCCATGCGGCAGAAGAATGAACACAAATGGTCAATTGATAAAAAAATCAATAGACACAACAGGGTCATTTAGGATTGGTGGTATATTGTTCACTATACATCTTTCCTCAAAAGATGCGGTCATTCAATAAAAAGTTTTCCAAAGTGAAAGGAATTAAGTAAAGTAGCATTTGTTTCCAACTATAAATGGAATGACTATGACAACTCATATTTCTATTAAAAACATTCAACTTCTTCTATGCCTGTTACAGATTACTATGGATACTTGTCAGCAATTAGCAAGATGATGTAGCTAAACCTGATTTCATTTCAGTCCAATAGACAACGAGGATTCCAGAGACAAACTGTCCGATAAATCTAAAGAATTTAACAAATCAGCAACAGATAAAATCAGTACTTCTTTCTTCCAAATAAGTGTCCTATACAATCAAGTCTGTCTTACCCATAATTAGAAAGTACTTAGTTTTTATTTACTACCACTTGGATAGTTCGGTCCAGTAAGCTAAAAAACACTAACAATTGTGAGATATGTTGACGTCCTAATGGGTCAATAGAAGTTCACCTAATGATGATATTATCAGATTGTCGTAACTATAATTTTTTTTAACAAGAGCAATATACAGAGAATATATCTAGATTAATGTTTATGAGAGTGGAAGACAACAGAAATGTAAAAGACTTGATGCAGAACGAGCCAGCATCGGTTGGTCAATGAGATGGACTTCTCTTGCAATTCAATTCAAGGCAATTAACATTTGCTCACCCGCTTATGGGAGCTTTCAACCCAATACTTGTTTGGTTTTGAGAACCTCAGCTTTCCTGCTTTCATAACTGATATAACATCGCCATCCTGAAAATAGAACATACTTGTTTGGTCAATCTTATAACATCAGCAACAGTATGCTTTCAGAAACTACTCGCTCCTCAAATTCAAATTTCTCGAAGTCCACCATGACTTGTTCGTAGTTAATTTTGAACATCTTACTTAAAAGAGTTTTTTTATTTTTCCTTAGCTTCAGCATTTAAAAAAAAGTTAATTTTTTATTGTTCTCATACGTAACTCATGGAGAAAACTACTTGCAGCCGCTGGAACAATTTTTCTTGCTCTACTTCCATACGTTTTTCACTCTTTTTCCAAGCGGAAATACATAAATTAAAGGAAACGAAAAACACAATTCAAGAAATAAAAACACAAAATAAACCCTAGCAGCAGCAGAAGAAGAACCTGACGGAGGCCGCCGCCGAGCTTGATGGTTTGATTAGTCATTTTGGACAGGTCCAACACCACATCCCCTGGAAACTAACACAACATATGAAACAAAAGAAGATAAATAAGATTAAAAAAAAACAACTTCCATCACTATATCATATAAGTCTGAACAATCCACTTTGTACCTAGATATTAACATATACATACTAATTTACTGTACTTTACCACTTGTTGATCGACGAAGCTTGACGGAGAAGCAGACGGTTTCGATTCCATTTCTCTTCGAGAAGAAATAGATACAGCAATTCGCATGTATAGCTCTATGCTCCGTAGCTAGAAGCAAGAGGCGCCCACGAGAGAAAGCTGAACGACTGCAACAACGCGGGAGAGCAAATGGGGGGACTATTTTGGTATTTCACTTCGATGCCCCCGATTTTGACCTAAAGTCGTTACTGACTAAGTACGAAAACCAAATAGAAGCGTTTTTTTTCATTTTTTTTTTTTTTGTTTTACTTAGTTATCATGTAGATGGACTCTGCCCAAATATAAACCCTACCCGATTACAAAATACCAACTTAGGCCCAAACCCATTTAATTAACATATTGGACTTGGTCCATATCAAATCAAGCCGCCCAAATCCAAAAATGGATCCGGACCTTTAATTTAATGACCGACTAAAAAGATCAAACTGGGTGAATTATATAACTACAATACAAGTACGATTCAGATCGCTCGATGCTACTTTTCAAAGACTACCAGGTTGATAACTTAGTGTTTGCAACAACTTGTCCTCGAATTTTGCAAAGCCCTGAATGCTCGCTGTTAAGGATCTTGAAAGCGCTGAAAGATATGTTGTTTGATGGACGAGATGGGCGTGAAGGCCAATCATTCCGGTTATATGACTTTCCCTCTGCAATCCGATTGAGTGATTTCATCCCTCTCTTTCTCCGGAGGCACCCGATTCATATAGAAAGACATATTTCTCATTGGAGAAAAAGAAAAAAGAAAACAAAACTTCATTGAGTATTCCTCATGTTTTTTATTGGCATACGGATTGAATTTTCTATTCCAAATTCTGATGTACATTTTAATTTAATTAATGTATACACATTAAGTGTACAAATATTGTGTTATGTGTTCTATTAAGGAAATTATTTATACGCTGAGAATAATATTTAGAATAAAAAATTCAATCTGCTTAGCATAGTTTTGCAATCAATGATACACTAAATTGGCTCTATATCTTATAGTTGTGAAAAAAGTATATGTACATATATAATATATATAATATATATATATATATTTGACATCAAAATTTTGAAATAAATTAGAAATTAGAAATTAAAAATAAATTGGTTAATAATTAAGTTTCAAATTAAAACTCACAACAAATTTGAGTTTTTTATATTTTCAAGATGAAAAATTCGTATAATAGTAAATTTGGACCTTTATGTATTTTGATAGAGTTGATCCAAGATAAATATAATTTTTTTTAGGGTAAACTTACAACGAGATCGTTTGAAATTTTGAAATTATTATGAATACTCCTCGTTGTTTGGACAATTATCAATACACCCTTATTTTAACGGTCATCTAACACTTAGTCCTATTCTTTAAATTTTCATCTATTTTTTATGGTGAACTGATCAAAATATCATTGTAGATAAATAATTATAATTTTATTAAACTTTTATTTTTTTTTATGGGCTAATAGGACAAGTTTTTTTTATAATTTTTTAAAAAAATTCATCCACTCAATTCATTTTCTTTTTACAAAAATTTATTTAAAAAAATATAGTCAGAGCAAAATTGACAATTTGATATCTCCATCCAAGAATCACATAATTTTATCAAAATTAAATATATCTATAATTTTTCAAATAATGAGAGGATAATCGTAAATATAATTATACATATAAGTAAAAAAATAAAAGGGGTAGGAAATAAGAATGAGTGACATTGATTATATTGTACTTGGAATAAAGGGTATGATTGAGCCTTTCGTACACCAATGACCAATCCGTTGTACGGCAAGAATTATTCAGCCCCACTAAAATCTAATGCTTTCTCAAAAATTAGGTTTGGATTAATATGTGCCACAACCAAGATACCAATTTGTATGTACCACACTTTATTTTTTTTTTTAGAAAAATAAAATTCAAGAAGTATGTGCGTAATCCGCTCTCATTTTGAATTTAGTGTAATTACATGTAAATCTCATATAATTTGGTAAATTTCATTTAATGCCTTTTAATACCCCTAACATTTGTTTACGTCCAGGAAATAGATCCATCTGTTAGTCAAAATTTACTGAATTTCTTGTTATTAACAAAAAGAATTGAATGGTAATCCATATTTATCTCCGATTGACTCATTACAGGTCAAACAATCTTTTATGAACAAGCTGCCATTATAATAGTAAATATGTACCTCCTTACATACATTAACGTGTAAAAAAATATAAGAATTTTTTGATCAGAATATATATATTTGATTTGCATTAAATAATAAAATCAATCAAAATAAAAAATGGTTTTTATTAAATTATTTTGTTAGTATTAATAAAATTAGTGTATATTAGCTAACTGAAAATTCTATTTATTAAACAAAAAATATTAAGAATATTAAATATAATTTATCAAATCACGAAGAATTTACTTATAATTCTACTAAATCTCAAGAAAAAACAGTATAACTATCCTTAAAATTAAACAAACCCCGCCCCCCCCCCCAACCAAAAAAAAAAAAGAAAAGAAAAAGGAAAAACTGAATTTGACAGCTGTGGGATTTGAACCCACGCCCTTTCGGACCAGAGCCTAAATCTGGCGCCTTAGACCACTCGGCCAAACTGTCGTCTGATTTCATAAAACATTGTGTTTTTATAAAAGCAGCTTTAGTTCAAAGCAACCACATAAGAAACATGGCAACTCTGTGCTACAAAGAAATACATTAACTTGAAATGGTGCTTCTAAGACACTGCACTCTATTCCTAGTACAAATTCTCTCTCTTACTCCCAACCCCATTCTGGGGTAGATCAGAGAGAACTATCTTGGTTCCATTACATTCATTCTATAGGGAAAAACCAGATGATGCATGCCAAATTGCACCTTAAGTTACACTCAACACTTTAGTAGCCCTAACATCAAGAAAACTACGATGCGTTTTGGCTTGAACCCCGTAGAGATGGGGACCGGCGAGCAGCTATGCACTTTGGTATGCATCTTGCGAGACTACAGCCCTTTGGTGGCTCGTAGGAGGAAAAGAATTCCGGGTCTTGCTCGAGAGACTCTGAGTAGCCTTCAAGAATGCTGACTATCTCGTCAAACTGTGGCCGTTTGACGGGATTGCTTGACCAGCAGCGATGAATGAGATTACGGAATGCTACAGGGCATGAAGTGGGCAACGGTGGCCTTGCGTTCTGCAGATAACACAAACTACAATAAGAAAGCTGAAGTTTTCAGATAATCAAAATGGATAACGTTTGAGCATGTACATAAAAAAGTAAAGAAACAACATGATGCAGCAATAGGCGTTATTGTTGGAACCGTTTGAGAATGCATTGCGCGTACAGAAATCAAAGCTCTAACTCTTTACCTTTTGGCATACTGCAAATGCGGCTTGTTCCGGAGTCATATCGTCAAACGGGGTCAATGCCGTCAAAAGCTCCCACAATACGATGCCAAAACTGTAGACGTCAACTTTCTTGGTGTGGTGTTTTTCCTTTATCATCTCTGGCGCCATCCAGCGGTAAGTGCCAGTGAACCCCTTGGCACTGCCGCATTGAGATTCCAAGCACGATATACCAAAATCGGCCACCTTGACGCACATATCTTCATCGAGCAGAAGATTTTCCGACTTGAGGTCTCGGTGCAGAATCCCCTGAGCATGAAGATACTGCATCCCCCGTGCAATGTCGAGTGCCAGTTTTAGTACGAGGTTGAGGGGAAGCGAGTACGGCTCTTGCTGATGGAGGTATTTTCTGAGCGAACCACCTGGATAGTACTCCGTGATAATGCAAAATACCGGGGGCTTCTTACATGCCGCAACAAACTGCACGTACAAAGTTGATGAATCATGTAGATATCATAGAACAGAAACTCAACTTTTAGCTGCCAAATCACAAATTAACGACCAACAGCATTCTTCCAGAAGAAAAAGGTTAGCCATTTTGACCATTTCGATGAAAAACTCTTCAGAAGATCAGTTCTGTTTCTTTACATTATCAACTTCCATAAATTAGTGGAAGTCGGTGGAAAAGACAAGAGCAGTTCGGTGTTGCAAGTTCCCGAGGTTAATGCACAGACACTCTGGACCCTTTCTGGTATTCACGTTTGGTAGTAGCTAGATTGATTATATTAACTTTGTATCTAGATCCACAGAATTGAGCCCACAAACGACATTGAACCTGACGGAACGTTATATGCAAATGTGAGCAGATGCAATGCACATTCCAATTCTATGGCCCCAATTCCTCGATAACAAACACTGTAAAGAGATTTTTTTACAATGAGATTGGTGTCAGTACAAACCAAAGTGGAGATCTTTAATACAAATCACAAGATATCTACTAGACCAATTATTTTGAAGTCACCCACCATTTATGCCTGCCCAAACATAAAGGCACGAATGTTGCCGAAACAAGGTAAAAATCAGATACATCTGTTTCCTGATTTATAACTAATAACTTGTCTCCGCTGTCATTTTGGTATGATCATGGCAGAGCACCAACGCCCGTCGAAACGGACAATATAAAGATCCACAGACGACACATCAAACGGATAGAAGATCACACAGACAAAGCAGCTAGCACTAACAAGAATCTGTGTTTGGGAAATCAGAAAACAGGAAGTAATGAGGTAATGGGACAACCAGAGATGACACAAGTGCTTATCCAATGCAGCAAGAGTCCTACTTTTACAACTAATGCATTCATTCTCAGCAATACTTTTCCTTGGTCCATATGCATACAAGGATAAAACAACCTTAACACACAATACACACAATACACACAATAAATGGAGACCATATATATATATATATATGTATCAACTTGAAAGTACTCAAGACAAATGAAGTAAGATACCAATCCAGTCAAATTTGGGAAAATTGATAAGTTTCTTGATCCTGTCAAGCAAGGTACAACCTTTACTGCACATTATACCACATGCCCAAAAGCATTCCCAAAATCCACCAACCCCAAACTAAAACTAAAACCAAAAGGAGAATGAAAGTAAAGATCCAACTTACAGAGATGATATTGGGATGCCTTAACCTGAACAAAAGAGCAACTTCTGATGTAAACTGCTTCTCCAAGAGAGCAGCCAAATCTCCATCCTCCTCAGGCTGGCTAATGAGCTTAATAGCCACATCCCTCTGCTTATAAACCCCTCTGTAGATTCTGCTATGCCTCCCAGAAGCAAACTTGTTGCCTATATAAAGCTGAGACATATCAGCACTCCATTCTTCTTCACCTCCACCTTTAATTTCAGCCCCAGAAGAACTAAGTACTTTGACCATGAAACTGCTCTCTTGTACTCTCCCAATGACAGCCTCCTCTCCAGCTTGCTGTGGGTGCTTGCAATTTGCTTCAACCAGTAGAAATTCTTCATGGGTTTTGCACAAAATCATCAAAAACACCCCCCCCAAAAAAAAAAGAGAGAGGAAAAAAGGACCAAATTTTCTGAATTCTTGGTGGGGTTTTAATCTACAACACCCCCACTAGGAAAAAAGACTCAAACTTTAATGTGGGCCGAACTGAAATTAATGGCTATTTAGCATTGGAGATGGAGGCTGGAAAGATTTGATCTTTCCACGGTTCATTCAAGAAAAAAGATCTGAGTGCCGTATGTACATATAGCTGGTGGGCCGCGAACATAAACATAGAAAGATTTCCACTCGTTGCTTCAAGCTTAATCCCAGAAAAAGAGAAGAACATAGATTTTCAAGAAAAGAAGAAGTAGTAAAAAAAGATTCAGATAGAAAGCATAGTTTGATGTGAAGCTAAGAATGAATAATGAATCTGGTGTTGTATGATCTCTCCCAGAGAGAGAGAGAGAGAGAGAGAGAGCAGGTGATGTCTGGTGTAGGAGTTAAATGTGTCTTAAAACTCAACCGGTGTGTGTGTGTGTGAGAGAGAAGAGAGAGAGAGAGGAGAGAAGGGGTGGCGGTTGGGTCTCTGTTTTCTGTCACTGTGATGACTGATTAGCATAAGAGTTATGAATGAGAGAGAGAGTAAATAGTGAATAGTACAAAGTGAGTAAACATTCATAACGTGCGAAGATCCACTTCTGAGGAGACATGCGGCTGTCTCATGATTATGACCCTCTCTCTCTCTTTCTTCTCTTTTTTGCCCTTCTCTTTCTTCTCTAATTCCCTTCTCTCCTCTCCTTTTCTCTTTCTTATACCAAATATACCCCCCCCCCATCCCTCAAATATCAAATCCCATATATTAAAATAATTAACTACAAAATTCCATCTAATATAAATAAAATCCAATTGTTTTTATAATTTGATTAATAATAATAAATTATGAATTTGACCAAATTTGAATAATATTAAGGTAGGTTGCCAAACTTTAGCACCTACACTCCCTAACTCTTTTTTTTATTATATTTTTAATTTTAGTTGAATTTTCATGATTCATTAATTACATTCATATTAACATTTTATGCATTATGACTTTGGGTAGCTAGATGGGCTGCAGCCTCACTTAGATGTACACTTCCCAAATTATATATGACAATTAGGGTCGATTACATTATTTTTCTACGAGATTTGGTGAGATTATACATAAATTTTCAGTAATTTGAAAATTATATCTAATACTCATAATATTTGTTTCTATTCAATAAATAAATTTATTAACTAGTCAAAATCCAAAATTGATCGATATTAATAAAAAACAAATGAATGAAAATTCATATGTAAGCTCGGTCCACCCATTGTAGGTCAAATATTTTTTTTAAGCTATCCTTATAAGAGTGAAGATATATCTCATCACGTGAATTAACTTGTAAAGATGTATAGATAGTCTGATTAGAAAATGTTTACTTGACTTAATAAGTCATTAATAAATTAAATATATAAATTTTCATTAAATTATTTATGCTAATATCAGCAAATTCGTTAATTGTAACAAACAAAGGAATTTATTTATTGAATATAATTGTTTAAACTATATAAAATTTACGTATAATTACACCAAATTTCAAAAAAGTACCACGTAATTTATCCCTTATTATTTAATAATATTACTATTATAGAAGAAAACATTTTTATTATACTAGTTTTTAAATATTCAAAATTTACCCTTTATTTCATTTATTCCCTTTAAAAAAATTTAATCAAATTAGGTTTTAATATTTTTAATTATCTCATTATTATCTATATATATATGTATATATATATTGTTAACTGCCACTACTCCACAAATATTTTATTCTTTTCATATTATTTTGTTATCGTTCCACACAAAAAAAAAATTTATATACTCGCAAAAATCACATATAATCAAACTAGTTTTACAAATAGCATGAAGAAATCATCCAATGATTCATTCTTATGACAGCCCCCAAACACATCCACCTAGATTGTACAAGGGCATTTTGGTCGAATCACATAGAAGATCCCTTAGATGTTGGGAGGGCATTTTGGTAATTTGAGGGCACGTGCATAAACCCATACAAAGGGACAGAGAGAGAAGCGGCATTGAATCGGGACTGACTGTGTGAGGAGGAGGGTGGGACCCATTTGTGGAGATGGGACCCACAGTGTGTGTGGCACTGCGTGTACTGTGCCGTATGCACCTTCCGTATACGGTCACTTTCTCCTCTCCCTTCAAAGAAAGGCTTTTTCCCACTTTCCAATAATTATTATTATTAGGATTACTATATTGTTGTTTTTTATATAATTATATATAAATTTTTTATAATTTAAAATTTTATGTTTATATTTAAGATATATATTTTATTTAATAAATAAATTTATTTTTTAATTAATTAATTAAATTTGTTGATATCAATACAAAATTAAATAAGAATTTATATCTATTTTTTATTGACTTATTAAAAACTTATTGTATATTGAATATTTTTTTTATTAAATCATCCTTATCATGGTGAAGATATACCCATTACATGCATTAATATATGAAGATATATAAAGATAATTTGATCATAAAATATTTATTTGATCTGGAATAAATCAATTATCAGTTAATCGAGAATCAATATGAATTTTTACCTATTTTTTATTAATATCAATAAATTTTTTAAGGGATAATTACACTTCTCTCCCCCAAGATTTGATGTAATTACACATAGATCCTCTGTAGTTTGAGAAATTACATATAACACTCCTGATGTTTGCTTTCACTAACAAATAAGTCCATCCATTGGTCAAAATTCACCGAATTAACTGATATTATAAAAAAGATAAGAATTTTTTTATATTAACCCTTTAATTGACTTATTACTGATTTATTGCAGGTCAAATAATTTTTTTTTTAAAACTAAATTACCCTTATACGTCTTCACGCGTTAAAGTATGTGAGGACGTATATCGTCACTGTTATAAGATTAATTTAGTTCGAAAAATTTTATTTAACATGAATAAGTCAGTAATAAGTCAATCAAGGGTTAATATAATTTTTTTTTTTTGTTAATATCAGTCAATTCGATGAATTTTAACAAATGGAGGGATTTATTTGTTATATAGGCGCAAACCTCATGAATACTAGGTGTAATTTCCTAAACCACAAGGAGTTTACGTGTAATTACACTAAATCTCAGCGAAGATGAGTATAATTATCCCAATTTTCAATTAACATATAGATTTATTTATTAAATAAAAGTAAATATCACATGTAATAGATATAGTTTTTTAAATTACATAAAATTTATATACAATTACATTATTTTTTAGAGAAAAAAGAGTGTAACTATTCCTCATTATTATTTATTTCTTATATTTCAAAATTTTGGTGTATAAAAGTTAAAGACTTGATCAGCATAAAGCTGTCCTATTTAATTCTGACCCCATCCCATTAATTTCCTGTTTCCGGTAATTGATTTTCTTTTTGGTAATTATTATTGGATTGGAACTATATTTATTATTTCTTATCTCTAACCAGTTGTCGAAAACACACTCGATGCGTGTGTGGAATTAAATTTTTACTTAATCATATGAAATTAGAAAAAAATTAAAGTAAATAACTAATCAGATTGATTGATATTTCTTAAATGCGCAGAATCGAAATACTTGAATAAATGAATTTTTGTTTAAAAATAACTTATATGTTTGAGGGTGTTTCAATCAATATATTTTTATCGGTGAAATGTGGTTACTCTAACCTCCTCACACGTAATAAACAGTATAGATTTTAATGTTCTTGGCTCCAATAAATAATGAAGTACGAGAACTTTTGCATACACAGTGTCTTATTCGAACATTAAGATGTAAAAAAAAATTATAAATTCATATAATTTAGGAAAAAATTATATTTTCGTTAGAATTTGAATTTAAATAAAAGGGGACGAGAAAAAGGCGATTAGAAAAAAGAAAAATAAATATTATTCTCGCATTTCTAATCCCATATTTTCAAGAAAGAAATACTTTTATAAAATAATTTAAAATTTATTTCATATTTATTCAGGAGCACTGCAAATTATTATTTGCCCTTGAATAATTATACCTTACTCTAAAAAATATATTTATTTATTTTTTATATAAAACTTATTACTTGAAAAAACATTTAATTATCTTAAATTTTACTTTAACCCCCCAAAAAAAGGTGTTGATTGCTTATTTCTTTACCCTCCCACTAATTATTATCCTCTAAAAACAGCCTATCAAGATTAAGATAAGACCCAACCACCAAACCACATGATGGAAATGGAAACCTACCCTTTCTCCAAATCATCATATTCTTTTTCCTAAATATTTCAATATTATTAATTTATTCCATTAAAATTTAATATTTGAATGCATAAAATGATATAAACGAATCTTATATATATAAAACCCTCAAAATTTATTTACAGGTAATTTGATGAAAATGTTAGGAATTACGATCGCAGGATCATCATAATTTCTTTTTTACATATACAAACAAACAAAAAAAAAGACTACGTGAATTTTGAAAATTAATAATTACAATAAGTCCCAACGTTTATGTCCAAACGAAATATTTAAAATTTGTAATATATATACGCCACGTACAAACAGTTTCACAGAGGCATGCAAGCCATGTTACTTTCCAATTTAATTAATTATGGCCGTACGATAGCCGTAACAACCATAGATAGGATCTATTTAATTTAATTAAGTTGTATAATAGTATTTAATAATTATTTGATTAGTCATATCCTTATCACCAATTGATAATTAATATAAGCTAATCTTTTTGGCACTTTATACCCCAAATTCCAATGTCATGATAATATTAACAAAATGTGGCGTGAGATTAGGTTCTTTCTAGCTACTATCAATGCTATTCTCAAATCTCTATATATCAAAAGGTGTATAAAACCATTTTTAAATTTTAATCAAAATTTTCAACATTAAATAATATTCTTGAAATTTCTTAATTTTAAAATATTAATGAGTGATCATTCAAGTGATTTAATGATGTAATGGATGTATTTTTCGTATAATTTATAAGTTATTTTTGTAATCAGATTTTTGTTTATGGGATTTTTCTGGTCTTTTTTGTGGCGGTGACTGGAGTTGAAATTTTCTAATTTTTTTTCTTTTTATCTATATTAATAAAAAAAAAAGAAAGGCATCCTATATTTATAAACATCGGTTAATGAAATCGTTGCACCAATTTTTAAGTATAACAACTATACCCCTAATTATATAATATTAAAAATTATTTGTGATTATTTATTTTAATTATTATTATTCTAAAAGTGACTTTACATCATTCTAACATCACCATAGCAATTTTTTGTTGTGTTGATAGTACCTTAAGTTGGTTTTTTCTTTTTCTTCTTCTTCTTCTTCTTATTTTTTAAAAGTGATTTGGTGGTTCATATATTTCATTTTGATTTATAATATATTTTTAAATAATAAAAATTATTTATTATGTACACGTAGAATCAATGCGCAACGATGGCTAGTGAAAGAAAAAAAGAAGGTCAAGACTCAAGATTCGAAAAATTGTCTTTGGTTCTCTCTATGGTATGAATGCGGGATCAATGAGTGATCCATAAACACTTCTATAAGCGATTTATGATCTCAATTTCTAATATTTGGGGCTATTTTAATCTACAATGAATATTAATTTACCCCATGTGATATTGAAAATGGATAGATTATCCTCTTATGAAAAAAAATAGCAATTCACTCCCTTATGTTTTATCTTCCTGTCTAAAGAGGTAAATTATTATTTTATTTTTTATGGGAAATTATTTACCTATTTTTTCTAACACAGATAGATAAATTGTATTTACCCTTTTAGTTTATGGCAGCAATCAAAGTCAAATTACACAAATTTTTCAAAAGAAGAGAGAAAGATCAAGAGATGAAAAATTATGTGTTTAATTTTGTTTGTGGATACAAATGGGCCGTGACCGCTGTAAACTTATTTTGATATATGATTGTGATTGAGGTCGGAAAAAAAAAAGAGAATAATAAAAAAATGGAGTAAAGATAATAATTGTGAATAAATAAAAGTAGTTTGAATTGATGATGAGTGAGGTCATCTCAACTGTCAAACTGAATGTATATGGTAGGTGCAGAAGGGCAGAGGACTTTCTTGTCATTTACTCTAATTTACTCCTAATTAATAATTAATAAATAATAATAATAATACCTTTTTTTTTTTGAGAGAGGGGGGGGGGGGGGGGGGGGGGGTGGCGCAGGGGCATCCATGTGGAAAACCGACCGATTCCCTACGGTAAGGTACGGCCATGGGATTGTTTGTGTCGGTTTGTATGAAGAGGGGGATTAGGAATATTAATCATTTCATTTATTTGCTAATTAGATTTTAAATTTTTGTTAATTAGTAGACAAGAATACGCGCTGGATTAATTGAGCATGTTTGGGGGTTGGTGCACCCCCCCCCCCCCCCCCCCCCCCCCCTCCACTTTTATTTTTGGATTCATAATTAATAGTCAACTAACGCTTAGTTTAATTGATAAAATTGAAATTTCATAATTTTTAGTTATTAAATAAGCCAACGAGGTCTAATTTAATGAAATTAAGGCTTTATGATCTCAAGAGTTAACGGGTTCGAGTCCTATCAATGTGTGTATTGATTTACTTTAATGGTAATTGTTAGTATAATGCAATAGTCAATTGAGCTAATGTGGGCTAGTTTAGTTGGCGAAGTTGAGATTCCATAACCTCTTAATCAAGAGTAGAAATCTCACCAACGTGTGGATGTTGGTCTATTGTCATAATAGTTATTGACCAGTTGTTCATTTAATATTGATAATTGACGTATATTAGTTGTTGGTGTTTAAAAATTATGATACAATTGTAATTGATTCACTTAAAAAGAAAAAAAAACTAATAGTCAAATGAGATGGTATAATAAGTGTTGCATTGGAGTGTAATTTAAAACTTTATTGTAATATTATTAGGATGTATTTTCAATTTGTTACATGGAATGCTCAATGAAGAGTAAATTTAAAACTTTATTGTAATTTTATTTTATTGATATTAGCATTTTCCATCTAACCCTAATGAAAAGGGTAAAACGATTGGTGGAGAAGTAAGTATAATTTTAATTCCTTTTTGAGAAAAGTGAAATGTTGCATTTTCATAATTTTTTTAAATAACTCCAATAATATTTAATAAAATATATATTAAAATTAAAATAAATTTTTTAGATTTAGAATTATTCGAACATATTTTATCATTAAGAATTTGAATCAATCCAAATGCAAACCTCTACAACTTTTTGTCAAATCCCAAGGTGAATTAACCAATCAAAATTAAGCAAAGTGCAAGTCCACACTCTTGGGTAGTCACCACTAATCATGATTAAAATGATTAATTCAATTTAACAATAAAATAATAATTATTGAGTTAATCAAACATCAATATGCAAAAATTGAAACCAAAAACTCTTTATCAGCAGATCTAAATATTTTTGGTTGTCCTTTGGATAGGGAAAAAAATAAAACATATATACAGCCTTAATTACCAAGTAAATTTCAAATCAATGGGTCGAAATTTTAAAAACAAAAAGACAATCTGACAGGATGTGGGATGTAATTGGTGTCTCATTGCGCAAGGTATTATTTGTTTATTTATATATAATAATTTGTTCTTGGAAAGACTTATCAGTAGAATAAGGATGCCTTGAACTAATAAGTCAGTTTAGACTTTTTATGCAATGTGATTGGTGTCCCGTTGCATATAATATTGTCTGCTCGAATTTTATATGGGTCTTTCAATTATGTTCTTGAATAGACACATCGTTAGAGTGAGAATGTTTTGAACTAATAAATCAGTTAGACTTTTCATTTAAAACAGACGCGGAATGTGTATCAACACCACAATCTTTTTCCATTTTCAAAATCAGATCCAAAAATAACTAATCACAATTATGCTTCAATTCTTTCAAATCCTATCATTGATTAAAGAGGCTTTAAAAGAGCATGTTCTCAACCCACCAAAAAAATAAAAATAAAAATTGATAAATTGTTCCCCAAAAGTTAGGTGGGCACATAAGGCTTGTCTTTGCCACATTATGCAAACATATGGCAACAAAAAATAACTGAATATGTGAGGCTAAGAAGGAAAGTGGTGGGTTGGGGTCCAGAAACAAACACTCACACTGCTTTATTACAAAGAGGATTTTTTGTCACATACTTCAGTTTTGTGCACTGCAGGAACATGGCTGATGATGGAAGATCACATGTCTTGTTTTTCTGTTTTTGTTTGGGTTTTTCTCTCAATTAATTTCAACTCTTGGTGGTCCTCCTAAACAGTCCCCCCCCCTCCCCCCCCCCCCCCCCCCCCCCCCCCTCCAATATATATATATATATATATAATATATATATATATATATTCTATTAATTAGTATGGTGGATTTCATCGATGACGTAGAGCTGTCTTCATTATGTTCGTATATTATGAAGCGACAACGGTTAACTTGTAATCCTTGATCTAGTAACTTTTAGAACTTAATTTCTAATGTGTTGGTGGGATTAAAACGCTCAGTTAAGCAATGTTTCTACAAGCATTGGCGTGGAACATTTTCATGCAAATTTTGCTACAACTTTATTTTTTTGAAATAATTTATCAAGCAATAAAAATGAGATTCTATGGATTGATTTCTATCCTTATTTTATATTTCATTAAGATTCACTGAAGAGAGAGAGAGAGAGATAAGAAGTTTTCTTTCTAAAATCAATTATAAACATAAATTAAAATGATGTGGGAGAGTGTTGTATTGGCTTATCTAAAATGAATGAATAGAATGACAGATGAGAAGTCCCTTTCTTGTAAATGTGATGCTACCAGAAATGAAGGAATGAATACTAGTATGAACATAAGGAAAGAAAGAAGAACAGCAGTGGAGCACATGTATTCAAGAAAAAGTTTCAGTTATAATTAGTATGCAAGTATTAGACAATTAGTTTTATTGGTTGAAGAAAAACAAGTTGATCAAACTTGAGAACAAAGACTTACAATATAAGCTGGCAAATCTGGTCATTTGAGATTTGTAATGGCCCGGCCACTGCCACCCCAACTCTCTCAACATGCTGGGACATACTCATCCACAATTTCATGCATAACAATACATATCATTAAAGAAATTAGGTTAAAGCCTCAACTTATCATTTCAAAACATATTTATTATATATGTGTGTATATACCCCATGAGGGGGGGGGGGGGGTCGGTCATTCAGGTCAGAAGCTAATGCTATTCTATTTCTACACACCTGGAAGGAAAAGAACACGGGAAATTCTAGTTCTGACCAGATGACGATCAGCTCCACCTGCTAGTAGGTTAATGAGAAAACACAATCTCCCAATTATTTCATACTTGGTCAGTATGTAGACCAAAATCATTAACTTTCTGCTTCATATCAAATACAGCTAGGGCATGGGGCAGGTATCATTTAAAGAATAAATAATCACAAAAGGAATCTCAACCAAAATTATCAGTCTGATTGACCATACAAGCTGTTGCCAAAAAACCACCAGAGGTACAATAATTCTTCTAGTCTCTTCATGCCACGAATCAAATATTAGGTAGTATCAACAAGATATCTATATTTGAATTACAAGTAATATTTTGCTTGAAGAAGAAAACTAAATGCTTCTGACCTCCCATATAGATACTAGTAGCGCCATTATAGAGCAAGTGAATATTACAACAGCAGTAATCCATTACGGTACAGACAAGTCAAATAGAACACTTGTGCACCTCTGCGGTACTCGAGATTTTTCATAACGAAAATTATCTTGGTGGCACTACTAATTTCCACCAGCTGCTACCAAGTATTGTCTTTCACTAATTACCTTAAAAAATACCTCTGGAACTAGTGTTTTCTCTGTAGGATAACGTTACAGTCTCCAGGTGTGCTGTAAGCTAATGTAGTCTTCTACTGTTCACTAAATTGAAAACCAAAAGATGATAAAAAATTCCTATCTGTATCTGTAGTTGAGAAGGTGAGAGAATTTGTATGCTGACATCCGGTTTTTGTGATATATGCGACGCAATTGACCACAATAATGTAATAGTGGAGTCCCATTTCTTCATGTAATCAACTTCCGCCATTTGCTGAAAGGAAAAAGAATGACACTTGGTAAACTTAAGATGACCTATAATGATTTGATAGGGACTAGACATCATCATGAACCTCCAATGTAGCAAATTAAACACAAATCCTGATCCACAAATCTAAGAATGTCGGATCCCACTGAAATATCAGCAAAATTAGGGTATAATGTACAAAAAAAAGGAATACCAAACACTAACAGCTTAAAAAATGCAGTCGAGAAAACAGAGATCATTATCGAGGGCGTTTTGCTAATCTAGTGGAGTTGATACATCTTAGGACACAGGGAAATGGAAGATATGTTACCTGATTAACTTAATAGAAAAACATCTTTCAATGTGAAAATATCCAATAGCTATCAAATGTGAAAAGACTCCATAGAATTTTATGGCATAGAGGTTAGTTAAAGTAATTGAACATAAAATTTATCAAGTTAGGAAGAAAGTTGTTTTTATGTGCTTTTAAATAATGCCTAAAACTATAAATCATATGAAACTTAACTCACCCAAAAATGATACCACTCATTGTCAAAAGTACGACGATCAAAAATTAAAACAATTTCTTCAGAAATCAGTACAAACCTTTTTGGAAAGTTACATATACCATCAGGTTAAGAGTCGTCCAAATAGAATCCCACTGCAAACAATAGCGCCAAACCACTTGTTGGAACAAAATCTGATTATAAGAAAAAAGAAAATGAGGCTTGAGTAGTTTCAATAAGAACAACAAAGCAAACAATGCATACATCAATCTACATTATATTAATATCTGTCAGAACTAGTTTCCAGAGCAGTATTTGCTTACAAGTCTAGAAGACAAGCATGAATGAAATTGATTTCTTGATATACTTGTACCATATAGAATACACACACACTAAAATTAAGGGTCAGGTCATGCATTCAAGAACTTACTTTCTGTTGCAATCAGCACGACTTGCAAGGTCCACTGTCAATATCTGCCAAGCTAATTGGGCTGATGCAGCAGCTAAGAATGTGTAATATGGCCACTCTACTCCAAACACAACAATATCAAAACAATTACATAAGCCAAAGGGTCACACCATAAAATGAAGAAAAAGTAAACGCGAAGAGAAGGACAGATACTGCTAGACAAGCAGAGTTAGTTATGAGCAGAGAGAAAGAGAAAAAAATTAACATACCAAGATTAGCGTTATATCCACTAAGAGCAAGGCTACCAATACATGCTATTCCAAAGCCCGTAACCCATTCTTTGGTTGAGTCCCCAAATCTCAAGGCTGTTGATTTGACACCCACTCTCACATCGTCTTCTTTATCCTGAATGGGCAATTTTCACATATTTCAGTGGTCCCAGAATCTATTTCTAGTGTGATTGCAAGCATTTCATGCCTTGACAGTTGCATGCATCGAGAAAAAACAAGATGCCAAACACCATACTCTTCTGCCAAAACCTCAAGTATGCAACATACTTGCAGGCAAGCTGTAAGTTATTATAGACACATGGTTCCTGATTTCACAATACAAACTGTTTAAAACTCTAGATGCTTCCAAGATTCACCACCAGAATGAGATACGTTAGACTTGAAGTGCAACTATTTTTGTTAGAGAAGCAAAACCACATCAGCTGGTTCCAGAGTCCATGGGGATATGGCCCAGTTGGTCATCTATCATATTGAAATCTACAGGTGGTGAATGTTAAACTGGAGACGGACATCATAACCAAGCATCCATTTCATTTAGGTCTGAAATTATATTCATGAGCAAGGGATCATGGTGATTGTTTCCTAAAGATAAAGGGATAAGAACTGCATATAAGAGAAAAAATTGGGAAACACATCAGGAGCTATTGTTGCCTGAATTTTAGGAGAGATAAGAATGTTGCATTATGTCACTCAGAGTACGAATTCCTAAATTCAAAGAAGCCCTGCCATTGTTTCATTCCCAAATTATGCTGATATATATGAGCACTTAGGAATTTATATCATGATCGAGAATACCAAATGATAAGTCTATACCTGATGTGCATATATTGTATCATATACAAGTCCAAAATACACCAGAAGCATAAAGAGGGAGTACAACAGCAGGATCAAGGCTTCCTTTAACAGCGGCCCAGCCAAGTAAAGCACCCCAATTAAATGTCAAACCAAGATAGGCCTGAGGCTGTACCATAGTAGATACAGTTTCAGATATATTAGCTTTAATTTCTGTAGAAGTACACGCATCGACTCAGCTCTTTGAGGGGTGGGGGGGATTCTCTGTGTGTCTGAAGACAGTCTCAGCAGGAGTATAACGAATGAGAGAGGGAGTTGCATGAAGGGAAAGAACTGGGACAGGATAAATAGGAATAGAGATCAGAATCCATTACCCAAAATGTAAATCTCTTCATCAGAGGGTATGAAAAGACGAGCAACAAAGATGAAGCTCCCAAAACACGGCTGCAAATATTTGATAAGATAATGTATAAGGAAATGGACATAACACTCAAATCAATATCTTTCACTTTTATAGATTGAAGTGTGCCTTGGTACTGCAACACAGGTGTTAACATTTTATTTATGTCACCAAATACAAAATCTACAAATTTCCCCTTTTACTTAGGAGTTAGGAAAATGGTACAGAGGAGTTTCCTAGCCACACTCAAAGTTATCAAGTTTAGATCGTAATGCAAACCAATTCAAGTAGTTGGAGCCTTGGAGGCATTTCTTGTCCCCAACAGGTTTACATCAAGACCTGTATTTGTGCTTAATCTTATATGTATATGCAATTTCTACAGAATCTACACCATTTTCATATCTCCTCAATGTTACTCAAAGAAACTCAGACGCCTATTAATGCACCTTAAATAAAAGAAGGTGAGATTCAGATGCATGGCAACTTAGTGATTGAACCAAAAAGGCCTGGAGCATTAATTTTCCAATTTATGTTAATGGTAGGGTCTTAGAACCAGACAGTTCGACGGATATCAGTAATTTGATATAGATAATTAAGCAACCTGATCTTCCTAGTACATACAGATGTTGAGAAACCTAACATACCTAGTCAAGATTCTGGCGGTGTTTGTGATTAATATTCCACAAACAATAATGACTTGGTTCTTTTTCAACAGATTGAAGCTTGAATGCTTTAGTGAAATTCTAGATTGAGCAGCATGTTTTTGTTAATTTACTGGATTTGATCAAATTTATATATGTTCAACCTTGTGTCTGTCAGTAAGTTTAAGTATGTAGCAACTTAAGCCCAAATCAAAGTTTGCATCTTTTGCAAATTAAAATAGAGGATTTCCATATAATAATACTCTAATGTAATAGATCTTCCGCAAGAGGTTTCATCCAGGTTCAAGTTCGATTTGCAACACGTGAAACTAACATAGGAACAAACTACCAAATCAACATCTAAAGCACTACTCTACACATAAATGCATAGTTACGTTGTGAAGCAAGGGCACACTTAATGTTAGAAGAAGAAAGTAACTCATGCAAATTGCGAAGGAATATCTTAGATAAATAGAAGAAAGAATGACCATGAACCTAAAATTGTTCAGTTGCAGAAGAATCCCCAAGCCCAGAAGCAACTGAAAACCAAGAAAACAAGTTCCTTGAAATGGTGTTAGTACACCGCTAGCAATGGGCCTCAACCTTGTCCTTTCTACCTACAACACATAAAGCTATTAACAACACAAAGAAATAATCATTACAAGGAAGCAAGAAGCACATTAAGAAATGAAACAAGGGATCACATGATGAAATAGCAAAATATATTGTAATCAGCCTCTTTCCTAGGTACCCCACAAACCCCATCCCCAAGGTCTGATTAGATCCAACCAAAAGAAGGCAAAACCAGCAACAATAAATAGTTATTAATTAGCTAAGTTCCATCTCCAACTGACTGTGTGAAGATCAAAGTATATCAGATTATTATTTCCACATCACATTAAAACACATAATTAGCATAAGAGAAAATATTATTACCAAATCATATTGGATGATTACTCCCACACCACAAATACCCTTAAACACATAATATGCAGAAGTAGAAAGATTTTTACCTTAGTATCGATATCCCGATCAAGTAGATCATTAATAGTGCACCCTGCACCACGCAAAAGCAATGCCCCTGTACCAAAAAGCATCATCATCTTAATATCTGGAAGGGTCCCTGGAGCTGCCGCCATGGTAATTGACCTGGAACCAATCCCCATAGAACGAATGAACATCCTAATCTTCACAGGAACTTCTTTCTCTACTTTATTAAATCCCTGTGTGGATCTCAATTTTATAGGGGAAATGAAAGGTAAATCTATTTTCTCTCTTTGGTTTTAACGCAAATGGCAAACAAAATGCTTGTGCAGTGTAATGTTAGAACATCTTTGTTTATTTACTCTACGACTTCATTTTATCACAATACTTGATACATTTCTACAATCTAAACCTAATCTGTTAAAGAGGAAACAGAATGAGTAACACCTTTCAACTTTACATTGATTTCGCTTTAGCTTTTCACCATTCTATCTACCCTACTAAATTCTGATAGAAACAGAGGTAAAAAACTAGAAAGATATCTCCATATGATAATACAATCACAAGGTAATGCACAGAAATTTCACATAACCAGATGAGAAAACGAGTACTGACTCTCAACAACAAAGAGACGAAAAAACTTACCACATACACGGCCAAGCCAGAAGCCAAGTCCCAATTGGCTTGTCAAGCCGAGCGAGATGCGCGTAAGGCCGTGCTTTCTCCGGCAAATAAACATCAATCCACGAACGATCACCACCATTCTGATTCGAATTTTTGGATTCCTCTCCTTTTCCATCGGATGCTAAAGTGGAAAAGCAAGAGTTCTGGAGAAGTTCGTGGTAGGCGCCAATTGATCGGATAGAAGAGGAATTGTAGAATCCGTTTCTGGAGTGGAAAATCCCGGAAAATTCAAAGAGATGGTACAGGTTGCGGCGAGAGTGAGCGCAATATCCCGGTTCAGAAAGTTGGGGAGAGTGGAAGGAGGATTCAGCGGCGGAGACAAAAGAGTAGCGGTGGCGGCGGTTGTGGAGGCTCCGAGTGATTCGGGAGAGGCGATAGAATGCCATTGTTAGTGAGTAGTGAAGCAGTCGGCCCTTTCCCCATCTCACAGACTCTGAAATATTATAACACGTACTAAAACACGTCGCCATCTTATTATTTATATATATATTTATCTAAAAGTTAATAATCTATTTTAAAATATATATTATATATATATATATATATATTTCTATACTATTATAAAAAAATATTATTTCATATCAAGTTTTAAATATTCAAATTTGTCTTTTGATTTATTTCTTCTTTTAGAGAAAAAAATTGATCAAAATAATTATTTATTTATTTAATAATCTCACAATTACAATTTTTTAAAAAAATTACAATTTTAATCTCAAAATATAAGGTGGATTACAATATTAGTCCCTAGTCCCACACTTTAAAAAAAAAAGATACAAAATTAGTCTAATCATTATAATATTATTCACACATTTTAAGAAAATGTTGATGTTGGAATATGTGACCAAAAAGCTAATTGAATTTACGGTTTTGGAAACTATTCAAACGATCTTTATTCAAGTAACGTTGCTTCAATGAATATGATAAGTATTCATCTATGGTATATGTGTATGTTATGCTAACCAATTACGTTAAGCATCGCTTAATGTCACAACAAATGTCGACACACCATTTAGATAAACCTATGTAGTTGGGATGCACATTAGATGACGGCTATAGAGCCAACTTCTGACGGTTGGTTTGAAATGTTTCAAGTTGAGGACCTCGAGATTGTGTATCAAAGAGTCCTATTGAGACTTATATTAGGTATTGCATTTATTGGATGAGTGTCGTGTTTCATCGGTGACAAACATTGGACATCTATGCAATTTCAATAGATTAGTTGACAAGGTGGTCAACTGACTCTCGAGGATCGTGATATGAAAGCCTTGGAGACTTGATCAATACAACTTGAATCATCGACTCCGATAGTACGGGAGCAGTCTTCAAACTTGAGGGACCATGACAGTCACGTGCACACGATGACTGTATCTTATATTTGTGCAAGAGGTGATTGTGTCACAAACATGATCATTATAAGCCATGTCTAGTGCAATCAGAATGTGTAGTGAGGATGGTGGGTTTCAAGAAGATAATCCGTCCCCTATCAGACAACAGTATCTCTTATGCAATTGGAGACGCGTTGACGCATTACAAATTTGTAGCTGCAGTAGTTGGTCGAATAGGAAATGGTTTCCTATGTCAAACAATAGAGCAAAATGCAGTCTCAAGTACTAAAGCATAGTTGCCTAGTTGAGGATGGGAACCGATATAAATTCCATGTCCTAGATTGAGGCTGAGAGACGATAGATGAAAAGACCGTACCCGTATGTAATCAAGAGTCTAAATGTTCACATGGATATTCACCTAGTCTCTAGTGTCATGGACTGTTCCTAGATGACCACCCATGGTAGCGGGCTCTCTTGATTAATGGTTGATCAAGAACGATTAATTAAATTTAATTAATCGACAGTGTTGGACGCTAGCCCAAGTCTAGTTGAAAGGTGAACCTAAAGAGTCACACACGAATCACCGTGGAAGGATAAGAAATTAATTTAGAATTAATTTCAAAAGATGTAAATGATTGAATTATTTACACGTGGGATGATCGATTGGATGAATGACCCAAGATTAAATTAATTGAATTAATTTAAGAGCTTGTCTTAATTAATAAATTGAATTTATTAATTAAAGAGAATTGAGCTTATATTTTTAATTGGATTAAATGACAAGTTTGAATTTTATTAAATCGAACTTAGATAAATTCATTGGGCTATTGAATTTATTTTAATGAAACTCGATTCACTAAATTAAGGCCCACTAGCAATAAAGTTGACTTCTATCGTTGGAAGGAGGATTGATCAAATTGCACTTTTAGAAAGTGCAATCTTGATCATATTTGGAGCCCTCCTCTATATGGCATGATTGGATCGTACCATATAGGAAAGGGGTTGTCTTGTAGGTAGGTGGAATGTATCTAGACACATTTACATCTTCACATACATATATATACATGTGTGTGTGTGTGTGTGTGTGTGTGTGTGTGTGTGTCTTCATTATTCATACAATGACAACACATAGTGAGAATTGAGAAGTGAAGAGAATGCACATTCCTCCACTTTCCCCATGAGAATCTGGTCCTCCTTCTTTCTCTCCCTCTCATCCCTCTTATTTCTCTTGCTGTCTTTGAACTAGGATCAAATGAAGAGTTGTGAGAATTTTGATAAAAAGAACACACGAACTAATGGTGTAGTTCTCTTCGATCATTTCTTCCAATTGACTTTGATATCATCCAGTAAAGAGATCAAAGCAATCTTGTCATGGTGTGTTGTAGATTTTTAGATGGTTCCTATGTTGGAGCCTAAGGTGAACAAAAGGTCGAACATATATTGCAGGTTGAAACGAAAAACAAAAGAGACAAGGTCTCGTTTAAATACCGCATCTCTTTTGTTCTTTATCTACCGCCTTGTATATTGTATGTGTTGTTTTATTTCTTAATCTACATACTACATTGAATGTTCGGGAGTACCAAGGGTACACCCCTTGATTAGTCATAGAAATAATTTGAATTGTGCATATGTTTAGCGCTTCTCTTTATTTTCCTGCACTTTCGCTCGCGCGTTTATGAGCTGATCCTTTCAGTTGCAAAGTTAGTCCTACACTTTAAGAAAAATTGCAAAGCTAGTTCGGGATTTAGTCCCAGATGATGCAAACTTTTTGACGTGAGATTAACTTTACAACATTTTCTTAAAAGTGTCAGTTTGCAAGTTTGACTCCGATTAAAGAAGTCTCCTCTTGATTCTCGTCATTTCTACCGTTCGTTTTTGTGGATTTGATAGTGTTTAGCCGTCCGTTCAGCCTCTTCTGATGGGTTACCTCTGTCTGCCGGGAAATACTGTTCTGCGCGTCTTTTGGCTACTGTTTCTTGTATGTTTTATGCTGCTGGTGGATGTTTTCGTGAACTGAAGCCTGCTTTACTCTGCTGCTCGTTTTTTTGGCTTCAATTCAGACAATTTCCAGCCGTTTCTGGCAGCCTGGTGGTAGGTGAGACTTTGCCTTTTTTGCTCCAGCAAGGGACTGCTTTCTTGCCTGCACAACCTGCAACTGCTGCATTTAGCGAAGTTGCCTGCTGCTTGTTTGACCCTTGCTGTACTTTTCGCTCTCAAACATCCTGCATTCTTCTTGTTGTTTCCTCTTTAGGCGCTGCAACAGCCTGCCGCATCCGCCCAAGTGCTGCAACTTTCCCCTTTTAGCTTTGCAAAACTGCATGGCTAAGACTAAGAGAAGCAAGACAGCCATGGCTGAATCTGTTTCCGGCACCACCAAGACCTCCGGCCAAATTAAAAATGGCATTGATTCCAGCAAAGAGCAAGTGACAGCCGGCAGACCTGTTCCGGCAAACCGTTAGCAACAGCTGGCCTTCCGGCCAAGACAACCGCACTGCCGACATTGCTAAGATTTGCTCGGGCCTAGGATAGACAACAAATCTTGGCCGGCGGCCTGTATTTTATTTAGGGATTGGCCGCTTCTCCTCAAGAACATGTCGGATTTCTTCGAGTTCAAAGAAGACGACATTAGCCTTACTCCAGTTTGGGCCACCCTACCGTCACTCCCGCTTGAATGTTGGCATCCGAATGCCCTCGGCAAAATCGATTCACGACTGGGCACCCCCATCGCAATGGACTAACTTAACGATGAAAATGGAACGTGTATCATATGCCCGCATTTTGGTTGAGGTCGATGCCTCCAAGAAGCTTGTGGATCATGTGGAATTTATCCTTAGAACGGCGTGGCTAGGAAACAACCGATCGTCTATGAGTTCACGCTAAAGTTTTGCTCGATATGCAACCGCTTTGGACATTTAAAAGAATCATGCCAACCATCGGTTGCCCCTACTGCCACTGCCACTGCTGCCCATAACGCCAATGACACAGCCATTAAGACGGCTGCACCAAAGAAGGCCCAACCGACTGAGTGGACGGTAGTACAACGCCGTCAAAGGAACAACCTGAAGTAGCAACAGCCGGCCGAAGTTGTGCAGTAACCTGATGCAACTCCAGTGACCGGCAGCGTTAAACAGAGCCTAAACGGCTGAGCAGCAGCCAGTTCCTGCGGCAGTGCCCATGATCCAACGATTGGCCGTTGTTGAAACAGATTTAGAGGCAGGCTCGTTTGGCTCGTCCAACGACCCAGACTCCCCGAAATCAACACAACACCTTATGCTGGGGGCTAAGGCATCCATTCTAGGTCCGAATGATCCAAAAATGAAACAGCAACTTGGAGGGGAGTCCCCTCATCCATCCCTATGAAGATCGGATTTTGGAATGTGAGGGGACTCAACCGGCCCCTCAAATAAAATGGGGTAGCCCACCTCATCAAGAATAATCAGTTTTGTCTCTTGGGCATTTTGGATATTAGGCTTGCCGCGACGGTCATTTCAAAAATCATCCACCGATCATTCCCGGGATGGTGCCAAGCCAACAATTTCGATACTATTACCGGTGGATGCATTTTAATCATCTGGAACCCCGCAGTTATTGATCTTCACCCGGAGGATATCTCACCTCAAGATCCACTATCGTGTTACGAATAAGTCCTCTCAACTCTCCTTTTACATAACTTTCACTTATGGCCTTTATACTGTTGTTAATAGAAAGAGCATGTGGGAGAAACTTTTGGAATTGAGGCGACCGTTGAGTATGCCGTGGCTTATACTCGGTGACTTCAACTGTGTGAAATCTTCAGCAGAGAAGCAACTTGGGGCTCCCCCCACTTGGTATGAATTGAAGGACTTTGCCGACTGTTTCCTTGTACTTGGACTTCATGATGCTCAAACTACTGGATGTTACTACACTTGGTACTCCAACAGTGACAGCAACCCTGTTTGGTGCAAGCTCGATCGAGTCATTTTGAATAATGATTGGCTTGAGGTTGGACTACATTGCAGAGCTCATTTCAACCCACCGGGATGCCTCTCCGATCACTCTCCGGGTATCGTTTCTAATTTTGATAATCTCGCCCCAAGCCGAAGTCCTTTCGATTTTTTAATATGTGGGCAGATCACCCGGATTTTATTTCTATCGTTGAGGAAAGATGGAGATTGAATGTGGAGGGAACGCCATAATTCCGGCATTGCAGAAAATTGAAAGCACTTAAAAGCTCCCTCAAAGCTTTTAATAACCTGCACTACGGCCACATTTCAGTCAGGGCCAAGGAGGCGGACCTTGCCCTACAAAATGCACAGATATACCTTGAATCTAACCCCGAGGATACGGCCGTTCGGGACTCATTGGGGGATCTTAGGAAGAAGGTCACCTTCCTTGCTGAAGCGGAGAGGCACTTTTATTATCAAAAGGCAAAAATTCACTTCTTAAAGCAGGGGAACAAAAACACCAAGTTCTTCTATGATATGGTGAAAAGAAACGCGACAAGGAATTCCATCTTGGCAATCGTTAAAGGTGATGGCTCCATTATTACTTCCACTCCGGATATTGCCCAGGAATTCATTGATTTCTACACATCGCTCCTGGGTACCGAGGATCAGATACTACCGTTTGATGACGAGATTTTTCATTGGGGGCCCTCGCTCACTTTAGAGTTTGCCTCGGATCTTTGTAGGGCAGTCACGCCGACAGAGGTCAATGCTGCCGTCTTTCAGATTAGCGACAACAAGGCGCCAGACCCAGACGGTTATACATCATGCTTCTTCAAGAAGGTATGAAACTTTGTGGGCGATCTTGTTTGCAGAGTTGTTATGGACTTCTTTAGGAGTGGGAGGATGTTCCGGCAGCTCAACCACACCATTATTGCCCTTGTGCCCAAGTCTGGGCACTCTCCTTCAGTCGCTGACTACCGATCGATATCGCGTTGCAATGTGATCTATATAGTCATAACCAAGATCATTGCAAACCGCCTCTCCCCCGCATTGGAGCATCTTATTGACAGCAGCCAAGCGGCCTTCGTTGAGGGCCGAAACATCACAGATAATATCTTCTTAGCTCAAGAAATGGTTCGGCAGTACTCGAGGAAACGGATTTTACCTCATTGTACCATTAACGTCGACCTACGGAAGACATTTAATTCGGTCTCATGGACATTCCTCTCCCGAGTACTCCACGGGTATGGCTTCCCTCCACTTTTCATTTCTTGGATAATGGAATGTGTCTCTACTACTTCATTTTCAGTGGCATTGAATGGCTCCATACATGGACTTTTCCTAGGGAAAAAAGGCCTTAGGCAAGGAGATCCAATGTCGCCAGCCCTATTCCTCCTCTGTATGGAGTATTTTTCGCGATTGATCAAGAGGAATACGTCCAACTCCGACTTCAACTTCCACCCGAAGTGTGAGAAGCTGAAGATTACTCATCTCCTCTTTGCCGATGATCTTATGTTGTTCTCTCGAGGAGACCTCCCATCTATCCACATTTTGATGGAGTGTCTCAAAGAGTTCAGGGACGTTTCTGGCCTTGCCGTCAACACTTCAAAGTCGAGCATCTTTACGGCAGGCATTCAGGATGATATTTTAGACGGAATCCTTGCCACGACAGAATTGCTAGGGGCAACATGCCAGTCCGGTATCTCGGTATTCCACTCGCGGTCCAGCGACTCTTAGTCACAGATTACTCGCCGCTTGTAGACCTGATTGCAGGCTGTATTGGTAAATGGACGGCCAAGTCCCTATCTTTCGCAGGCCGACTGGAACTTATACGCTCCGTTATCTAGGGTGTGGAGTGCTTTTGGCTCCAAGTCTTCCCTCTCCCAACAGCAGTTATTGAAAAGATCCACCGTTTGTGCAGGGCCTTCCTTTGGAACTCCAAGAGAGCACCGGTGGCCTGAGAGGAAGTTTGCCATCCGAAGGAGGAAGGTGGTTTGGGTATCCGGCATATCTAATCCTGGAACGTTGCTCTCCTTGCCCGAATTTTATGGAACATTCATCGCAAGGCAGACACCTTATGGGCTAAGTGGGTCAATGAGGTTTACCTCCGGGGGGCCTCGCTTTGGGACTGGCAGCCGAAGAAGGGCGATTCTCCACTCCTTCGACGACTTGCTGAGATCCGGGACAGGATTATCACTGATTTCAGATCTACAGACGCAACAATCCAGCATATGGTAGAATGGACTGACAGTAAGGGATTTGTGACGTCCAAAATCTATGAGTATTTTAGGCCGAAGCTTACAAGACAACCCTGGAAAGCTTCAATTTTGAAGGCATTCATACTGCTTAAATACTCATTCATTTTGTGGCTTGGACTACGGGAGAGGTTGGCAACACGAGACCGACTTGCCTTCCTACAGGAGGACCCATCGTGCTCACTGTGCATTAACAGTAAGGAATCGGCCAAACATCTATTCTTTGAATGCCCCTTCAGTGCCTATGTTTGGTCGCATATCTGACAGTGGTTTGGCATCACCCGACGTATGTCAACCCTTCTCAGTGCAGTCAAGTGGCTTAAGAAAGGGAAGATCGGCTCCTCCGTGCAGAACAAACCGCGGCATCTCGCTTTGGCATGCACGGTTTATAGCCTTTGGAGACACCGTAATGAAATTATCTTTGAAGACAAAGCTCCAAATCCCGACGGGCTTGTAATTTCCATTAAAATTACAGTGTATAGGCTCATTTTGGCACTCTTCCCACACGGATTTTGATTGCACCTTTATCCACATAGTGGATCTTTTGTATCTCTCCGGGTATGCCCGGAGTATCTTTTAAATACATTCTTAGATCCTATGGTCCTAATATGGTCAAAGGATATCCAACTATTATTATAATAAAAATAATTTTATAATATATAAAGGTATAACATGCAATCACTAAGATTTCATTTAATTTTGACGTACATGTCTGTATAAAAAAACTAATATAGGTTAATATAGTGTTTTTTTGTTGTATGAGGCTCGGTATAGAATCAAAGTCCTATATTAATTACTATTATACCTAAGTAACTAATACCACCTTGAGAAGTGGTATAAAATTAGTCCCAAAATTGCACCAAAGGAGAATGACTATTGTACCATCGAAATTTGACTGAATAATAATAATAATAATAATAATAATAAAATAATAATAATAATAATAATAATAATAATAATATAATAATAATAATAATAATAATAATAATAATTGATATGTGTATATCCAAAAAGACCCAAATAAAAGATGACGGCCAAACAAAGACTCTAGCCCAACAACCATAAATGGATCAGGCCCAGGAATACAACCGGCCCAAACGACATTCCAGCCCAAGTGGAACACATCCAGCCCAACCGGATTAGGGCAAGGCTGTCTCAGCACAAGAATCCTAGGCAACCAGACTCCTAGTCAACTCAGACTCCCACTCCGCCTAACAAATCCCCATAATCCAGGCCCGAACTCTTATCCGCCCAACCACCTCCGATAATTTCGGAAGTCCCAGCTACGTTTCTTCACACCTAAGACTCTTCATTATAAATATGAGGTTCCTTCTTCAAATCGAGGTCCCTCCTAGGTTCTTTAGACTTTGATTCTCAATTTTATCTCTTATTAAATTCTAGCACTCTAACAGCATTCATATGTTGCTCACATTATTCTTTTTTGCACATCTATTTTATTTCTTTAACCGGTCATTGACTTGGGCGTCGGAGTGCTAATGTGTTTCTTGCAGGTCCCCCTATGTCGGACTTGCATTATTTCGTGGCCCAAACTATTTGGATCAATCCAATGGACTTGTGCGTTTCCGAACCTATCAATAATAATAATAATAATAATAATAAATATTAATTTTATTGTTAATAAATTTTGTAAACAAGGACTTACAGGTAATTTTTCTATAAAAAATATGTGAATATATCAAAGAAAACATTTGATAAAATTTATCCTATTTTGATAATCTATATGAGTAAGCAACTAATTAATTATATAGAGCTTTTTTATCGTTAATTTAGTATGAAATGATTTTATGATTCATTTAATACGACTTTCGAAGTAAATCGAGTTTAAAAGAAATTAAGACCGATAAATAAAATAAATGAAAAGGAGAACGTCTGGCAGAATTTCGAATATGTTTTTAGTTGAATTTTTAAAACATAAATAGTGTGTATAAATGGAAATCAAGAATACAAAACCAAATAAGGCCGCATGTCTACTCCAACAACTATTGCTACTCGACTCCTTTCCTTTGCACATCGTTCCCACTGTCCCTCTTTTCTCCTCCTCCTCCACCTCCGTAGTTGACTTGCTGATGAGAAGCTGCTACAACTGGAAATGGCGGCTTATAGCGCTGTACTTTCTCTCCTAAAAATTATCGATAACATCCTGCAACCTCGTGATCGGCCAAGAATTTCACACAACAAAGCCCAACTCAAATCCCTCCGGGAAAAGCTGTGTTTCTTGCTAAATTTTCTTGAAAGTTATTCTTCTCCTAAAGCAAGCAACCAGTCAGCGCTGGAGAGTTTGGAGACGAAGATCAGGGCAGCAGCTTATACGACAGAAGACATTCTTGAATCTCACGTGTCTAATCAGCTTCTTGCAGAACCAGAAACCCAAGGTTTTGGTAAACCAGCTCGAATCTCGAATGCTTTTGTCGCTGTCAATTTTTTTATGTTTATTGTTTTCGGAAGAATGATTCACGTGTATATCCAAAAAGTAATAGGCTTTTCGATTCAAATTTGCATGCCTGTTATAAATTTGACGCCGTTACGAGTACGAATGTTGGTGCCTGTCTACTTACAGACCTTGGTATTTTTCGTGGTCCAGATTTTGATACCTTTCGTGGTCCGAATCTTGTTGCCTGTCTTAGTTCTATGCTTGATTTCTGTCTGGGTCCCGTTTTCGATATACAATGCAGTTGTAAAAGTGGTATCTTTTGCTGTAAAACGTGGTTTTCAGCATCACGATCAGGACTTGCGTCACGTGATGAATGATTTGGATTTCATCATTAAAGAGGTAGTTATTATTGAGGATTCGTTTGGTGCTGGACAAGACCTGCCACAATGGAATGTTCTGTCTGCTGCTTCATCATCTAGGCTTGATTCTGGTGGAATTGGAAAGAAAGTTGTGTTTGGACTTGAGAGGGACTTGACGGAGATAAAGACTCAACTCATTTCTGATTCACCCAAGATTAAAGTTGTCTCAGTTGTGGGAATGGGCGGGATTGGTAAGACTACTCTTGCTAGAAAAGTGTTCGATGACAGTTATATTGACTATTACTTTGACATTCGTGCTTGGGTGACAGTGTCCCAAGAATACTCTCTGTGCCAAGTCGTGCTAAGCCTTTTAAGTTCCGCAAAAATACTCAAGAAAGATATGTCGGAAGATATCACCGAAGTATTGGCCGAGTTTCTGTACAAAAGTCTAAAGGGTAGAAGGTATCTCATCGTAATGGATGATATGTGGGATACTGAAATTTGGGATGCTGTGAGAAGGCTTTTTCCAGATGATAATAGTGGAAGTTGTGTGCTTTTGACTACTAGGCTGTTGAATGTGGCTCTTTATGCCAATTCCAGTATCCCTCTTCATAGGATGCGTTTTCTCAATGAAGATGAAAGTTGGAATCTGCTCCGTGCAAAGGTTTTTGGAGAAGAAGATTGCCCTGATGCATTGGAAGAAATTGGAAAGGAGATTGCAAGAAGTTGTAAAGGACTTCCTCTAGAAATTGTTGTAATTGGTGGATTGTTGTCCAAGGTCAGCAGAACAAAAGAATATTGGAGCAGTATTGCCGATAATCTGAATTCACTTGTCACTAATGATGATGAGCAGTGCATGGAGGTATTATCTTTGAGTTATAACCACTTGCCCTATCATTTGAGGTCTTGTTTTCTCCATATAGGTGTGTTCCCAGAAGATTTTGAGATCCCTGTGCCCATGCTCATCCGCTTATGGGTTGCTGAGGGATTTGTTAGACCACACGAAGCTAAAAGTTTGGAAGAGTTGGCGGAGGAATACTTGATGGATCTGATTGAAAGAAACCTCGTTTTGGCTTGTAAGTGGGGTTCCGATGGCAAGATTAAAACATGCAACGTCCATGATCTAGTACGGAACTTGTGCTTGCAGAATACTCGGAAGGAAAATTTTCTTTATGTTGTGAAATGTCGAGATGACCTTCTTCAAAAAGGTGCCAATACTCCACGCAGATTAAGTATACATCCTGGTGACCTGATCATGTATCCTGGTGTCCAGATAATGTAGCCTGATTTCCTGAGTATTCAATCCGAGATTCTCTATAGTGAAATTCATAACTCAAGTGCTCGTTCTCTTATATGCACTGGTATTACACCCTTTTTGCCAAGACGTGTTTACTTAGGATATAGATTGCTAAGGGTACTGGATTTAGGTCCAGTAAGTTTCTTGGAGTTCCCCGATAAAATAGTTATGTTAGTTAATCTGAGATACCTTTCTTTCACCTACGATAAGGCGCTTCCTCCATCTATATCCAAGCTTTGGAATCTGCAGACACTTGTTCACCACAGGAGTTCTCACATGTGTCTCCTTTTACCCATAGAGATCTGGATGATGCCAAAACTCAGGCATATATGTTCCATAACAAGTTTTTTCCCTGATCCTTGTGGGGCAGGGTCTTTTTGTGTCCTGGAAAACCTACAAACACTTGCTGGAGCCAAAAATTTCAGATGTAGCAAAGACATCCTCGAACGAATTCCGAATATAAGGAAATTGGTAATTTCCTATGATGTCTCCTCCTCTGTAGATTGGTCAGAATATCAGCTTGAAGCTCTTGTCAATCTACATGAACTCCAAACAGTGAGTCTTCTTATCTATGGATCAGATATAGTCAATCGTCCGAAGCTTGCTTTTCCACAGAAGCTGAAAAGATTAAATCTAAGTGGTTGCCAAATTCCTTGGAAAAGTATGACGACTATTGGTGCATTGCCGAATCTTGAAGTACTCAAACTGCAATATGATGCTTGCCGAGGCACAGAGTGGGAGCCACTTGAAGGGGAATTTTGTCAACTGAAATACCTACGACTATGTTCTTATGATCTTGTCCATTGGAGGGCTAATGAGACCCACTTCCCTCGTCTTCAATACTTGAGTATCCGATACTGTGTGAAGTTAGAGGAGATTCCTTCTAGTATTGGTGAAATATCAACACTTCGAATGATCGAGTTGCTTGACTGCCCTCCTTCTGTTGTGAATTCTGCAAAACAACTGCAAGAGGAGCAAGAGGGCATGGGAAATGAGGATCTCAAAGTTCGAATTGGCAGCCTACTAGATTTTCGATCCTAGACTTTAGACCTGGATCTTGCTCTTAAAGTAAAGAAATCCCAGTGCATAATTGCATACCTTAAATGCATTTTGTAAAAGCTTATATTTTATACACAACTCATATGCACAAAATGATATGAAATTGGCATTGAAGAATTCTTCAATTATTACTAACTCAAGGAAAGATTGTCAGGATTCTTACGCTTCAGACCATTGTCGCTTTAATGTGCTCTGCTATGCAATGTTCTTAAACTAACTGCATCTGTTATTGCATATTTTTCATGCGTAGCAGGGGTGTTCATAAAAGTATGATGCTAAGTTTTCTATGGAGTTTCCTCTATCATTTGATCCCTGAGGGAGACAATGAATTGTTGCAGGAAAAGCTTTCGGCATTTCATACTGTGTAAACTAGTGAATGAGGGGAATATCTCCCCTTCCTTACGTCCCCATGTCACCCTGTGTGACGACATGGGAATGAAAAGAGGAAAGAGACAGATGAGGTTTCTCCCCTTCTTTGAAGGTGGACTGGATTTTGTAAGGTTAAATGCTTTTGAAAACAAATGAAACTGTCGTATGATCATCTGTTTTGCTGTTTACTCATGCATCGTGACTTCCTTCTTGATGAGGATGTGCTTGAGGAAAAAGAAGGTGAAACAAATAATGATAGTGATGCTAAGAATGTTGATGTTGAGGAGAATCAAAATAATATGTCTAGAAATCATCCACTTAAGGAGGTAAATAGAGAAATGCACCAAGGGTCCTGGCCTTTTGTCAAGGATCAATAAGTTGAGGACATCATTGATGCCGTAGACACTTGCTCACACGACTCACTTCCTTTTGAAGAAAAATGTCTCTTTTCATGGATGTTTGGTGTGGAGACAATAATGTGCGTGTAATGGTGCTTGTTAGGAACAAGTCAAGTGAAGGGCTCCTAGGAAATTCTTTATTAGAGTAACAACGTTGCATTAAAAATTTCCTGACACGATAGTGCAAAATTATTCCTTAGACTTGAGGTACCATTGTGGTTTTATATTAGGTCCCCTATGTTTTGTTTTATCTTTTGATCATTGAGACGATCATAAAGAGGATATTTTGGGTAAAACCCATCTAATATGAAGATCAATTAGTGGGACTACGATGATTCATCATCAACTTAACTTAATGAGTAAGAGACCTCTTATGTTCTTTATTATTTCTTGATTGACAAGTCTTTGGCCAAGACGGCACGATGACTAGGCGTGGGGTTTCCTAGGTTGACCGTCTCAATCGATAAATGGAAAAAATTGATGCATAGTTATTGAGTCAACAAGGTTTTCACTGTTATCCATGTTTTGTACTCAATAGGGAGATAATTGATGAATGGCCTTACTTGCATGACATTTGCTATTTAACGGTTCACCACATTCACCTAGAGATAGGTTTTAATTAGGTGTTGCTCGACCAACCATGATTAAATGGGTTTTGGGAATTTAAGGTGTTAAGTCTAAAATAATTTAATTAATATGATTAATTGAATTCAATAAGTCATAATAGTTGTGAGCCCATCACTATTACCGGGTGAACCTAAAGTAGAATTTAATGGAAATGTTGATGCACTTACTTGAACCTAAGGTTGTGAGCCCATGTACTTATTTGGAAAAAACTCACTTTCTATATAGCGATTAATTTAATGGTTGAATTAATTAGATTAATTCAAGTCAAAGAATAAGTTAATTCAAATGTTGAATTAAATAGTGTAGAATATTAATTAAATAAAGTACTCAATCATTCTTGAGCTCAATTAATTTAATGAAATTAAATTAATTGTGTAAAAATATTTAGTTGGATTAAATTGGTATATGTCTAATTCAATTAGGCAAGTTCAAAAGAAAAACAAATTTAATTGATATGACAAATTAAATTGGTCCTTAATGGACCAATCGCTAGATAATTTTTGTAGGACAAGAAATTATTTTGTGATTAGATAATTAGAGAGAAAAAGAGGGAATTAATTCATAGAAAATAAATACTTACTTGTTTTTTTTTTTTTAAAGATAGAACGATAATTTTTTTATTAATTGAAATATATCAATTATGGGCCCATTTACTTAGACTTATTAGGTTTGATATCCTAAACTATCCTTAACAATATCTTGTTTACTTTAATTTTATGCAACCCGTTATTATATACCTAAGCCCGGTACAAATCAGGATTTGGGAGTGATTATAATCAAAGTCTACTAGGTGGTATTAACCAATCCCATTGGCTCATTTAATCCTTAATAAAATTTTCTCTCCATATGACCCTCCACTTCTAGTCATATTTTCCAAAAAACCCTCATATTTAAATTTAATTCCCCAATCAATTTGTTATTGAACAAAATCAATTGTATATTGAAAATATTTTGGTCTGTCATATCATTGGTCCATCAAATAATTTATTTCGTAGGTATATTATATATTGCGATCAATTAAAATATTTTATTCTGGAATGACGTAGGACTTACAATATATATGATTGACTGTAGACAATCATGTTATCTAATAATTTATTTTAATGCCAATGACATCTTAGGAAATTTTTTTTAAAAAAAATTAAAAAAAAGACAATTATGTTGACTGATTTTTGAAATTAATAGTGATATTGACGGGTGCATGGGGGTATTATTGTCATTTATTATATTTACCATGAATAGAAAATGTGTTAGTAAATATAAGACTAAACAATCAACACATTAGGATAATTTTAATCAAACATTGTAAACACAATATTATATAATAAGCACATCGATAATCCTCATTTCAATCACAATTTTATCCATCCTAAAGTAATCCTATCCAAGTAAGTAAAGGGGCCCTATAAGTACAATTATTTCCATTGACATCAATCTAGCAAAAACTATTACAATAATCATAACCTACTCAATAAATACTTGTTAAATAGAGGAGTGTGAATTAAGGTGGGACTCTAATGAAAAAATCAGTATAGTCCAAACCACTTATTCTAACATCTAAATTTAAACTCAATCACTCATTAATTCAAACTCCAGAGAAGAAAAGGACTTAAATTGCGAAAATTAAAAAAATACAGAATCAAAATGCTGACATAGAAAATTAAAGAACAAAAACACAAAATGACCTAAGTTATGAGACCAAAAATTCATTTAATCCTTACAAGATTGTCTAAGTTCAATATTTTTAATTTATTTATTTATTAATTCAAGATAACATCAAAATTAAGTTAGATAATAATAATAATATTAATTTACATAAATATTACTAAAATTAACACAATTATAAAGATATTTTTGTCGAATCAAAAAATGAAGGAAATCTTTTAGCCTATTCATACTTTTATGATAGACAATAATAAAGAATATATATATATAATATATATATATATATATAATATGTACGAGTATATTGATAGTTTCACATATCTATTCCTTCTTATTACGTGAGAGAGCACCACTTTGGTGCCTCACTTTTTTCTCTCTGCTAATGTATATACTTTTTAATATTTAATTTAATTTAATTTATTTATTTATTAACTTGCCACCCTCCCATTCTTTTGGATCCCCGTATTTAATTTAATTTAATTTTTTATTTTTTATAACTTTTTTTTTTAAATTTTAATAAATTTAAATTCTTCAACTAAAATATAGTTTTTAAACATAAATTACTTTTTAATTTTTTTATGCCCACTTATTTGAATGTACTATACACATTAGTATTTGCATATATTATTGTTCAAGCTTGTTTGATTTGTGTAAACAGACTATAACTAAAAGGTGTAATTGTGATTTTTTAAAAATAAATTATAAATTTTTGTATAGGTAAATATATATGTATATAGATAAAATAAAATAAAATAAAATATATGATAAGATTTAAAATAAAAATTTCGGAACGTGCTTTCTAAAAGATATGTACATGTCTGAATCAGATTCGAACAAGAATTTTCCCATGTTACATTATATCCCGAACCAAACGCAGATGGGAGCGCGCGGAGATTAAAATCCTTAACATATTCGGACGTACCCATCGTCCCATACATTCTGTCCGTTTCCTCCTTTTCTGTTGATGACTTTGTTCCATTGATGATCTCTCTTCTCTCCTCCTTTATCGTTGACTTCCTTCTTCCCTGCCGCCATCACTGTTGCACACTTCACTCCCAGTCCCCGCAGCTGGAAATGGCGGCTTATGCTGCTGTGGTTTCTCTCCAACAGATTCTGAATACTGTTCTTGATCAGCCTGATGATGGGAGCCCGATTATTCTGAACAAATTCCAGCTCCAATCTCTCCGAGAAAAGGTCAGCTTCTTGCTCGATTTTCTTGAAGATTCATCTTCCCACAAAGCAAACAACCAATCTGCACAAGAAAGCCTGGAGAAAAAAATCAGGGACGTGGTTTATGCAGCTGAAGATGTTATTGAATCCAAGATAAGGGAGAAGGTTTATCCGGTCGAAGATCAGTCCCGGATCCAGGACTCGGCTAACGTTGTCGAAGATCTTACTGAATCCCCGACATCCAGTAAGCTTACTCCGGAACCTGAAAGCAATAGAAGTTTCTGGGATCAATATCCAATTTTTCCAGCGTTTTTCTTTGTCCATCTTCTGATATTTATCCTGGTGGGAAGATTGATTCCTGCTGCTATTCAGAAAGTGATGGTTATATTGATTCAATTGATCTTGCCGGTTACTAATGTGAGACCTTTTACTCTAAGAGCTTTGGCTCCTGTCTGCTCCCAGAATGTGATATTTGTTGTTGTCCAGGTTTTGATACCTTTCACTGTTCAAATTTGTTTGCCTATGTATATCCTGAACTTGGTATCTGTCCTGGTCCCGGCTTTGGTACATGTGGCTGTTCTAAAGGGGGTGTCTTTTGCGGCACCACATGTGCAGCTCCGAGAAATTTTAGTTCGTGCCTGGTTTAGTCTAATCCAACAAGTATTGTCTCTGAAACATAAGCTGGATGATCGAACTGGACAGGTATCTTTGTCTGCTAAAGATGATTCTGAGCAAGAAGATCAGGAGCTGCTCCGGTTAATGGAGGAAATCATTTCCATCACGAAAGAGGTGATTAAGGTGAAGGATACCTTTGGTGCAGGTGAAGGTCTTTGCACTCGAATGTCCTGCCTGGTGCTTCTTTATCTAGACGGGATTCTGGTGGCGTTGGGAAGAATGTTGTGGTGGGATTTGACAGAGACTTGGAAGAGATAAAGAATCGGTGGATCGATGATTCGTCCAAGCTTGAAATCATTTCAATTGTGGGAATGGGTGGTATTGGCAAAACCACTCTTGCTAGACAAGTTTATGATGATCCTTATATCATTTATCACTTTGATGCTCGTGGTTGGGTGGCAGTCTCTCAAGAATATTCTTTGCGCCAAGTCCTGCTAGGCCTTTTAGATTCTACCAAAATGCTCACGGAAGAAATGCAGGACGAGAGTGACGAACGATTGGCTGAGTTTCTCTACAAATGTCTGAAGGGTAGACGATATCTCATAGTAATGGACGATATATGGGATACAGATATTTGGGATGCCGTGAGAAGATTATTTCCCAATGATAATAACGGAAGTCGTGTCCTTCTAACTACTAGGCTATCAGATATCGCAGTTTATGCCAACTCCTCCAGTCGTCTTCATCAAATGCGATTCCTCAAGGAAGATGATAGTTGGAATCTACTTTGCAAAAAGGTTTTTGGAGAAAAAGATTGCCCCCCCGAACTTGAAGATGTCGGAAGGGAGATTGCACGAAATTGTGGAGGACTTCCTCTAGCAATTGTGGTTATTGGAGGTCTCCTGTATAAGGACAGTAGAACATAGAGGAACTGGAGAAGTGTTGCTGAAAATTTAAATTCAATAGTGACTAAAGATGATGAGCAGTGTTTGGAGATATTAGGTTTGAGTTATAATCGCTTGCCTCATCGTTTTAAACCGTGCTTTCTATATATTGGGGTTTTTCCAGAAGATTCTGAAATCCCCGTCTCCAAGCTCATCAACTTGTGGGCTGCAGAGGGATTCCTGAAACCAAGTACATCTAAAAACTTGGAAGAGTTGGCCGAAGAGTATCTGAAAGATCTTATTGAAAGAAGCCTCATCTTGGTACGTAAACGGAGTTGCAATGGCAAGATTAAAACATGCAACATCCATGATCTATTAAGGGATGTTTGTGTCCGAAATGCTCAGAAGGAGAACTTTCTTCACGTTGTGAACTGGGATGGAGATTTAACTCAAGAAGGCAATAGGAGCAGGCGTAGATTAAGTATACATCCTGATGCTCTATATGCTAACGCCACTCATCACTCGATACGTTCTTATTCCCATGCTCGATCTTTTCTATGCACTGGTAAACGTCTTACTTATCCATCGCTTGTCTACTTAGGTTTTAGACTTCTCAGAGTACTAGATATAATTGTAATACATTTTTACGAGTTCCCACGTGACATCATTAGACTTTTTCATTTAAGATATCTTGGTTTCACATATAACGGCCCCCTTCCTCCATCCATATCAGAACTCCGGAATTTACAGACAATTGTTCATCATAACTGGACGTTTGGCACGTATCCCTTGCTTCCTATTGAGATCTGGACTATGCCCAATCTAAGGCATTTGTATTTTATGCCAAGTTGTTTGCCTGATCCTTTTGGTGGCAAAATTCTTGCGAACGATTTTGTTCTGGAAAACCTTCAAACACTTTTGGACATAAGAAACTTCAGATGTAGCAAAGCCATCCTTAAAAGAATTCCCAATCTAAAGAAACTGGGAATTTCCTATGATGTCTCCTCTCAGGCATACGTAGATTGGTCAGAGTTCGAGCTTGAGTCACTTGTCAATCTACATCAACTTGAGACTCTTAAGATCATTATTAAGAATGATCCTTATCGAACATCCAAATTTGTAAATCCACCACAGCTTGCTTTCCCGCAGAAGCTTAAAAGGTTAACTCTGAGTGGTTGTGGACTTCCTTGGGGAAGTATGACAATAATTGGTTCATTGCCAAATCTTGAAGTCCTCAAACTGAAAAAGGATGCCTGCCGAGGCCAAGAATGGGAGCCAGTCGAAGAGCAATTTTGTCAACTTAAATACCTGCTACTTGAAGAACTAGACCTTGTGCAGTGGAGGACTAGTGAAACACACTTCCCCTGTCTTCAAAGCCTAATTATCAGGTCTTGCTTCAGACTAAGGGAGATTCCTTCTGCTATTGGTGATATAACGACACTTGAAATGATCGAGTTGGTCGACTGTCACCCTTCTGCTGTAACTTCGGCAAAACAAATACAAGAGGAACAAGAAAGCATGGCAAACGACGATCTGAAAGTTTGCATTGATCTGAAGCGAAGATTCAAGGATAGGTTCAGTTCCCGCATCCTTCGTTGAAAGGTATGTAAAGTCCTTGCTCTGTGGCTGTCTGTTCTATTTCTCAGTCCCGGTACTGCATTTGATATCAATTCATGCAAACATTCTCAGCAAACAAGTTATGTTCTATTATTCTGTCATGGTTGAAGTCAAAATATTCTTTCAACCATATTACAGTGAACGACAGCTGCTAAGAACAATGACCTCGTCCCATCAACTCCCGGAACCACTGAACTCTCTTCAGGAGGTTCTCGGTCTGTGGTCTGCTCCAGCCATCTGGTTCGGAGTATAGGGAGAAGGAAACATGTTAGAAAGCTGCAAGAAAAGCTTCGGGCATCCCGTACTGTTCCACTATATATCGATGAAAGACGTTGCATAAGTTTTGTTATCTTTGATATTTTCTGGTCTCTGACTTCTACTTTCCGGGCGATGATTAAGGTTGTGAATAATGGCATGCTCGTCTGAAGGATAAATGTGCCTGTAAACATGAATACAAAGTCAAGATTCTTGTTTCTTGTATCTGCTTAGTTGATCATTTACATATACTGCAATTTGGTTTTAATCTAAGTTGTCTTTGGAGAATTGCTTGTAGAATTAAGGGATTCAGGCAAAGTTACAAACAGTCGTAGTTTTATTGCAATTGCTATTAACTTGTCTGTAGTAAGGTTTCCTGTGTAAGTTTGCTTGTTCGGAGGGCACTGTCTGTGATGCTGGCTCATATGCTCATATACAAAAGGGAATGGTAGGTAAGTTATGTCCACGTCCTACGAAATTAAGTCTAATTATGCCAATGTTTTCTATTATTTGCAAAATTACAAATATATCTCTTGAGGGCGTGTTGATGTAATTAACATGGGGGGTTTTAGTGTAAAACTTTAGAATAAGGGGTGCATTTGTAGTAATAACTGCAAGTTCAAGAGATGTATTTATAATTTTACTAGAGATAGGGAACATTTGTGTTATTAAACCTATCATAAAACCGTGCCGATCTAATTACCCAATAGAAAATGAACTGTAAATGTAATGGGAAAGTAATAATATAAGTTTATTAAATCTATGGGCATAAATTAAAAATATGATTAGATAAATACTTTTTTATTTGTAATTCATGTTTTTTCTTTTTAATAAACTACAAATTTGAACCGTTGCCAATTTTAGTAGGATATTTAAGTCCAGTTTGACTCGACGATTACATAATAGACTATAAAATAATTAATTATTAGAGAAATGATTTTAAAATACTTGATTTCAGGGGGAAAAATGATATGGTGTTTGGATTCATAATTTTTTAATTGATTATATAAATAAATTATATTTAAACTTAAAAAACTAACCTCATTGTTAAGGTAATTTTTTTAAATAAAACTATTCATATAATGGACATAATGAGTAATTACATAATAAATAATTGTAGTGGGATCAAAATTACAAATTGTAACTATTTATGTTCTTTTTATCAAAATGTGGCTTTGTTGGAATTTAATGCAAAAAGTAATTATCATAAAAAAATTAAAAAAGGCAAAATAGTATAAGAAATTGTAGGCAAGAATTATACTTTTAGTCTCTAAATAATATTAATTCGATTTCAGTCCCTAAATAATTATCGTTGATATTTTTTTGTATGTGAACCGATATTTTTTTAGGACTTTGATCATTTTCATTGGTTGACTGTTAAATAAAGATAGATTTATTTTCCTGTGGCTCTTTCCCATCCTCACGTGATTTTTTCCATTTGATTTATCCAAAAAAATGATCAAAACAGTAAAAGAATATGCATATAATTAAGAGTTAATTAAAAGTATAAGAAGTAATTATTTATAAAGGGTTAAAATTAAATAAATGATACTATTTATTGTTGGGAATACTTCAACGTATTAACAGATCTTGAATGGAACCCTATCAACTATTATAGAATTTAAGTGGGCTTTATAACTCTTGATACAATCAATAATACCTAAAGAATATTATAGATCTTACAATAAAAGAAGATCAATGAACGAATATATATGTATAAACACTGGGACAAAAAATTAGAATCTCAGTGTAACTAGACTCAAATAGTCAGTTCCGGATATCCAACCCAAAAGCCACAAAGGCCAAAGGCCAGCAACCCTATCGTCACGGTTGCTAGAAAATCAACAGAGCCACCAAGGCATTGAACTCAGAACCACAAAGGTAAGGCCACTTAGGCTATAAACCTTGAGCCACAAAAGCTTCGGATCTACAAAGAATTTGTAACCACAGAGGATTTTGTTCATTAAAAACTACTTAGAGTGAAAAAAATAGAACAAGTGAGAGATGAGGATATTTGGTTAGGTTGAAACAAAACCAGAGAAGAGCTTAAATAGTGTATAGCCATTTATGGAGGATTAGGTAGATCGAGGAGATAAATGATGGAGGAGAAGTTCAAGGCCAGAGGGGAAATGAGAGAGGGAGAGAGAATGCAGAACTTGGCGGAAGAGACGAGGGGATATTAGGGTTAGAGAAAGAAGAAGGCGGACTAAAAACCCTCCTGTGTTTTGTAACATTTAGCAAAAAACAATCATTCCGTCAATAATTAATGGAAAGTGCATATATACGTACCCACTGTGCGTTTGAGGGTGTTTTTTAGCTGTTTTTAACCTTATTTTTGGATTGTTTTGACTAAAATATCATTATGGTGTCCATATATTCCATATGTATATTTTATTTGTTTTCAGTATTTTTTTTTGTATTTTCATCTACATAATAAATAAAATATTTTTTTAAATTTATTTACTTATAAATATAAATAAAATTATATAAATTATTTTTAGTTTTATAATTTAAAAAATATTAAAAAAATTATATACATTTCCTCCTTCACAATTCATTTTTAAAATTTTGAACAATCTTAACTAATATTAATGTTAATAATTATAAAAACTGAAATTTGAAAAAAAATATAATTACTAACTTTTATAATTTTTTAAAATTTTCAAAATAATTTTAATTTTTTTTATAATTATTAAGACTAAAATTTAAAAATTTCCTTTAATTATATTTACAAATATTTCAATGGATTATTTTTGATTGATTAATATGATTTTTAGTTATTTTAAAATTTTAAATTTAGAAATTAAAAAAATTATTTAAAATTATCCTTAATTAGTTATATATTTAAATTAATTTAAGTATAATTTTAAACTATTCTTAATTAACTAAAATATATTTGATTAATATAATTAAAATGATTAAAAAATTAAAAAAAAATTGAGGGCGATGGCGAGCCTATCGCCCCCGCATAGCTGGGTGACGACGCCCTCATTGTCGTCGCTATCGCCCAAATTTGAGGGCGACGCATCTGCGGGTGGCCCCCCTTTTCTATCGTCCCCATCTGCAAGGTAAGGCGGGGGCGAGGGTGGCGCGGGGCGAGGAGGAGGGGGGTGGCGCGGGCGGGGAGGAGGAGGTGGCAGGGGTGGGGGTGGGGTGGCGTGATTGGGAAGGGGTAGGCAGCAGGGGTGGGGGTAGTTAATTTTTTTTTATATAAATAATAATAATATAGTTTTTTATAATTTTAAATTATTTATATAATATAAATTAAATGATTTGTTGAATCAAACCTTTCAATTTTTTTAAATTTAACGGTTCAGATTAATTGATTAAATCTAACGATCATTATTTGATAAAAAAAGATCCAACGATTATTAAAATAAGAAATGATATATATATTAAATAATGGTATAACGGTTATTTTGTAAAAAATTAACCCCGTTAGTTATATTTAACGGAGAGGGGCGATTGAACTACATTTAAGAAAACACAGAGGGATTTTTAGCCTAAGTTTAAAACAGAGGGGTTTTTATGCATTTTAGCCTAAACAAACAAACTCATTAAGCCCATAATCTAATTAATTTTTTTATCTCCTACGATTACCTAAGATGCTAATTAAAACATATTAATAGAATAAGATTTATATTTTATTTTAAGAATGAGAGATATTAACTATTTATTGACAATAAAATTAGTTATAACTTAATTATAATGGTAAATAATTTATTGTTTTTGTTGTTTATGTAATATTTTTATTTTTATTCTTGACCTACAAATTTTAATATGACAATTTTTACTGTCAAATTCTGGAATTATTTTAATTCTTACATTATCTTAAAGAAATTATTTGCATTTTTTTTATTTTTTTATTATTTGAATATATTTGAATATATTAACTTTTATTATCACATAATTACGACATCACTGGATCGACACGGTTCACCAACGATTGAAGCAATGACTCGTGACTCAATCAATTTTTGGGCTCGATTTGTCCAGGTTTTAAAATATTGATTAAATTGTCCTTACAAACACTAGTGATATGTATAATAACAATTTTTTTTTTTTTTTTTTTCGTTTAAGAAACAATTAGTGACACATGTATAAATAGTGATATTTTAATCACAAATTTGTCACTAATAATTTATATATTGACAAGATCAAAATTATTGTCATTCAATGTATACTTTATGCAACAATTTTTTAAAATTATTACTTGATGTTTTCACTAATATTTATATATTTTTTTATAGTGATGATGAAAATAATAAATAAATCATATAACAAATATATCAAATTTTTTTAATATAGTCGACCTTTTATTTTGGTCAACTCCCGCGACGAGCGACTTCTTCTTCTTCGAGCGCCTTCTTTCGACCTCTCATTTCCTCACCGTCTGAAATATTTATTGAATCCTCAGGCCGCGTTCAACGAGGAAGGCGACTATTGCTGGTGCCGGCGGTCGAGAGAAGAAATATATTATGATTACAATGGTAGAAATTAGCAGCAAATTTGAGAAGCAGCAATAATATTATTAATGTAATATACATATGAGAAAGGAGAATTTAGTCCTAAGATTCCAATTATGAGGTGTGTGCTTCATCGAATCTTCTTTTATAACACAGAGATCTTCTTGCGTGTTGATGATTAATACAGTAACTTCAATTGCTGAAGCTATGTTAAAAAATCAAAGATTGCTGAAACCATAGACTAAGTTATATTTCTTTTTGTATAGAGATAAGTAGCATTATATGTGTGCATTATATTTTGTGTATCAGCCTTCCTCAAATAGTTATTTGTGAATCCATAGTACCGTTGCCTCACGAAAATCATAAGAGCTCTATCTGTTCTTCTTTTTATCCCATCATTTCGTTTTTACTATTCACAGTGCTCTGGCTTTTTACCTGGTATTTCACTCGTTTTTGCCACTGAAATCTGAGCTGAGCTTGGAGCGACGTCATTATATATAGAGAGTCGAATACGAGCTCGAGAGCGTGAACACATTACAGAGCTCGTAGGTTACAGACGCACAGAACTGTGAAGAGTACTAGATAACGGAAATATGAACTCAAAATAATAAAGAGTCGAAGCTATAACATCACATTATCATACACCTCTACTTACGAATTCTATAATTTTTTTGTTTTTACTCGATATATTTTGTACTCGCCCAAATTATGTCTGACAAATTCACAGATGGAATTTCACAAAAATAGAAAGAATAACTATAATTAATAATATTAGTCATCTTCGCACCGTGTTATTCTTGATGGCTTGACTAGCAATATTACGTTTTAAAAATAAGTATGAGTGGAGTCGGCACCTTTTCATGATAACTCTCATCTTCACTCTTTGTGTATTGTATCATATAATCAATCTCTTTCAGTCACTAATTCTTAACTTGATCTTTATAATGTGGAAATGTCTGTGCAAATCCAAGCGACGTGGAAAATGTGCTGGCGAATACAGGAGTGTGCATGTATTAGAGGTACTTTCTCTCTAATATCGTGGAAATATCAGTAATATCGATACCGGTACCACGCTTGTGCATACCAGAATGATGGTGTTCTCGTGATAGATATATATCCGTCATCACAAAAAACTAACAAGACTCAAGAATCCCTGGTCTTCAGAAGGTCAGTTTCTTTGCTGATTCATTACTCGAAAAACTTTCCTCTTCCTCATTAGATACAACTTCAACCGATCTTGGCGCAAGAAAGGAGGAGAATCAGAAATCGCAGTTGATCAGGGTTTGAGAAACTTATGTACCTAGAGACGTCTAGTATGAATCAAGAGTAATGGCAAGGTTTAGTCCCCCAATGCGAAAAAGTCTGAATTCGCAGGTCGAATACCCGGGAACTGACTGGATCTGCTAATGTGCGAATGGTGATGATGCTGCGACGATCACTGGAAAATCCAGCTGGGACGATGAATGTAATGGTACATAGTTTTTGGTGGATGTAGTATACATTACTTTATCCAGCGTGCTCTCTATGAGTACACAATATGTTTAAGATTTATAATCTCATGATTAATAGGGGCCAAGAGTGGTTTGGACAATAGTACTATTTGCTGTCATTAGAAAAAACTTGCGGATTTGCGTTTTAAGGGTATGTTATAAGTGTATTACGACAAATAAAATAATTCCAGACAGTTTTGACAGTAAATATCTGTTGTCTGTTATTAATGATGAACATATATTTCACTTGACAATTAAATAACGGCGTGATCAACGCATGTAATATACAATAACCATAGAAATAATTATTGTTATTCGGGCAGGTTATGAATACATTTAGAACTGTCCAAATCCATAATGTCTTTGTGATTATGCTGAAAACTTATTGCATCTATCGTGATTACAAGAGCTGTATTCGTTAATGGCTCTTTAAAGCTGGAAGTTGTTTAAGTTCCATAAACTGTTTAGTGCAATGCCCTCTCTATTACTTGATGAAGCTCCTAGGAATGATAATAAATTTTAGTTCTGATTCTCAGTGATCTCTGAGATATTTTATGTCATGGATGTAGGATCGTGTGGTATACGAAAGTGGTACTTTACATATATAGAATGTATAATTAATTAGGGCTTAATGAGTTTGTTGTTTCGGCTATAATGCTAAAACAATGATTTGCGGATGTGATAGAGAGAGCATTGCAGGTCATTACTAAATAAATGGTAGAACTCGACTCTTTCGATCACGGAACAATTGTATTCCATTGATATAAAATTTGGAGATTATGTCTGCGAGCTCGGGGCAGATGACAGATCTGTGGTTTGAACAAATGACTACATCACGTGTTAGAGTATCATGTGCGGGTCTGTTAGATCATATCTAATCAAGTGATAGGGGATTTTTCTCGTCTGCAGTTTGAAAAGAAGCAAATGTTGATTGTGCGTGGTTGAGAGGATGATCTTTAGAAGAGATGTAAACGAAAATATAGCCTGATTAGTTTCACTACGAGCTTAACACAATTCACATATTTTATTTCAATTGTGTGAATATGTGACGACATTGGGCTAACGCACTTACTCTTTTGCTTAGAACAGGTGTTATGGTATGAATTCGTTGGAGTTAATCTTTTCGTACTATCTACTTTTATGACAAAAATACACTCGATCGTGGTTGGGTGACGGTATCTTCAAGATATATTATATCGTTAATGCTGATCTGAACCAGGTTTTAACTCTAAGATTGTGTCTAATTAAAATTTAAGATTTTTCATGGAAGAGTTTTTCAACGGATGAAGACTGTATGACAAAACAAGAAAGATTCATGGCTTGACATGTTCTCTATTATATTATAGTAATAATAATAAATTTTAAATACTTCTGTCGCAGAGAATAAGAAACATAGGTACCAATTTATTATTTCAAATTTAGTTTAAATTTGGTATTATATAATTAATTTATTGGAGAATAAACAAGAATTAAACTTTCTGCTGCGCCGGATATCGCGTAATGCGTATAGATTTTTCCCTGCGCAACTTCTACCGTAAATCGCGACATATCTCCGCTAAAATTCACGTTCTTGCATTCTACTTTTTTTCTAGTAATGAAGTGTTTGAAGTTTACATCTCAGGACTCACACATCAAATTGCTGGACCGTCTTTATGCCGACTCTGTTTCAGCACGACCCTCTTCATAAATGTCACCTATTCCTCCAAGGAAGGTGAAAGTTGGAATTCTCACTCATTAGAAGCTCTAAAAACAAGGATTTTTGAGTGAGAGAAGAGGGAGGGAGCGGATCGACCAACAATCAGTTGGTCGAACACTGAATTAGGCGCAAAGAGGGCCTTGGGCGACGAAAGGGTCGTGTTGCAGCGATAATATGTTTGTGGAGGAGTCCCGCTCACGCAAAAATACTGATACAGCATTGTACATAAATCTATTGCGTATGGGTCTTATCTGCCTCCTCTATCCCCCTCCTGTCCAAGGAAACGTAGGCAGGACGCCAAAGCAATATGAAGGATCCTCACTCTCTGAAACATATTGCCGTGCGTTAACAGGCTGATGCCTGAACGCCGAAGAGAACAACCTTTGTCTTGGCCTAGGTCATCCCGCCTTAGACCGTCTGAGTTTATAACCGCTGCCTCAATTGAAGCTTGTTCTTTCGCAGATTCGGTGGGAATCGATAGAAAGGGGGGGCCACTGTGTCCGTCATCACAGGAACGGATGTACCTTGCAAATAACCTTGTTGGGGAAACTGTAGGAACTTATGGCGACAATTCGGGCGAGTAGCCGAGAGGCGTAGTGTACTCTGATTTAAGACAGTTAGACTGCATCTTAGAGTTCGCAGAGAGATTTGAGCAAGAAGGAGAGTACCTGGATGCAAGTCTATCGCAGTGAGAAGGAGGACCGCCTCGCATTTGGGGTCTCTAGCGAGTTGCGCTCAATGTGAAAGATAGAACGTGCAACAGTTCACGATGGACTCCAATAAATTTGAATTTGTGTCTTGCAGGAATTTTTGTCTTCAGAAGTTGAATATTTATCTTCTCTTGTCTGTTTATGTAATTATATTCTACAATGATCAGATTCTTCAACAAGGTAGTAAATATCTAGTCACGTTCTAGATGTTTAAAACTTGGTACACGGAATTACCTGATTTTCTGTAGTTCAATTCTCATAACTCTAAATATCTATATATGAAATAGTGAGAAATTTAAGCTCAAGGTGCTTCAATTCTTACTCCTATGTAGACTGAGGTAGCGCGTCTTATTATATCCTTAAATTTGCACTCTTGCGTTCTATAATTGTTGTTATATTTGCTGTAGTGAGATAATGATATCTAAATTCATATATCAAGTATTCTATTCTCACTTACTCATCAGCTTGAAATAAACTTAAAGATTAGTTTCTTCAATCTCTTGGAAATAATCATTTGCTTTTTCAGATCACTAAATAACGTTAGACAGCGTATACTACCTATTTCTTTTAACAATTTTTAGCTTTTTTGAAATAAATCTATAAAGAACATAATGTAATTTATTCAATTTATTATTTTGGAAATTCGTTGGAGAATAATAGAAATATGGTTATTTACTCCAGTGGAAAAAGTTTCTGGATGTATGGCCTAACTAACAGGTCTTATTTATGTGTGCTAAAGTCTCATGGTTTTAGTATGATCTATTTAAGTTCTCACTCCGATAATGTAGCTAATATAATGCGTTTTAGATAGTAATGGAGACCTCCTACTCGCTATATCAATGCATAGTGAAAAATGATGATGTTGTCGGTGACTAGTACAGGCGGTAATAGATGAATATACTCCATTTATATTTCTGAATTATTTCATTTATTGTGGTTAATAAAATTATACTAATGATTAATTTCTTCATATGTCAATGGTGGCTTGTCTGAATATCAACTTGAAGTCTTTCTGTCTATAATCTTATTACTTCTATGCTGGAAGGTATTGAATAAATTTCTTTAATATATACACTCTACTAATCATTGCATTCAGAAATTTTGTTCAATCTGTCCACTATTGTCTTTCCTCGGAGAATGCTTAAAAAATAAGCAATTAAAAATTACTGGGCTAAAGCCACGGATATGTTAAGGAAATTTATTTGGTCATTATGGACGATATTGTTGAGTGTCGTTGCAGGATACTCAGAAGTGCATAAATGATACTCTTGACGAAAAAAATGCTTGACACAATAAGGTGCATCAGATGGGAGCAACCAAGTCTTGACTGGGGAATAATAAGTTACTGTCAACTTACAACTCACTGCTGCATAGGAAGAGGTAGTTGTTGTGGTATGTGACGGAGTATTAAATGAAGGCCCACACCTTTTCACTTACTCTCTCAGGACTTGGGTAATGAAGATCTCGTGTCTATTAAGTATTTATAGGGAGATTTAACATATGGCTCGTATATTACGGTGAAATTCCGGACCTCTGAATATGGGTGGCTGTGTTGGTCGTAGGCTGCCATCGACTTCAGCTGTGTCTCTGTGAACAATTTAATCCTAGAGGAATCAAGAAGGGCTGATGGGAAACATGTGAACTCGGAGAGTTCGTTATTTTGGAATTGAGGCGATATTTTCTTAAGAATATTGCGATTTTTATACTTCAAATCTTTCATTCAACAGGTAAAGCCTCTTCATAGAGTTGTTATCGAGCTTATTCTTTCGTTTCCTGTGTCGGATAGAGTTGTCATTTAGCAATTCAAACGATTCCTTCTCTCTTTGATATATGTTGTGTCCTTGTCATGCGAATAATGCTCTATCCATTTCACACGATTAGCAATGAGTTATATTGAGATTGTGAGACCAGTCATCTAGGAAAAGTTCGTCAGGATTTTTTTATGCTTTGAATTTAGTTGTTCATGGTGTGGTGGTTATTGACTTCGATGTCTATAATTGATATCTTCAATTAGAAATAAAGGAAATTAAGTTAAAGACTCTTATTGTTTTGCAGACTATCTAAGATTGGATATGATATGTATTGACATATGTAACAAAGTGGATCGCTCTAGTGGTTAAATCGGTGTGCATATCTTGCTGAATAGATCAGTATAGCTTCTTTGGTGGAAAACTTCAAGGTTTTTAAATAAGATATATACTGGATACTTATAGCACGTTGGAGGTGGTTCTGAGTTGCTAGTTGTCTCATCTTGGTGCATACCTGTGTGCATCATTATACGCTAGCAACACTTAGTAGACGAAGTAGGGTGTATGACGTGGGCCGCTAAGTTCTGGAGAGCACGTAGTGTTAGGCAGTCCATATTGGGGATTATGGGAGATTGGGATATTACCTGTAGGCATGGGGTGGCTAATTAATAATATATTAGATAACTACAGATTAATAAATGTGGTTTCTATTGATTTAAGGGTGCTACTCCAGAATTCGAGATACTTGTTTAAACAATTGTTTTGTTTAAAGGTTTAATGTTTCTTTAGCAGATTTAAATTGGAGTTGGTTGGTGATTGATTTTTCTTTTAGTATTGTTAATGAGACATATATATCCTTCTAAGGACTGTTCATAAGCGACTGATGTGATGTATATAGATATAATAACATGTGACATAGATTTTATGGGCCTACACGCACAACGTTTTAAAGGCATAGGTGAAAGTAGTGTTTGTGGCTTAATTAAGTGTTGTTCATATGTTCGAGGCTTATTGGAATGAGGGCTCTGTAATAAGTTATGTTAGTTGTCTTGTAAGAACTAAGTAAGTCCTACATCTATTTATTTTACATTTTGTCTCTTACTGCTATGATAAAAATATTATTTGAGTGTGAGCATAATATTTTGTAATATAAACTTCTTCTCAATGGAATTGCCTTATACTTTTATATTATTATGTATATCACTCTTGTGTTATATATGATGTCGTATATTTATTTTAGTGAGTAAAATAACGTAAATATTGACATCATCTTATACGTTGGACTGGTAAAGTAAGGGCTACAATGGCACAAATTTAATAATTTTTTATTATAACGTCATAAATTTGAAAAGATCAATTTAGTTCATAAAAAACTTTAATGCTGGGTATTCATAGTATACAAATCCAAATTATCAATCGATAGTAATCTTATTACACAATGAGGGCACGTTTGTAAATCGTAATTCGTGTATTCATATTGCTGCAGACTAGAATAGTTACATGAATTTTTGCCTCGCATTTTCTTTATATACTTTATATTTTTTGTCTTTTTTTGTTTTCAATACTAAATTTATTGATGTCTTTATATGAAAGGATTTTGCTTTGCTTTGTATACTTATTATAATTACACATGTGTCTCAGACATTTTGTGTAGCAGGAATGCATCTTACAGTATGAAATTAACTGCTATGGAAGTTGTGGTATATTGTGGGTGAATTGTATTTACATATCAGATTATTTATTAAATATATTTAATACTTCGATATATATTTGTTTATTATTTCATATGATTAAGATATATAATAGATATTGATAAGAATTAAATGTTCTTAATCTACACTACTTTACGTTGAGGTTCTTTATGTTTTTACTTTATAAAGCTATGTGCACGTGAATATTTGTTATTTAATCTAAATATGATTCAAATTGTTTAAATAATATATGAATCCAAAACTACACTCCATAATCATATATTTTTAAATCACCACAACTGTTATGAATATTCAGTACATTTTATATAAGAGATTCTATTTCTCTCATATAAAATACATATTTATTTATTTTTAGTAAGGTCATTAATACTACATTACAGTAAGAATAGATAGTCAAACTGTGTACTATAAACTCTATCAAATACTGATACTTCAAATACAATTGCTGATGCACTGGTGTTCACATAAATTATATGTAGTGTTATTATAAAAAGAGAAAAAAACATAAATTAGGTTATATATAAACCAACGTATTGAATTACTAATATCTACTCAATTAATGTATTAATAATTTATGACTCTCCATCGTTAAAGAGTAAAAATAATAAATTTTAATATTACTCTATTTTTTTCTCATCCTCATTATAAGATATATATTACTTATATGCGGAAATTAAATTCCCTGTCTAGTGACTTTATGTGGGTTGCATGTCGTCTCATGTATTATAGTCGGTTTTCTTTTCTATTTTTATATTACTAAATTATTTATCCTTATTATTCTATAGTATATTATTATTAATTATTTTATTTTTATGTAATATATTTAAATTTCATGATAATTATTATTAAATTATTATTTTATAACATTATTATAAAGAAGCCACTAGGATAAAAATATATTTTACCCTAATTTATTATATATCACAATTAATATATCTTTAAAGAATATATTTATGTAATTTTAATAAAATATTATAATATATTATATAATATATATATATATATAATATTATATTGGTTATATATAGATATATACATATATGGAGAGAGAGTTAAATTCATTTTGCCCCCCTGTGTTATCCAAAAAGATAAAAAAAACCCCTGTGAAAAATCAATTATCAGTTTCACCCCCTGTGTTACAAAAAATATATCATACTGCCCCCTGGTCAAAGAAAGCCTAATTTTATAGGAGCAATGACTAAAATGCCCCTCCGAATTAATTTGATCAACTTAGGCCTATTAAAATATACCTATAATATATAGAAATTATTTAGAAAAATATTTATATAGAAAAAATATTTATAGAAAAAATCTATTAAAATATACCTATAAAATTATCTATATTAAATTTTATATAGAAAAAAAATTATTTTTCTTATTCCGTTAAATATGCTTAATATTAATTTTAATTCGATAGCGCATTTTTTTATAAAATTATTAATAAATTGATGAAATTTAGTATTTCAGTGGTTTAATTTTTGATCAAAAATAACATGGCATGCCGAATATTAATTTTTATTCAATAATTATGCTTATTTTTTATAAAATATTATTTAAAAAGTAATAATTTATAATATAATATAATATTATATATTTATATATATTATTTATATAATTTATAAAAATAAAAAAAATATTATTTAAAAAAATAATAATCAACCCCCCCGCCCACCCCACCCCACCTCCACCCCTTCCCCTTCCCTCTCCCCACCCGAGAACCCCCCCCCCCCCCCCCCCCTCCACCGCCCTGGCAAAGGGGGCGGCGGCCTCCCCATCTGGGCGACGCCTGGGCAACCGGCGTCGCCCAAAAGGAGAGGGCGACGCCTCTCCTCCCTCCATGGGCGACGGCGTCGCCCATCCGTCGAGGGCGACGCGACTTCGCCCTCGCTCCCATGGGCGACTGCGTCGCCCAGGGATGAGGAGGAGGTAGCCGCCGACCAATTTTTTTTAAAAAAAAATTTTAATTTATTTAATTAAAAAATATTAATATAATTATATATTTAGATATAAAGTTTATTTTATTATTAATAAAGTATTTATATATTATTTTTAAAATCTATGTAATTATATATATTATATATTATATAATATTATATTATGGAGAGGTAAGGGCAAACTTGTCCAAAAATATGTATTTTCAGACTCATACTTGCGGTCAATGCGAGTGTAATACACTCTTTGGCATCATGGGGTTTTTTTAATTTTTTTTCACATCACAGGGGATGTAATTGATATTTTATTTTTCACAGGGGTTTTTTGAACATTTCTAAATATCACAGGAGGGCTTTTTGGATTTTTTCCTGAGAGAGAGAGAGAGAGAGAGAGAGAGAGAGAAGAGAAAGAGTGGTGGATAGAGGAGGACGACACGACATAGGCGTAGGGAGGAGTAGGCATCGGAGTTCCAGCAGGGAGCGGCAACAGGAAAGGGGGAGGGAAAGGGAATGGTTTTAGGGTGGCAAGGGGTTAGTTTGTTTTTATTTATTATTATTTATTGATGTGTACAAGAATTTCTGTCACACTATAAGGTTGAAGGATTTTTAAGAAAAATCCTAAAATCAGCGAGGATTAATTCTATAAAACAAAGGTTAACACTTGGATACTTCAATCAATAATGATTTATTGAAGAAATAAAATGGAGACTTGAATTAAAGAGAGAATAATAGTGAAATTTGATATGAGAGTGATAAACATTCGTGTGTAGTGCAAAATATAGGCTCAAATAGCCTAAAAATTGAGAGAGAAATGAGAGAATAAATGAGGCTTTGATAATGAGGGTTGATATTACCAAATGACTGCATAAGGTCTTTATTTATAGAAGTGTGCAGAGTAGGATACAGGGGTTATTGTAGAGTGACATATGCTGTTGGAAAGCCCTTTTGAGTTGGCTATTATTCAGGAAAAACCATTTGTGATTCGGATAAATATTATAAGAGATATGTCTGTTTTGCCAAGTCATGCTAAGTCTACCTAAAAATTGGGAAATCCGTTACTCGTGGATTCCTAGCTCATTTGCCATCAGTCACTAGGAGTCACCTACAGATATTTTAGGATGATGTGTCCTAATGTATTGACATGCTGTATGACATGTTCATCCAGCTAAATGATGACGTACCGAGCTGGAATGAACTTGTTCTTTGATCTGCTAGTTTAGTAAAATAGGATGTAAGCCTGTGGGTATTTTTTCTCTGCAGATGGGCCAGCTGAGCTGATGTGTCGTGCTTGTGGGCTTACTTCATGAAAGGTTTAAGGGCATCATTTATAATAAAAGAGATATATTTTATTATAAATAATATATAATGTATAATCTAATATTATTATATATTTATATATAAAATATTTTATATTTTAAAAAAATCAATCAAAATTGTACTAAGGGCACTGTAATACACCATCTCTTATGAGGGGATAATTTGCTTAATTTTAAAAGGGTAAAACAACAGTCTCCTATGAGGTTTAACATAATTACAAATATCCGATCGTTATTTAAAAAATTACAAATATTTCTCTCAAATAAAAAATAATTATGTAGCCCCTAAACGGTGAAGTAGACAATATTGTTATACCCTTGTTGAATTTCTTTTTGAAAAATAAAAAAAGTATTTAAAAAAATATAATTTTTTAGCGTGGGTAAAATAAATAATCTAAAGGGAATATTAGTTCATAATTTAAAAAAAAAAAAATATATATATATATATATATATATATATATATATATATATATATATATTATAATTATAATTTATATTCAAAAGGGCATTTTGTGAGTTCACCACAAAAATTAGATGGAAATCTAATGGAATGAACTTGTTATTAGACGGACGTTAAAATTAGAGGTATTTGTAATATTTAAACAACAAAAAGGTTTTATTTATAATTACTCCAAACTTTATATAGAAAGAAAATTTGATATTTTTTTTACAAGGATAATTTGTTGGTTTCGAAATAGGTGGTATGCATTTTTCCTAGACGTAGATGTACTAAATTATTCCATATATGCATTATCATAGTAATTATCTCATTTCTCAATATGTAGTCGTTGACTTAACTCTAATCTTTCTATATCTCCAAGTCCGCGGTCGTTCCCTTCTTGTCCTGTTCCATTCGAGTTGACTTGCTACATCTAGTGAGCCTGCAAGTGGAGATGGCGGCTTACAGTTCTCTGGTTTCTCTCTCCCAAACTCTGGACACCATCTTGGCTGGTGAGCTGCCGATTTCTCTCATCGGACACAACCTTGAATCTCTCCGAGAAAAGGTTAGTTTCTTGCAACAATTTCTTGAAAATTCTTTGAGGAAAACGGGCGATCAGGTAGCTGCAGCAAGTCTTGAAGCCAAAATCAGGGACGTAGCTTTCAAGGCTGAAGACCTGATTGAATCCTGCACATCCGACATTGTCCCAGAATCTGAAACCCATGTGCTTGTTCCAAAACCTGAATTCAAGCTGCTTGTTCCAGAACCCGAAACCAATCTGCTTGTTCCAGCACTTCCAAAACCTGAAACTAGACGTTATCAGGATCAAGATTTTCTCAGGGCGTTTCTTTTTCTCGTGCTAAAAAATGTTGTTATATATATCTTAGCCCAAATTTTATTCAATTTTGTGGTGAAAGAATTCGTGTCTGTCGCCCACCGAAAGGTGATGTTGGATTCTGTACAGATCTTGATGTACGTAGCCTTCGTTCTAAGTTTGACATATTCCTTGTCCAAGAATGCAATGGAAGTTCGAACCAGACCCGCATCGCCGAGACATTCCTTATCTAACGATGCGGTGGAAGTTCGGACCACCCCCGCACCGCCTCTGGCGGTTGAAGAAAATGTGAAATCGGTTAAGATTCAATACGTGCAGGGTAATTCTGAACCGGAAGACGAGGACTTGCGTAAGATAATAGAAATGTTCGGGTCCATCGTGCAAGAGGTGATTAAGACTATGGATGGGAATGGAACGGATGATGAGAAACAGACCAGAAATCTCTCCCCGGCTGGATCATCATCCGTCGACGATTATTCTGTTGGTGGTGGAAAGAATGTTGTGGTGGGATTTGAGAGTGATCTGGAAAAAATTAGGACTCGACTAACAGGTGCTTCATCCAAGCGTGAAATTGTTTCGATTGTGGGGATGGGCGGCATTGGTAAAACTACTCTTGCTCGACAGGTATTTGATGATAGTTATATCGTTTATCACTTTGATACTCGTGCTTGGGTCACAGTTTCTCAAGAATATTCGTTGCGCCAAGTACTGATTGGCCTTTTAGATTCAGCAAATATCCTCACGGAGAAGATGTACGACAAGAGAGAAGAAGAATTGGCTGGCTGTCTCTACAAAAGCCTTATCGGCAGAAGGTACCTTATAGTAATGGATGATATTTGGGATACAGAGATTTGGGATGCCGTGAGAAGATTTTTCCCAGATGATTGTAATGGAAGTCGTGTTCTTCTGACTACTCGGCTAACGGATGTGGCACTTTATGCCGACTCTTTTAGCCTTCTTCATAAAATGCAATTCCTCACGGAAGGTGAAAGTTGGAATCTACTTTGCAAAAAGGTTTTTGGAGGAAAGGATTGCCCTAGCGAATTGGAGGACATTGGAAAGGCGATTGCACGAAATTGTGGAGGGCTTCCTCTAGCAATTGTTGTAATTGGTGGTCTCCTGTCAAAGGAAAGTAGGAGACAAGAATATTGGAGAAGTCTAGCTGAAAACTTGAGTTCAATTGTGACTAAAGATGATGAACAGTGTTTAGAGATATTAGGTCTGAGTTATAACCGCCTGCCTCAACGCTTGAGAGCTTGCTTTCTCTATATGGCTGTGTTTCCAGAGGATTACGAGATTCCTGTTCCCAAGTTCATCCGCTTGTGGGCCGCTGAGGGATTTCTGAAACCGGTTGCATTTAAAAGCATGGAAGCATTGGCAGAGGAGTACTTGGACGATCTCATTGAAAGAAACCTCATTTTGGTCTCTAAGTGGAGTGCTAATGGCAAGATCAGAACCTGCAATATTCACGATCTACTGCGGAACTTGTGCCTGCGGACTGGCGGACTGCTCACAAGGAAAATTTTCTTTATGCCGTGAAATACTGCAATGATGTTCTTAAACAAGGTACAAGTATCACTCCACGCAGATTAAGCATCAGTCCCGATTTTTTGAGCATTCAATCTGAGGTTCTTTTTCAAAGCAAGACTCATAACTCGAGAGCTCATTCTCTTCTATGTACCGGTGCGCGTCTTATATATACACCACGCGTCTACTTAGGTTATAGACTGCTAAGGGTACTGGATTTAATCATAGTACGCTTCTTGCACTTCCCAGCTGAAATAACTAAGTTGGTTAACTTGAGATACCTTGCTTTCACCTACAACGAAGCACTTCCTCCATCCATAGCCGAGCTTTTGAATCTACAGACGCTTGTTTATCACAATTGGACATTTGGAAAGTGTCCGTTTTTGCCTGTGGAAATCTGGATGATGCCAAAACTACGACATCTATGTGTCACGCCAAGTGGATTGCCTGTTCCTTGTTATGAACTACTTCTTGGTCTAGGAGACCTCCAAACACTTTCGGAAGTTAGGAACTTGAGATGCAGCGATGGTATCCTTGGAAGAATCCCAAATCTGAGGGAATTGGGAATTTCCTATGATGTCTCCCCAACCATAGAATGGTCTGAATATCAGCTAGAAGCTCTTGTCAATCTACATCAGCTCTAAAAGTTGAAACTTCTTTTCAAGTTTTCTTCTCATGCATCAAAAATTGTCAATCCACCAGTGCTTGCTTTTCCTGAGAAGCTCAGAGAGTTAACTCTAGCTGGTTGTGGAATTCCTTGGACAAGTATGACCATTGTTGGTGAATTGCCTAATCTAGAAGTGCTCAAACTGCGAAGGAATGCTTGTCGAGGCACCAATTGGGAGCCAGTTGAAGGGCAATTCCCACAACTTAAACACTTGCTGCTTGAAGAGATAGATCTTGTGCAATGGGAGGCTAATGAAGCCCACTTTCCCCGACTCCAGCGCCTAATTATGAGGGCCTGCTACAAGCTAAAGGAGATTCCTTCTGGTGTTGGTGAAATATCAACACTTCAACTGATCAAGTTGGTAGACTGCCATCCTTCGGCTGTGTCTTCTGCGTTAAGAATCCAAGATGAACAAGATAGCATGGGAAACGAAGAACTCGAACTTTATATTGACTTGAGGCGATTTTTCAAGAATAAATTCTACTCCCGAATCATTCACTAAAAGGTAAAGCCCCTGTGCCTGTTGCTCTTCTCATTTCTCAACATGAGTGGAGTTAAGGACATGCAGAACTAAATTTTTTCCTTTTACTCCTCTCCGATTGTAGTTTCCTTGTCATGCACGCTGCACAGTTAATGTACTCGAGTAATTTTTCAAAATGATACTTAGACGGCAAAGAACAAGGTCGAGGAACCTCTCGCCTTCAAGTTCATCAATATTTTTGTCTTTGTGAAGATGAAAGATATGCCCGCTTAGCATTGTACTAGTTCATGTGTGTCCGTAATTTGCATCATGTTCTAATTCGCAGTGACTGAAAATGTCGCTTTTGAATCCGTTTAGGTGCTCCTTTCACTCATAAAGTGGATTGAATGGGTTCAGTATTCTTAAACTTCATGCTGTTCTTCACTTTAATGTAGAAAGTCTATTGTCCTTGTCTCTTTTTGTGGGGAAGAGGAGGTGTTGATATCTGAATATTCTTATGCTATTTGCAGAGAGTGAGTTGCTGTTGGTATCAAGATTGTTGTATTGGGGATATATGGAGACAAGGTCAAGAATTGTTTGGTTCTCCAGGTTTTGCTTCCAGCTGAGCTAAACATTGCACTTTGGCTTTTACACTGTTGTTCAAACCAAACTTTTACCATCTTTTGTAGGTTAAATGCAATGTATCTCCACGTGGTAATCGAAAAGTGCAAAAAACTCCTTGTGAAAAAAGAAAAAATTTCCCCGTCCCCCCGAAAGTGCCTTGGATGGGACGGATTAAATCGTCCTATATCTTTTTATATATGATATGTTGGTTTATATATTTTATTTTTATTTAGAATATATTAATATTAAAATATTATTAATTATATGCACGTAAGAATAACGTGCCACGATGACTAGTTAAAAAAAAAAAAAAGTACACGGTATATATGTGACACTCCAAATAGTATGTCGGACAAGTTTTAGAACATATTTTGTGTTTTTATTTTTATGTATAATTTGAAAAGGTTTTTGGGTCGGATTGAATAGGAGAAAGAAAAGTTCACTTCATAGATGAAATTGAAATGTTTCTTTCTTTTCCTCTCCTTTCTATCTCTGCTGTCCTGTTTTATTTCAATCTCTTCCGCTTTTCTCTTTCATTCAATCTCTTCCCCGTCAATTTAAATCTCTATTTTGATGGACCAGAATTGGAGTATTTTTTTTAGATGATTTAACTAATTTGGATGATTAAAAATTATTCATTGCGTACTTCTAATTAACTGAAGATTGATAGTTATTTATTTTTTAAAATGAACTAATTATATGTATTTTTAAACCATGTATTAGTATTAAGAACTTAAATGTAAAATACGCTTATTTTATATTTTATCTTCAGGGAAAAGCACACTTTTGGTTTCATCGGATAGATATCGTTAGTCTCACACATTACGGGCTCAACACTTTGGTCACACAGAAGGAAAGTGTTGATTCCAACACTATTTAAACCATTAAGTGAGGATGGAAAATCACTCTTAAAAGGTCAAAGGTGATTTTTTAAGGTTTGAAAACCACTAGGCTTTTCGGAGGGAATTATACGATGTTGCTGCATTTTACATGCATCTCATTATAAAATGATAATTCTTTCCACTAAAATTTGCAAAAAAATAAGTTGCATTATGATAGATAAAAAAAAATATCTCTGTAAAAAAATTAGTTGCACACTTATGATAGATAAAACAAAATATTATTATGAATGAAATATTAAATTTTGTGATTGTAAAATTAGAATGATAAAAAAAAAAAAAAAGCCACTGCAAAATTAAAAGCAAAAGTTAATTGACTGCATTTAAGCAAAAAATTACTATTTGCAATATACAAATTTAATCCTATTTTCCTCCCTGCCAACTATGCACAAATATGCAATTTACATCCCAAAAGAATTGCTAAAATAATCGTAGATTTGCCCAAAAACTAATTACAGAACCAAATTCAAGGCACTTTGTTACACTGCCAAAATATTCCAACTAAAAAATCAAGTGTTTGGTTTCTATTTCTTGATTGCAAGAATTGCAGCTGGAAGTTTTGTCATGGTGACAAACCTTTTTCTTTCTTTTGTTAAAAAAGGTACTTGACTTCCACTCCCTGATGCTTCATTAACATTAGAATATTGTGAGAAAATATGCCTAAGTAGGCAAGATACCTGCACATAAAGAAAAAATATCATCTAAAATGTCATAAACTAAACCCAACATTTTAAGATTAAGAGATTATCTGTTTTTCCATAACAAGCCAACCTAAAATATCCAAGAATCTCAACCAATTTTTGCAATTAAATTGAGAAATTCAATTTGCTTTTGTTTTATTCCTTTTGGCTGAGAAGTATGCTAACTATAAAACTAGTATAGTTTGAGTAGTATACTGCGAGCTCAGCTCTAATGTGAAACATTCTTTGTCAACTAACAGTAAAAATAATAAATTTGTAAAAATAATAACATAATATTATAATTATTCGTTACATAAAAAAACATAACATTTTTTAAGCTATTCACATAAAAACAGAGTATTTCTCGTGCTTCGCAGAGCACAAACACAAAAAAAAGTAACAGTTATATTGCTTCAAAGAGCACAATACATAACAAAAATATAGCATCTATCATGTTTCAAAGAGCGCAAAACACATAACAAAAAAGAATATTTATCATGCTTCACAGAACACCAAAACACACAACAAAAACGGAACAAAAATATAACAAAACCCAAATATAAAAATATTTACAACTCATTGTATTGCAAAGGTGGGAGGTGGTTAAAACCTCCACTCCTCAAAGCCATGGCCACGAACCACCTTCGGCTTTCCTCAACGTCTTTAGCAACCCAAAACTTCAGTTTTAACCGATTACTTTATGAGATTTGGGAGATTTTTTTGAAGAATTTTGGAGAGAAGAAAGTCATGATCTTCGATTTGGGGGAGACAAGAGAATGACAAGAGAAATTTTTTCTTTTCTAACCTTTGTGTTGACTTCCTTCACGTGAGAGGCATGTGAGTGGGTTTCAAAACCACTTCTATTAATTAACCGGGCGATCGAGTGAGAACACTCGCCTAGTTTCCGTCTGATTTTTAACTGCCGTTAGCACTCAGGATCAAAAGTACAACAATTTTGAGTCTTGTGGGGCTATAAATACTAAAATGGTAAATTATGTGACCAAATATGCAGCGCCCTATGTCCTGTGGGACCAAAAGTTAAAATTTTCTCTTTATCTTCATCTTAAATTTCAATATTTATTTCATCGTGTTATATATTTTGATATTTTTTATATTGTATTTATTAATTTATGGGAATATATATACAAATTATATATCAACACGGTGTCATATCCTAAAATTTTGGATTCTTTTGTATTATTGTGTTCGTATCACTATGCTCGTGTCCATGCATCATAGCTACTGGGCCCACTTCAAATTAATTAAAGGATATCCCTTCCGCAGGTTTTGCTTGCAGACTTTTATACCATTGTTCAGTTTTGCCGGTTTTGCTTTCAGTTGCTAGAAATTACTATGGAGTATGTTGCATGTAGAAAATATAGGTTTAGAAAAGAATGCTGCACTTATACCCTTATTTCGTAATTTTTTTTAAAATAATAAATCATAGTCATAAAAGAATAAATTCTATAAAGGGGATTTAGACAATATGACAAATTAATGTATCTAAGTATATTTGCGAGGACTTAGAACTACTAAATAATTTTCTTTTTGTTAGAATTTTGTGTTTTTGGAACTAATTTTTATTTAATTAATTTCAATAATTTCTTGGCCAAATTGCATATTACTCTATTGTGTTTTCAAAATTCAGCTAAAAATCCCCTTTATTTTTAAAGTAGGCAAAAAACGCATTTATTTTCTCAATATAGTACGCTTGCCTCTCACCGTTAATTGAAGCTAATAACGTTAATTTTTTTTTATCAAAAGACCGTTATGCCCTAATCTATTATATATTATTTCTCATTTTCATAACCATTGAATTTTTTAATTGCATAATAGTCATAGGATTTAATTGATCCATCTCAACCTTTAGATCTTAAATTATTAAGGGTCAAAATTTAATCAATTTTCACATATATGATATTTATAATTATAAAAATATAAATTTTTATTTATAAAAAATAAAAAATAATAAAATAAACCCCATCCTCCTCCTATACCCACCCCCTCCCCAACTCCCTCGTGCCGCCCTCCGTCGTCCCCCAAACCTGGGAGACGACAACGGCGACGATCAGGTCACCGTTGCCCACATTTTTTTTTATATTTTAATAAATTCAAATTTTTATTTAGAAAAGACAAAGTTTTAAAATAATAAAATAATTATTTTTTAAATTTAAAAATAGTAAAGGAAAGTATTAGAATTTTTATTTCAAATACATATACTAGTAATTTAAATATAAATATTATTTAGAGTAAATAATTTATTAAAATATATTAAAATTAAGTATTACTTTAAACTAATTCATAAATTATTATTATTATTATTGTTCATTAATATTTACATTGATATAAATATTTAAATTCAGAAAAATGAACTTAGTATATATTTTTGTATTATGATTTTTATTGAATTTTTTAATTTAAATTATAATTTTATAAAAAATATTTTTTTTGTATTTTGAGATTTAAATAAATATATTTAAAAAAATTATTTATTTTTTAGAGGGATGAAAATATAAAAAAATATTAAAAATAAGTATATTTTTATCATGATAATTTTGGACACAATATATGGACATTTTTATAAATTAACAGCAAAAAAATGCAAAATCTGCCAAAAAAAAAAAAAAATCATGCCTACCCATACCACCCGCGAATGCGCTCCACCTTCTGTTATAAACGGAAAGGGGGTCTCGCGCAAGGTTTGAGAAATCACAGGGTGGGGGGTATCCTCTGAAGTTTGATATAAGTACGAATACTTCCTAGTTATTTGAAAATTTATAAACACCCTCCTGATGTTTGATGAAATTATGTAATTTTTGTATTATCTCATTGTCAACTTTGCCCTTATTGTAGTATTTTTAAAAAGATTTAAAAATTTGTAAAAAGCGGACCGACGGATGGAAAAAAAATTATCCACTTAGTCTATAAAAAATTAAAAAATAAATAAAATTATAACTCATAATTCATAATGACATTTTGATCACTTCACCACAAAAAATGGATGAAATCTAAATGGGTTGGGTTGATTGTTAAATTGCTGTTAAAATTAGGGAGGTATAATTTTTCAAACAATAAGGTAATATTTGTAATTATACTATAACTCATGGGAGGTCGTTGTAATTTACCATATATATAACTACTATTCCTAAAATGAAGTAAAACTCTATAAAATTGAGAATAAAACTATTGATACAATTAAAAGTAAAACTTTAGAAATAAACATATATATACTAAAATTAAATTTCAATCTATGCTAAAGAGAATATATTTTTCTTTAAAATAAATTTGTTGAAAAAATTTCATTAACAAAAGTAAATAATTATTAAGAATAAAAATAATTATCGAGAAATAAAAGTACTATTTTTTTTATTAAATTGAAATTGTATCTGAAATTTTAATTATTCAGAGAATCTCTATTTGATTTTTCAATATTAGATAATCATGTATGCACATAAATGATTAAGTGGGTGTCTCTGGCCTTATTTGTTCTTTAAAACATCTTATAACTTATAAACTTTATAAAATTATTTCGTAATTTTTTTCTATTGAACTTATAAGATTTTCAAATAAGATGTTCATAGTCATCTTATTTTAAGTAAGCTCAACCCATCTTTTTCATAAGATTTTATAAGCTATTTAATCTAAACATTTTATAGACAAAATCACTTTTATGATTTTTTTTAATATTTTATTTTATCCTTCTTATAATTGAAATTTTATCCCCCAAAGCAACACTATCGTTTTAAATTCTAATGGTTAGCTTAATAACTTTTTTAGATATTATTACAATATGAAGAGTTTATTATACGTACAGAACATTCATATAAGATATTTTAAATAAATTTAGCCGATACTTTCTAGTTTTATAAGAACATAATATATTATTGAATAAGAAATAGATAATTTCAATTAGATGCCTATGAATAAGATCAATAAATCATACTAAAAATATAAAATTAAAAGTTACAAATAAAGGCAAAAAATAATTTATGCAATAATATTTTAAAATTTAGAAGTTAATGAAGAATGCAAATAATATTTTGACGAAATTAGCATAATTATAGGACCTTGCAATACAAATACTACTACAGATGTCAAATTAGATTAAAGTTTAATTAAAAATAATTCGTAAATAATTAATTTAAAATCATTTCATATCACATCAATAATGTCAAAATGAAAGACATAATTAGTTTAATGCATCATGATATGATAATAAAAGAGAAAATGTATCACGCAGCAATAATATAATAACAAAATAAAACTAAAAACATAGAAAATCGTGAAAAAAAGGTACAAATAAAACATGATTAATTTTATTAAATTTAGAATTTCTCATAAAATTTTTAAAAAATAAGGGACTTTGACTGATTAATTTTATTTTAATATTGGAATATTTTTACATAATATATTTTGCTTCTTAATTTATTTCACTACAAGATCATTAAATATAATAATTAGTAAATACAAAATAAAATTTTCTTTTTTTTAGGATTAAATTCTATAATATCAAGTAAATTTAGAAAAAAAAGAAAAATTTAGAAGAGAATGAAAAATAATAGAATTAAATAGTTTAAAATAATTATATCATTTTTTATAATTGTATATTCTAATATTTAATAGAAATATAAATAAAATTATGATTTTTTATATTTTTTTTACCTAATAAGTGATATGTTCACCTCTAAATATATATTTTTATACAAATATATATATATTATATATATATTATATATATATATATTTATACGTGAAACGCACGCAATATGTTCTAGTATCAACAAAATTTATGAATTTTGACTAATAGAGGGACATATTTATTAGACATAATAAACATTAGGAATACTAAATATATTTTTTCAAACAACATGAGATCTATATATAATTATATAAAACCTCAAGAAGGGGCGACATAATCATTCATTTTTAAAATTTAAGACGAGATAATATAATTATACTATTTAAAAGGGACATAGATGCAATTATTATCTCATCCTTGACATGGAGCCGTTGACGTAGTTCTAATTTAAATCTCTAGTGACAGTTCACCTCTGATGCATGGACACGGACATGGTGATACGGATACGATATAATACGAACACAGCGACACAAAAAATATAAAAGAATTAGGACACGATACGGCAGACACGACTATACATAATATATACTTTATATATATTCTCAAGTTTCATAAAATTAAAATATCCAATATAAAAAATATTAAGATAAACTATAAAATAAGCATAACTTACATCTATATTTTTAATCAAATGTGACTTCAAAAATATACATAATCAGTTTATTTTAAAAGGAATACAATGAAAATTTTCTAATAATTTAATTAGTTAAATTATTGTGAACATCTCTCAAATTTTTAGTAATTTCATCATAATACTTTTTGTTTAAGATGAATGAATTAATCCCTTTTCTTTTTTATTAAGTCTAATTTTTTTTTAAAGATAGCTCAAAAAATTTTAAAATTATAAAAAAAAATTAAAAAAAGTGTCCAAAACGTGTCCAACACTCCAAAACGTGTTGGACACGCCAATAACCGTGTCTGTGGTGTGTCCGACCCCGTGTCCCTTTTTTTTTTTTTTGAATTTTCGGACACTCCCATGCCATGTTCGACACGTGTGCAACACTGCATCGGTTAATTTTTCAAAATGTTCGTGTATTATAAATTGTGCCCTATTTAATAAAAAATTCAATCAATCTTGCTTTTTGCAACATTATAAATAAATACCAATAAAAATAATTTTATTCCAGAGATATTTTAATCTCGTAAAAAATATAAAGAATGATTCATGTTGATAAAATAGTATAGAGAAGCTGACAATTTAAGATAATTAAAGTTTGGTGTGATTTAAATTACAATCTTCATTAAAAAACTCGAAAATTATGACTCGCCAAGCTTTTTAATTCAGAGTTACGCTTCCCCCCATGAATATAAACTTGAACTCGAAAGTCTTGATTCCCGAACTCCTCTTGTTGCTCTGCTATTTCCTTGGCAGAAATGACCGCTGAATCGCTACAAAACGTCAACTCAATCAATTCAAGTGTTTGAATTTCTCCAAAACTCGAAGGAATTTCCTTCAATTTAGACAGGCCTACAAGACCAAGGCGTTTGAGGCATGGAAAGTGGCTGCTCTCCGCCACTGTCCAGTATTCCAGATCATGAATATTATTGATCTGCAGGAATTTCATGCAGGAAAATTGCCCATCATATGTTTCCCACATGGGTCCTGTAACAGAGTGATAACCCAATTTGAGCACTTGAAGGAGGGGCAATGACCCTATCTTTGTTGTTATATCTTCCCATTGGAGATGACTATTCTCCAAACTCAACTTGTTGAGTGAATGCAGCATGCTCAGGCCCTTCACCAAATACCTCCTTCTTACGTTACCAAGAAAACGGCAATCAAGGTATTCCAATTTCTGTAGACAGCCAAGATTCTCAAAACAATACTGCGGAGAGGAGAGATCATCATCAGCATCATAGTAATGATGATGATAATTCAAAGTCAGTTTCTTGATATTGGGGATTCTCTCCACCACTTGTTCGCTAAACTTCAAATTTATTATGTTACACATCTTCTGCAGATTTGGTAAAACAAACAAATCCCCAGTGGCAATGGGTGGATCCGGGAGACGAAGCGAAGAGACGTCCACATGCTTGAGTTGATGCATCTTCCAAATCTCGATTGGAGCATTCAGAATACCCCCATCATGTTTAACAATCAACGTTTGTAGATTCCAGAGGAGGTGCATGCACGAAGGAAATCTATAGATCAAACTCACATCGAGAGAGCAAGCCAGGTACCGTAAGTTAGCTTGTTTGAAGATAACTTCTATTGGATACTCTGTACCATAATGGTTTAGTACCCTCAACAATCTAAAAGAAGCTAACGGGGCAGCTTTCTCAAAATCACATGTCCAAGAACGGGCAAGTGGCGCTAAGTGCAAAACTTTAGAGAAATCATATTTCTTCTTTGACGTCCGTTGATCAAGTACAGCAATACGGCGTTGGACGCTACTTATGTCTTGTCCAAGTTCAGGACCACAAAAAAATCTCTCCTTTTTAGTTTCTCTTAAGCACAAGTCCCTCAACAGATCATGCATTTTGCAGAATTTTATTTTCCCCTTACATCCCAACCTATCGATCATCATGAGATTTCTATCAATGAGGTCCTTCGTATACTCTTCTGCAACCTCTTCCAAGCTTTTACCACTAATTGGTTTTAAAAGTCCTTCAGCAACCCATAGTTTTCTAAGACGCGAGGCACGGATCCTTCTGTCTTCCGGATAAACTCCCATATAGAGGAAACATGACTTTAAATGAATTGGCAGTTCCTTATAACTCATGTATAATATTCGTACGCAATTTTCCTCTAAATTTACAATTGAACTCAAATTTTCTGCAATGTACTCCCAATAATCTCGTGCCTTTCCCGACTTCGCAAGGAGGCCTCCAATCACAATCACTGATAATGGAAGCCCCTTGCAATTTTTAGCAATTGTCTTTCCAATTTCCTCTAGTTCAGGAGGGCAACCACCTCCCTCTCCAAACACAATTTTACAAAATAAATCCCAACTTTTTTTCTCCTCCAGAAAATTCATCCTAAGACCACGAGAGCCACTTATTCGCAACGCCAAGTTTGATAGCCTGGTGGTTAACACTATTCTACTTTCGTTGTTGTTATTCGGAAAGAACAATTTTAACTTATTCCACGCCTCAATGCTCCACATATCATCCATTACAATCAAATACCTTCTACCAGATAAGCTTTTGTATACCATTTCTCCTAATCCCTCGTCACCCACTTCCCTCAAAGCTTCCTTTCTCTTTTTGCTTTTCTGACAACAAGTTCTAGCAAAATTTCTCGAGTGTTATATTCTTGAGAAACTGTGACCCAAATAGGAATATCAAGTATTCCACGATAAGTGGATTTTCATAAGCATTTCTAGCAAGTGTTGTCTTACCAATACCGCCCATCCCAACTATTGGAATGATTCGGCAATCAGATTGTTGTCCAGTGAGCTTATCCATGAGTTCATTCAAGACATCATCACAACCAACCATGGCCTGCTTGTGCCCCTGGAGAGTAGATGTGCTCATGAATGAACCAGCGGGATTTGAGTTTCTCCTCTGCTGACGATCTTGGACTGTTGCCATCCTCTCCCTAATCTCAATCACCTCGTTCCTGATCAGATCCATGTCTGCTATGACTTTCTGCAGATCTTGATAGAAGTCACGACGACAAAAGCTACTGACATATTCCCAAGGAGTAGTTGTGGAGTGATCATAGAGAATCTGGTCCACTATATGGGATTCGATTACATCTTCAGCGGCATGAGCAACATCTGCTATGCGAACCACCAAACCATCTTCATATTCTTGGCTGAGTCTGTGGGAATAAAGCTCAAGAAACTCTTGCAAGGCCGCAACACTTTCTTGGAGGGATCGAACCTGTTGTCTGTCAAGAGAAACCGGAGGGCGAGGATGTTGCTGGAGATGCTCTATGGTTTGTACAAGAGAAACTAGAGCTGCGTAAGCCGTCGCCATTGCAGATTCACTATGTTTTTCAGAAACAGTGATATGGAACTGAAACCAAAAGGATTAAATTTTCAGTAATCAGTGAAAAAGACTTCGATGAATTTTAAATAGTGAATTGTTGGAACTTTGAGTGCCCTTTACAGCCTAACTGCTCCATTACTGTCTCATATAAGGTTCAAATGTCTGTCTGTATATTGAGAGTTGATGCAAATTAAGACATGAATTTAAAAAGTTGTGGTTGTTTGTGGGTCGGTTTCAATATTGACTCATTCCACAATTTTGGCTACTCCAATTGCATTTAGATATTTCCTCCATGGTATTGAAAAGTGTTAGGTATGGCTCATGTACTAGAAAAAAGACAGATTATGTTATATATATATATGATGTATTTATAACCTAGAAGATGTGATGAGAAGGATCTTTCTGTGAGAAATAAAAAACTACTGCCGTAGCTCTCGAGGACGTAGGCACATTGCCGAACCTCGATAAATTCGTGTGTTCTTTTTCTTCCTATGTTTAATAGCATTAATTTCTTTCAGATTTCTTTTTCTTCCCATCTAACCCCTTTTTAATTTTTTACTTTTAGCTATATCTACTGGAGTGGTTTGTTGTTATTAATTTTACTTTTATATGATGATAATTATACAAGCTCAATTGCAACTACAGGAAATCTAAAACAGAGTTGAATTTTCCGTCTATGAAAAAATCAAAGATAGAATTTTTTTATTGAAAGAATTTGTAGGTAAAGGTGAAATGGTTGATTCCGCATCTAAAACATGTCTTTGATTAAAAGCGTCTCAAAATGTGTGTCCTTTCTTCAAACCAAATTTAGTCAAAATTCCGTCTTCAAATAGTCTCTAGATTTTCCCTAAGGTAATCATCTCTATTTCCGTGTCAAAAGCTTTTGATAATGTTGTCTTGTCAATTTTTGTATTCATCTCCATTCTTTCTTTGATTCTGTGATTATACCTATCTATAGATTCATTTCTAATTTTATAGATACAACATTTATAATTTTAATTCCATTTATATTTTTTAAGAAAAAGACAATTTTGATCCACTAATATAGAAGTGGTGATAGTTTCATTTCAGATTAATTCAAAATTCGAAGTAAAGAGCTCTAATATATGACTCTAGTTTGACTGTAATTTGTTGCATGGCTTGCACGTGCACTATATAAAATGTAACATTTAACCGTGGCAATTTGTCATGGTTAATAGTAAATAGTCATTAACCACGACTTTGCAACGGTTATTATTCGTGGTATCTGCGAGGGTGGCTAAAACATTTGCCATGGCTAAATTCACGACAAATATTTTTACGAGCCATGGAAAATTTTTACTTTTTAATGGTGAAAAACCTATGTTTCTAATCGATTTTACTTAATTATGGTCAATAAAAAATATTTACTATAATTTTTAGTTCATAGCTATTTCAATTGCAGCTAATAGTTATTTTTTTTCTGGTGATGACACCTAAAATTTGAGGATTATTAAGCTTTTTGGCCATAATTAATGCACATTCCCCGTGGTCGTCGTCTTTGCTCTTACAACAACACCAACCATCTAAAACTCTACAGAAAGAAAACATGGGAAACAACCAATTACACATATAAACATCAAAGAGTAGGAAGTGCATCAATTGAATACAGACAGATTCCAGCAACTCCTCATTCAATCAGTCTTCATTTCCAATTGTATATCTTTCGATGGATCACCTTCGTTGCGCAAATGGCCAAATGGTTGATCAACTTTTTTTTATCCTTGAGATCAATCACAGTTAACGTAAAATACTATCAAAAGTATGTAAGAGTAGCCCAAATATGTTTTCAAAATAAATTAATAATAATTGATTATATGTGCACATTCAAAATAGCCCCAATAAAAGATGCCGGCCCAAACAAAAACTCTAACCAGACAATCATAGATGGATCAGGCCCAAGAATGCAACTGGCCCAGACGACCATTCCAGCCCAGGTGTTGCACGACCAGTCCAGCCGAATTAGGGCAAGGATGTCTCAAAATAAGAGTCCTAGGCCAACCGGACTCTTAGTCAACTCAGACTCTCACCCCACCTAACAAACCCCCAAATCCAGGAGTCCCAGACCCGGACTCCTATCCGTTCAACCACCCTCACCGAATTTGGAGGTCCCAGATACTCCTTTTTTACCTAGGACTCTCCGCTATAAATATGGGGTCCCCTCCTCAAATCGGGACCTCTCCCAAGTTCTTTAGATTTTGACTCTCGTTTCTATCTCATATTAGATTCTAGCATTCTAACGGCAATCATCCGCTTTTACATTATTATTTACGCATTCTTCTATTTTATTCTTTAATCGATCACTGACTTGGACGTCAAAGTGCTAACATATTTCTTGCAGGTCCCCTCTATCGGACTTGTATTATTTCGCATCCGAACCCATCAATAATTATTTTAATTGATAATGAACTATTTACTTCTATTATTTGAAATTCATTTTCTAAATTTAATTGGTACTAAACACAATTTTTTTTTCAAAATTAAAATTTTGCATTTCATATTTACTAATGATTATATATATTTCATTATCTTATATCAAATCAATTAATATAAAAATAATAATAATATCAAAAATTCAATAGTAAAATAAAATTAATTAGTCAAAGCTTCTTATTCTGAATTATTTTCATAAAAAGTTTCACTTAGATGCATGCAAAAAGCGGGGTGCAATGGATATGGACTATTATTCAAAGCTTGAGTTGAAATGAACGTAAATCCTAAGGTGGGACCTGCAAAAAAGGTGTTAGCATTCCGACGCCCAAATTAGTATTGGATTCCCCGGTAAGTGAATTTAATTAAGAATCCAGATATGATGAATAAAATTGGTGAAAAGTACAAGAATAAGTGATAAATATGCTTAGAGAGAGCTTAAGGGATAATTTAGAGAGTAAGACAAATTTGTACTTGTAGGAGGTGCCCCCGTCTGTTGGGGGTCTTATCCTCCTCCTGAGATTCTTACACAAGTTGGTTGGGATGATTGGGATAAGGGGTGGATCGTCTTCAATCAGCTGGATGTTCATTAAAAAGAGTCTCTTCCAGTCTACGAGGAGATCCCTCGTCTGTTAAGAGTCCTAGCTGCCAGAGAGCTTCTCTTTGCTCATGTGGGACTCTTAGGTTTGATGTGGTCCAAGGTGATTAACGACACCTAGGCCAACTGGATGTCAAGATGGAGTGTGGGCTGCCTAATTACATAAGTTGAGTCATCCTTGGCTTCTTGGGAGCGTTATGGGCATGCGATGTCCCGGCCCTTCCATTTCATTTTACTTTTTGGGTCGTTTGGACTTTTTTAAGCCAACTTATTTTAATGCACATCATATTCATATTTAATAAAGGGTAATATGAAAATGTACCCCAATGAGTACAAATATTTTCTTACAATAGAAATAAACTTGTTTTTCACTATTTATATATAATCATAAGTTACATTTATTAGTATTCTCCAAATGATATGTCCATTATACTATGCTAAAAAAATTATAATCTAAATTAAAATAAAATTAATTAGTTGAAAGCTATTTAATTTAAAATTTTCAACAATATTTTATTAAAAAAATTAAGGGTATTTATTTTAGGAAGCGAATCGGCCCGGGAAGCGCGGCGTAAGCGCGAAAAATAAAAAATACGATAAATCATGCGAAATTAATCCTGATCAAGGGGTGTACCCTAGATTTTTTTCGAGCATTCAGTGTATAAAATAAACACATATATAGGCCAAGAATAATACAAGAAAAAGAGATGCACAAAATCTAAAAGAGATTTTTACCTTCGTTGTCTTTCTCTTTCGACTACAAGCGTCGTCTCCTTTTCATTTTTATTTCCGGATTCGTTTACAGCGAGATCTTGATCTTGAGACCCTCCCAAGAATGACACACCACCACTAAAGGATGTGTAGATTTCGTGCTAGCGAAATCTCCACAAAATAGATGGAGATCAAACAATTGATATTTAACGTATTTTGATCTCCTTTCGTGTTTCTTTGATCTCTAAGACCAAAAGAGAACTAAAGGATGGAGAGCATGAGGGAGGGAGAGAGGCAAGAAATTTTGGAGAGGAGAAGAGGCTAGTATGTATTGTGTGTGTGGCTAGAGTTTAATGAAGGTATATATATGACCTAGTCATACACATACAAGGAGTCCTAACCTCCAAAACAACCATCCTAACCCTAGCCACCCCTCATGCACGAAATTTGAGGCTACCAAATCAGCCAACACTCTCCAAATCAGCTAACCCTAGCAAGGTCTAACCAAGGTGACTTGTATTAATGGACCGGACTCGATAAAATCAAGTCCACGTCTTATGGACTTAAATGAAATCTAATTTAATCATAAGCCCAACATTAAATCTCCTAAGATCAATCCCATTTATAAATTGGACCAAGCCCAATAATCCAATTAATTTTAATAGCTAACTTGAAATTCTAATTAATCCAATTAATTCAATTTCAAGTCAAATTAGGGATTGGTCTAAATAAATGATCCAATTATTTATTCTCTTCAAAAATTAATTTAATCCAATTAAATTAATTCGACTCTTCTAGAATTAATTCAAAATTAATTTCATCCAATTAGTGGAAGGGTGTGACTCTTTAGGTTCACCTTCAGCTAGCTTTGGCATGTGTGACCAACATAATAAAAATATATCATATCTACTTAAAAGATATAGAATATTATATATTAATTATATTATAGATTTGTATATTTTTCAGTATATATAAATCAGTAAGTGAATTAATTAAGGGAAAATTGTATTTTTGGTTGTTGTTAGAGCTTTTTACAATTTAATCCCATTTGTTATGTGATTTTCTAGGAATATTTTTATCTTATAAGTTAATTTTTTTCTCAATGTTGTTAGTGTTCTCACGTACATTTTTTGTTACGGGACGCAACGTGAGAAAAATTGCAACAAATGAGACTAAATTGAAAAGATATTTGCCCAATAATTATAAATAAAAATCTAACCTCCTACCTACAATGACATTATCGGGCAACAGTGTCGCTGAATTGGGGTGATGGATTGGGGAGGGTCTGGTGGCGGGAATTCGGAGGTGTAGGGATTTAGTTTATGTGGCAAATGTTTCATATTATGAAGACATAACCATGGTCATCATCATCTCTCTTGTAGCCTGCTCCTCAGGTCCACTTGAGAATGTCCTGGAATATTTTGAATACGAGGGATTTAGATGTCCAGAAAGGGAGTCGCAGGTTTTGTACAGGCTTTTCAACTCTTTCTAGCAACTCGTGGCTGAACTTAGAGTTCCATATGATAAGACTAGAGCACAGTTGCCCAGGTGAAAGATAAATATGGTAGCTGCTCATTGGGAATTTCAGGGCCTGCTTCTCTAGAGCATGGCTCCTGATGAAACGAGCTCGTTTGTGTACATCTTAAAGAGTACACAAATAACAATAGTGGCAACAATTGCCTTGGCGGTCCTCCTAAGAAAGAGAAATCATCAAGGCAATTATTGCCTTGGGCATGGAAGAGCACCTTCTGCCACTGGGTAACAACAATCAAATTGACTGACAATAGCAGCAGCTGGACTCTTGGAACTTCCGCCTTGCTTTTCGTTTTCTTGCAACACTCTTGCACTACATGGGATACTATGTTTCTCCTATGATGTATAGACAAAGTGCCATTGCAATCAACGAGTTTCTTGCAGAGACACTGTTGGAAAGACCCTTCTTAGGGACAGATGTTTATTTAAACCGTAAGTAATTTAAATAAGAAACGACTCTACAAGAAATTGGCTAATGAAGAAGTATAGAAAATAGCAGAGAAGCGAAGCAGTTCTCGACTCAAGAGTACTACAGCAATCAACTTGTTAGAAGGCATGTGAACGATGACGCATAAACAAGGCAGTGGATGGAGAACAATGCTGTCAATTAGCAGACAAGAAACCAAAACCACTGTCCAGGACGTATGACAGAGAAAACCCTTGTGGACATTATATAAAAAACAAGGTAAACAACACTGTGCAAGAAATCGGCAATGAAGAAGCATATATCTTCTCTACTCAAATGCACAACAACAATGACTATCTAATTAACAACTTGTTAGAAGACCCATGCGATCATGCCTTATAACAAAGCAGCAGATGGACTTTGCTGTGAATTAGCAGTATAAGAAATACAACAAAAAACACCTTTTCCTTGTGGCCGTTAAATAAGAAACAAAATAAAAATTCTACAACAAACTGGCTAATGAAAATATACAAAATATCATAGAAGCAATTATTCTTGACCTAAAAGTACAAAAAGCAATAAGCGCAATGATGCATAACAAGGCTGATGGAGAAACATGCAGTGGATCAACAGTCTATACTTGGGAAAGAAAATATGCAAAATGAAGCCCCATCATTTTGCAACCCAACAGTAAGAAATGTACAACAAGCAATGCAGACAGTAAAACACATGATGTAAGAACGCAATGTATAAACAAAAAAAAGGGCAGAGAATGAGACAACTGACCAGAGTACGTAGCGGTCGAGGACCAAATCAAAACCGTCGTGAATGTTGAAGGTTCGGCATGTCATCGTTGAACTCGGTCTCGGCTTTTGTCTTAGTACTAGATATGTATCATTGCTCTTTTTGGGTTCACTTTTTTATTCAAGTTCTCTGCATTTTTAAACCGTAAGATTGATTTAAAAAAGAAATTGGCTAAGACCAAGTATAAAAAATAATAGAGAAGCAACATTCTCGACTCAAAAGTACAACAACAAATGTGTATATCTAATCAACAACTTGTTAGAAGACGTATGAACGATGACAATGCATAACAAAGCAGTGGATGGACAAACATGCAGTGAATCAGCAGTCTATAATTGGAAAAGAAAATATGCAAAATGAAGCCATATCAAAAGGTTTTGCCTACTCAGAGGCTTCATTTCTTGTCGAAATATTATTCATATAAAGTCATGAAACAACAATCAATACGTTTATTTCTGACTTTTTCAGTAACCAAAACACCAACCGAACACACTCCAAATAGAAAAAAGAGAGAAATCAAGCACCCGCGGACAGTAATGTAAAAAAAAGCAATGCAGAGTACACAACACACGACGTCAGAACGCAACCACAGAAGAGCAATTTATAAACCAAAAAAAGGGCAGAGAATGAGACAACTGACCAGAGTAGCGATCGAGGAATAAATCAAAGCCTCCGTGAATGTTAAAGTTCGGCATGTCATCGTTGAACTCCGTCTCGGCTCTTGTCTTAGTACTAGATATGTACCATTGCTCTTTTTGGGTTCACTCTTCTGTTCAACGTTCTCTGCAATTTTAAACCGCAAGTAAGATTTAAAAAAGAAATTGGCTAATGAACAAGTATACAAAATAACAGAGAAGCAACATTCTCGACTCAAAAGTACAACAACAAATGTGTATCAACAACTTGTTAGAAGACATATGAACGATGACAATGCATAACAAGGCAGTGGATGGACAAACATGCATCAGCAGTCTATAATTGGAAAAGAAAATATGCAAATGAAGCCATCAAAGGTTTTGCCTACTCAGCAACTTGTTAGAAAAATATGTTTATTTCTGACTTTTTCAGCACCAACCGAACACACTCCAAACAGAAAGAAGAGAGAAATCAAGCACCCGCGAACAGTAATGTAAAAAAAAGCAATGCAGACAGTACACAACACACGACGTCAGAACGCAACCACAGAAGAGCAATGTAGACAGTACACAACACACGACGTCAGAACGCAACCACAGAAGAGCAATGTATAAACCAAAAAAAGGCCAGAGAATGAGATAACTGACCCGAGTAGCAATTCGAGGACTAAAATCAAAGCCGCCGTGAATGTTGAAGGATCGGCATGTCATCGTTGAACTCCGTCTCGGCTGGTGTCTTAGTACTAGATATGTATCATTGCTCTTTTTGGGTTCACTCTTCTGTTCAACGTTCTCTGCATTTTAAACCGTAAGTAAGATTTAAGAAAGAAATTGGCTATGAACAAGTATACAAAATAACAGAGAAGCAACATTCTCCACTCAAAGAAACAGCAACAAATGTGCATCTAAATCAACAACTTGTTAGAAGACATATGAACGATGACAACGCATAACAAGGCAGTGGATGGACAAACATGCAGTGAATCAGCAGTCTATAATTGGAAAAGAAAATATGCAAAATGAATCCATCAAAGGTTTTTGCCTACTCAGAGACTTTATTTCTTGTAGAAATATTATTCATATAAAGTCACGAAACAACAATCAATACATTCATTTCTTACTTTTTCAGGAACCAATACACCAACCGAACACACTCCAAACAGAAAGAATAGAAATCAAGCACCGCGGACAGTAATGTAAAACAGCAATGCACACGACACACGACACACGGCGTCAGAACACAACCACAGAAGAGCAATGTATAAACAAAAAAAGAGCGGACAACGAGACAACTGACCCGCGATCGAGGACGAAATGGAGGCCGCCGTGAATGTTGAAGGAGAGGAGGTTCGGCATGTCATCATCGAACTCCGTCTCGACGTCGCAGTACCGAGACTCGCTTGCTCTTGTCTCTGCCATATCTCTCCCAGCGGCATCTTTTCTCTCTACTTTCTGAATGAGCAAGGGAACGAGGGGTTGTAACTTGTGAGTTGTGAGTGTGTGTGTGTGTGTTGCTTGGAGAAGGGGGTAAGGGTTTATAAAGGGGGTGAATGGAAGTTACCCCGCTCCAACGGACTGATTTTTTTCTGCTTAAACGGTCATTTTTTTCCAACGATTATAATTTTTCAAATTAGTAATTACATAAGAAAAATCCCCAACGGACTAATTTTTTTTCCTGTTAAACGGTCATTTTTCCAACGGTTATATTTTTTCAAATTAGTAATTGCATAAGAAAATTTTTCAATGGATACATTTTTTCTTTCTTCTTCTTCTTTTTTTTTTTTTTTTTTTTTACCGTTGGTTAATTGACTAACATTGGTTTTGAAATAAAATATTAATTGATTATAAAAGTTAATTTCCGTGGGCTTTGGGTGTCAGCTTAAATTATTGATTGATTATAAAAGTTAAATTCTATTTACTATGTACATTTTATTAATTTGTAATTTTAGTTAATATATATGTTTTCTTTTTCTCCTACTCCAATATTCTTTTAAAATTATTTATTTTTTATCTAATGATTTTCATATTATAATTTTTCTTACAATAATTTTTTTAATAATAATATTTAATTATTTATATTTTTAAATTTTTTGTATAATTATATACCGAATGTACCACATAAAACTAGTTTTTAAAAATAAGTAAACCTCTAACGTGTCTACAGATTATAATCATTTTAAAAAATAGATAAATTAACAATAATTATTTTAACTAACAATCGTATTAACAAATACATTGGTATAATAACAATTATAATAAAAATAATAATTTTTTATCAAAACTAATTAAAAAGTAATTTTAATAGATATAATTGTTATATGAATTGTTAATATATATATATATATATATATATAAATTGTTAAAAATTGTTAAGAATAACAATTGTTAATGACTGTTAATTAAAAAAAAGTACTAATTATAAATTCACTTTGTACAAAGAAATTTGAAAATGAATTATGCAAAAACAAACAATAAATTTTGTAAAATACCTGAAATAATCCTAAATAAATTATGTAATAATTTATATAGATTTTGTATGAACCGTAAATGCCAAAAATTACCAATGTCTAAATCAACAATCCAAATTTAATCTACATATATAATTTATATACAAAATGTTAAAATATATGTAATATACACAATATGCATTAAAATAATTTTTACAAAACAATTAAATATAAATAATGAAATATTGATTAGAAATGATCAATTATGTTTAACTTATAAGTAGACATCCCTAGTTTCTGCAAAAAATTCATGATTTTTGGATCGGTGATTTATAAAAACTAGCTCTATGTTGTACATTCGGTATAATTATACAAAAAATTTAAAAATATAAGTAATTAAATATTATTTATTAAAATAATTTATTGTAAGAAAATTATAATATGAAAATCATTAGATAAAAATAAATAATTTTAAAAAAATATTGGAGTAGGAGAAAAAGAAAACATATATATATTAACTAAAATTACAAATTAATAAAATTTACATAGTAAATAGAATTAACTTTTATAATCAATTAATAATTTAAGCTCACACCCACAGCCCACGGAAATTAATTTTTATAATCAATTAATATTTTGTTACAAAACCAACGGTAATAAATTCACCAACGGTACAAAAAAAAGAAAGAAAGAAAAAATTAGTCCGTTGGGAATTTTTCTTATGTAAATTACTAATTTGGAAAATTATAATCGTTGGAAAAAAATGACCGTTTAAGCAGAAAAAAATCAGTCCGTTGGAGCGGGGTAACTACCATTCACCACCTTTATAAACCCTTACCCCCTTCTACAAGCAACACACACTCACAACTCACAATTTACAATCCTGGTTCTCTCGCTCATAGAGAAAGGCACAGAGAGAAGAAGCCGCTGGGAGAGAGATATGGCGGAGACAAGAGCAAGCGAGTCTCAGTACTGCGGAGTCGAGACGGAGTTCGAAGATGACATGCTGCGAACCTCCTCTCCTTCACTATTCACGGCGGCTTCGATTCGTCCTCGTTCGCTTCATTTTGCATATCTTCTTTTCCAATTATAGACTGCTGATTCACTGCATGTTTGTCCATCCACTGCCTGTTTATGCGTTGTCATCGTTCATAAGGCTTCATTTTGCATATTTTATAGACTGCTGATTCACTGCATGCTTTGTCCATCAACTGCCTTTTTATGCATCATTGTGTATGTTCTTCTAACAAGTTATTCATTAGACACTTATTGTTGTTGTACTTTTGGGTCGAGAAGATCATTGCTTCTCTGATATTTTGTATATGCATCTTCGTTAGCCAGTTTTTTGTTGTGGAATTCTTATTATTGTTTCTTATTTAACGGCCACAAGGTGTTTCTCTGTTGTATCTCCTGAACAGTGGTTTTGCTTCTTTCTTATACTGCTAATTCACAGCACAGTCCATCTGCTGCTTTGATATATAACTCATTGTTCTAACAAGTTGTTAACTGATAGTCATTGTTGTTGTGCGTTTGAGTAGAGAAGATTGTTGCTTCTCTATCTTTATATGCTTCTTCATTGCCCGTTTCTTGCATAATAATGGCCACAAGGTTTTCTCTGTCCTGGACTGCCTTGTTATGCGTGGTCATCGTTCATATGTCTTCTAACAAGTTGTTGATTAGATACCCATTTGTTGTTGTACTTTTGAGTCGTGAATGTTGCTTCTCTGCTATTTTGTATACTTCTTCATTAGCCAATTTCTTATTTAAATGTTACTTACGGTTTTAAGTACGTCAAGGCTAAAAATGCAGAGAGAACGTTGAACAGAAGAGTGAACCCGAAAAGAGCAATGATACATATCTAGTACTCTAAGACAAGAGCGAGACGGAGGACGATGACATGCCGAACCTCCACATTCACAGCGGCATCGACTTGGACGATGACATGCCGAACCTCCACATTCACGGCGGCTTCGACTTCGACGATGACATACCGAACCTTCAACATTCACAGCGGCTTCGACTTCATCCTCGATCACTACTCTGGTTAGTTGTCTCATTCTATGCTCTTTTTTTGGTTTATACATTGCGTTATGATGTCGTGTGTTGTACATTAATTCCTGTTGGGTTGCACAATGATGGGGCTTCATTTTGCATATTTACTTACTGCTGATCCACTGCATGTTTCTCCGTCAACTGCCTTATGCATCATTGCGCGTATGTTTATTCCAACAAGTTGTTCATCATATACTTATTGTTGGTTGTACTTTTGGGTCGAGAAGATTGGTTCTCTGATATAAGTATATGCTTCTTCATTTGCCAGTTTATTGTAAAATTATTTTGTTTCTCATTTAACGGCAACAAGGACAAGGTTTTCTTGGTTGTATGTCCTGAACAGTAGTTTTGTTTCTTATACTGCTAATTCAGATCACAGTCCGTCTGCTGCTTAGTTATATAAGTCATGGTTCGCATGACTCTTCTAACAAATTCAGATCACAGTAGAGAAGATTGCTTCTCTATTATTTTTTATATGCTTCTTTACTACCAGTTTCTTGCACAGTTTTTACCTTGTTTCTAATAAGGTTTTCTCTGTCCTGGACCAAGTTTTGGTTTCTTATGCTGCTAATTAATTGACAGCATTGTTCTCCATCCACTGCTTTGTTATGTGTTATCGTTGACATGTCTTCTAACATGTTGTTTATCATCCACTACCCATTGTTGTTGTACTTTTGAGTCCAGAATGCCGCTTCTCTGCTATTTCATGTACTTCTTCATTAACAAATTTCTTGCAGAGTTCTTTATCTTGTTTCTTATTTTTAATATTAGTTACGCTTTAAGTTAGTCAAGGCAATGTAGAGAACCTTGACCAGAAGAGTGAACCCAAAAAGAGCAACGAATATATACATACTAATACCAAGAATCAGTAGTTAATAAACCTCTGTCCCTAAGAAGGGTCTTTCGAACAGCGTTTTCAGTGCCATTGTTAGGCTGAGAAAACAATCAACATTAACCAAATGTTAGTTTCAGTGTCACAAGGTGTTTTCTCTGTTGTATTTCCTGAACAGTGGTTTTGCTTCTTTCTTATACTGCTAATTCACAGCACAGTCCATCTGCTACTTTGATATATAACTCATTGTTCTAACAAGTTGTTAACTGATAGTCATTGTTGTTGTGCGTTTGAGTAGAGAAGATTGCTGCTTCTCTATCTTTATATGCTTCTTCAAGGTTTTCTCTGTCCTGCACAGTGGTTTTGGTTTATAAATGCTGCTGATTGACAGCATTGAACTCCATCCACTGCCTTGTTATGCGTTGTCATCGTTCATATGTCCTCTAACAAGTTGTTGATTAGATACCCATTCGCTGTTGTTGTACCTTTGAGTCGTGAATGTTGCTTCTGTGCTATTTTGTATACTTCTTCATTAGCCAATTTCTTATTTAAATGATACATATTTGGTACTCTAAGACACGGCGGCTTCGACTTCGACTTCGACTTCTACGATGACATGCCGAACCTTCAACATTCACAGCGGCTTCGACTTCATCCTCGATCACTACTCTGGTCAGTTGTCTCATTCTATATGCTCTTTTTGGTTTATACATTATGTTATGATGTCGTGTGTTGTATTGTCTGCATTGCTTGTTGTACATTACTTCCTATTGGGTTGCACAATGATGGGGCTTCATTTTGCATATTTACTTACTGCTGATCCACTGCATGTTTCTTCGTCAACTGCCTTGTGCATAATTTGCGCGTATGTTTCTTCCAACAAGTTGTTCATCATATACTTATGGTTGGTTGTACTTTTGGGTCGAGAAGATTGGTTCTCTATTTTGTATATGCTTCTTCATTTTCCAGTTCATTGTAAATTTTTTGTTTCTCATTTAACGGCCACAAGGACAAGGTTTTCTCAGTTGTATGTCCTCCTGAACAGTGGTTTTGTTTCTTATACTGCTAATTCAGATCACAGTCGGTCTGCTGCTTTGATCTGAATTTGTTAGAAGAGTCATGCGAACCATGACTTATATAACATCTCTCTTATTATTTGACAATCTCAAAGCAGAATTTTTTATATGCTTCTTTACTGCCAGTTTCTTGCAGAGTTTTTACCTTGTTTCTAACAAGGTTTTCTCTGTCATATATGACCTGGACCAAGTTTTGGTTTCTTATGCTGCTAATTGACAGCATTGTTCTCCATCCACTGCCTTGTTAGCGCAATCGTTCACATGTCTTCTAACAAGTTGTTTATCATCCACTACCCATTGTTATTGTACTTTCGAGTCCAGAATGCCACTTCTCTGCTATTTCGTGTACTTTTCATTAACCAATTTCTTGTAGAGTTCTTTATCTTGTTTCTTATTTTTAATATTAGTTACGCTTTAATTAAGTCAAGGCAATGTAGAGAACCTTGACCAGAAGAGTGAACCCAAAAAGAGCAATGAGTATACATACATTAATACCAAGAATCAGTAGTTAATAAACCTCTGTCCCTAAGAAAGGTCTTTCCAACAGTGTTTTTCAGTGCCATTGGTAGGCTGAGAAAACAATCAACATTAACCAAAATGTTAGCAGTGTGTCATCAGAAAATAATTTGTACAAAGTTGTAGATCTGTTTTCTGGGGCACAACTCTCTGCATACATCATAGGAGAAACATAGTATCCTATGTATACACGTGGTGCAAGAAAACGAAAAGCAAGGCTTCCGTTCCAAGAGTTATTGGCAACACCTTAAGTTCTTGCTATGTGCCTGTGTGCAGCGGCAGAAGGTGCAAAGCCGATCAGCAAGGCAAGCCCAAGCTGGTTAGAATAACGAATGCCTCTTGCATGCCGTCAAATTGCCTTGACGGACTTCATCTCTGTTCTTAGGAAGACCGTCAAAGGCAAATTGTTGCCACTATTGTTATTTGTGTACTCTTGAACACAAGCGAGCTCCATTTCATCAGGAGCCATGCTCTAGAGTAGCAGGCCGTGAAATTCCCAATTGGAGCAGCTACCCTATTTATCTTTCACCAGGGCAGCAGGATGTGCTATAGTCTTATCATATGGAACTCTAACTTCAGCCACGAGTTGCTGGAAAGAGTTGAAAGCCAGTGCAAATTTGGGGTCGGAGACATAGCGGTAAGGCTGATTCTTTCTAAACCTATACCGTTCTTGGTCCTTCGAGTTACCCTTTCTGGACATCTAAATCTCATGCATTCCATTCTCACGTGGACCTACCTGATAAATAATTTGACAATCTCAAAGTAGGATAACATCGTCAAAAGAATCAAATGCCTCGGGAGGAGCAGGCTGCAAGAGAGATGATGACCATGGTTTTATGTCTTCATAATATGAACCATCTGCCGCATAAACTTGAGAATGCTTTTGCTGTTAGGTCCACCGCCCCTGGCTCCCAACGATTTATATATTTTTTTTTAGTCCGTTGGAGCGGGGGTAACTATCATTCACCCCCTATATAAAACCCTGACCAGCCTCCATCTCCAAGCAAAACACACACACACTCACAACTCACAAGTTACAACCCTCGTTCTCTCGCTCATAGAGAAAGGCAGAGAGAGAAGATGCCGCTGGGAGAGAGATATGGCGGAGACAAGAGCAAGCGAGTCTCGGTACCGCGGCGTCGAGAGGGAATTCGATGATGATATGCCGTCTCCCCTCCTTCAAGATTCACGGCGGCTTCGATTTCTTCGTCGATCACTACTCTGGTCAGTTGTCTCATTCTCTGCTCTTTTTTCGTTTATGCATTGCTCTTCTGTGGTTGCGTTCTGTCTGCATGGCTTGTTGTGGATTACTTACTGTCCGCAAGTGGATGCTTGATTTCTCTTCTTTCTGTTTGGAGTGTGTTCGAGTTGGTGTTTTGATTCTGAAAAGGTCAAAAATGAACCTATTGATATTGTTTCGTGACTTTATATATATTAATAAAATTTCTAACAAGTTGTTAATCAGATATGTAGTCATTCTTGTTGTGCATTTGAGTAGAGAAGATTGCTTCTCTATAATTTTTTATATGCAGAATCATTGACAGTTTCTTGCAGAGTTTTTACCTTGTTTCTTATATGATGGCCACAAGGTTATATTATGTCCTGGACAGTGGTTTTGGTTTCTTATGCTGCTGATTGACAGCATTGTTCTCCATCCACTGCCTTGTTAGCATCGTCATCGTTGATATGTCTTCTAACACAAGTTGTTGATTTACCCATTTGTTGTTGTACTTTTGAGTCGTGAATGTTGCTTCTAGAAATTTTCGTACACTTTTCTAACAAGGCATTTTTGTCCAACCAAAAAGAGGAAAAAAGATTTATTGCTAACGAAAGTTCTTCCAGCTGCTGCTATGAAACAGAACAAAGAGAGGGGTCATCTGATGTGCCCCAACAATTGTTTAAAGAACCTGTGTGCCCATGAAAGAATTTAAAGATTCCTTCTATTATCAGTCATTGTTACCTAGCGGTAGACGTTGCAAAGCCGATGGTGTAGTAGGTAAGAATGAGGCTTCCCAAGCTGGATAGAATAACGAATCCCTCTGTTTGAAAAACACTGGGAGCCTGAATTGCAGTCATTGCGAGCTCTTGCATGACATCAAGGCAATTGAACCTTGACAGACTTCGTCTCTGTTCATAGGAAGACCGTCAAGGCGAGCCATTATCGTTATTTGTGTAGTCTTGAAGATGTACACGAATGAGCGAGCCATTATCGTTATTTGTATAGTCTTGAAGATTACACAAAAGAAGCTCGCGCTTCATCAGGAGCCATGCTCTAGAGAAGCAGGCCCTGAAAAGCTCCCAATTGGAGATACCATATTTATATGGAACTCTGTGTTCAGCCACGAGTTGCTGCCCGATGCGGTAAGGCTGATTCTTTTCTAAACCTGTTCTTGGTGCTTCTTCGAAGTACCTCTTGCAGAAAGTCTGCAACTCCCTTCCGTTTTGGACGTCTAAATCCCAACGTGGGTATTCAAAGAATTCCAACGTGGACCTGATAACAATTTGACAAAAGCAGGATAACATTGTCAAAAAGATTTAGGAGCCGGCTGCAAGAGAGTAACCATGGTTATTATGTCCATAATAGGAACCATCTGCCGCATAAACTTAATGATCTGAAAGGTGGCACAGAATTGTGCTAAATTCCTTTTTCAGTTGATTTAGATCGCATTTAGTTCAATAATATGTGCTTCTTAATTGGAATTCAATTCTTTCTCCACTATTTCTTTCAATTCTCGTTGTCTGCTTTCAGCAAACTTATTTTACTACAACAATGGCCATTATCGAGTGCTTACTACAAAAAGATCAACTTCAGCAGGAGGTCCAGCCCAGTTGATATCTCATCCATGAAGCAGACTTTTGCTGGTAGCGGAGTAGAAGGTTAGATTTTTATTTAAATGTTATATAAAAAATAATATTATTTTGGAAAATAATTTGGTCAAAGAATTAAATTTAATCAATTTTAAAAGTTATCGGACTAAAACTAAATGGGTAAATTTTACTACATACACAGCTTTTCAAAAGCAATTTTAGTTCATATATAATCATTCATTTTGCATCTCGTAGTTAATTCTCGCCAGAGTACTAGAATGCATTAGTATTTATCATCAAAAGAGCAAAAGAGTCATAAATTAGGCTAAAGGGCCAAATTTACATAAAATTGATAAATAAAGGACCCAAGTTATATAGGATGAAATTTTCTTTTTTCCTTTTTTTTATAATTTATAAATTATTGGATTTTTTCAATTTAGTCTCATTTGTTGTGATTTTCACACATTGCATAACATAAGTTAAAAAAACTTTCTCAATGTTACCTTAGCATTTTTTCACATCTTTTGTTATTTAATATTGGACAAAATGCACATTGAGAAAAATTTCAACTTATATGATACAATTTTTCGAAAAATCGTAGCAAATGGGACTAATTTGAAAAAAAGCTCTAACTGCAAGTAGGTATAACAATAAATTAAATTGATGTGCGGAATAAATATTTAAATTTTTTGAAGAAATTTCACTTTATTTTTTTTTTAAAAAAAGAGTCTTTATTTTTTATTTTGAATGGAGTTTTTTTTTAAAAAAAAGAGATTATTTTATTGACATTATTTTGTTCAGGATGTGGTCAATACGTGTTGAGCATTTAATCAATTTAGAAAAAATATAAATAAATTTTGCATTACATTCAATAAAATCATGTGTACAGTAGTATATTAAAAAAATATTATATATAGATGGAATGGAAGTTGAAGAAAACACAAAATGTTAGACATCAGCATCATCATCATCATCATCATCATCGTCATCTTCTTCTTGTATTTATATAAGAAAGAAATTGTAGATGTGGGAGGGAGGGAACTGAACTCATCTCATCTCATCACAAATTACTCTAAACAACTGCACTGCGGCTTGAGTACTTAAAAATTGGTGTTCACAATTGCATCAATGTCATCCTAACATTTAACATTTATATATATACAATTACAAAATTTTACTCATTATTAAAATATTAATCTGCTTCTCATCGAGGAAACAAATAACCCAAAAATAAAAATATAACATAATCAGTCAATGAAAAAAAAAAAGCATAATATAAATTGACTATTTTGCCCTTAATACATTTTCCAAGAAATTATCCCATCACATTGCAAGGAGTGTTGTGCATAGAAAAATTCTAATTTTAATCAAGTTATGAAAAATATAATTCATTTATCATGTAATGGTGTATAATTTAAGAAGTGTGATCATTACATGTCAAATATATCATATTTACTGTATATCGAACTTAATTTAAATAAAAAAATTTATTGTACATATATTCAAGTTTGAGTTCTTATATGTGAACAAATCATTCACTCTATGAATTTAATTTTCCCTATTTGAAGTGGCACCAATTCTAAGTCGATAACTTATAATTTAGGGGTAAATTACATTTTGCCATTTGAACTATACCCGTTTTTACACTTTGGAATCTAAACTTTTTTTTGTGTCAACTTGCCATCTCAACTTTGCGAAATTTGCACTTTACCATATATGATCCTTTTTTTGGTGATTTTTTTATCGAGAAAACATCACATACTGTGCATATGTGAAAAATATCACATCAAATGACCTTTAAATATCGCAAGTGCATTGCATATGATGTTTTTTTAACAAAAAACTTGGTGAAAAATAGTTATAAATGGTAAAGTGTAAAATTTTGTAAAGTTCAGATGGTGAGCTGACACAAAAATAAGTTTAGATGCCAAAGTGTAAAAACGGTCATAGTTCGGATGGCAAAATATAATTTACCCTAAATTTAGGGACAAAAGTGAAGGGGAGAAAAAAATCTAAACTTATCACACCCTCAATTATGACATGATCAGAAGGATCAATTTGAGACAAAAGTTAAAATTTACGAATGTCAAGAAATGAACTTGAAAAATTAAAAATATTCTAAATAAAATTTAAGGAATCATCTATAATATTTAATTCTAACAAAGAAGAAAAAATATATGGTACTTATAATTCCTCTAAATTAGAAGATGAATGATATATCTAACTAAAATATAAATAGGCAAATAATATTTTAACACACTTAATTTGCTAGAAAATATCTTAAATATATAAAAAAATAAATTATTAGGGCATAGTAAAATTTAAAATGAGCATATGAGTAACATGTAAATACTAATCCTAACTTCAAAAAATAAAATATTTATAGAATAAATATACTTAATTTTATTAAACTAAGGGCATCTTTACTTTGAGTGATTAGCCATGATATCATGGCTAATCACCCTTTATTTTTTGTTTACTTTATTTTTATTAACTATTGATTAGTGCCTCAAATTCAAAATATGATGTGATTTTTTCATGATAATAATCACAATTTAATATATCCTATTTTAATCATATCATTCAAAGTAAATGTGCCCTAAAAGTATTGTTGAAAAAATTAAATAATGGTGCGCGGCACGAGGGGCTAGGGGTGGTGGGCGGCGAGAGAGGGAGTGGGAGGAGGGTGGCCGGCACGAGAGGCTGGGGATGGATGGCCAATGCAACAAGACCTAGGGGTGGTGGGCGGTGCGCGACAGGCTGGGGAGTGGGTGGCCGGTGCGAGAGGGATTGCAATAGAACTTGGGGTTGGTGGGCGGTGCACGAGGGGTCGGGGGGTGGGTGGCCGACGCGCGAGGTATCGATAATATATGTATTAATAAAATAAATATAAAATAAAATTTTATTAACTAAAAATCACCAGTCTCAGAGGGGGCACGTGTCATGGGTATAAAGGGGTGTTTTGCTCTATTTTTTAATACACAGGAGGGGTAAATTGCTTTTGGTTTTCCATAGGGGGGGTATTTGCACATTTCGCTTAACACAGGGGGGTAAATTGCATTTTTTTCAGTTTCATATTGTACCCTTTCTATAGTTATATTGTTAATCTTTATTAAATGGAACTTCTTATTGAAACAATAAGAAGCTTTGACTAATTATTTAATTTTACTATTGAATATTTTTAATATTTTTATTTTTATTTTTTATATTAATTAATAATTTGATACAAGGTAACGGAATATATAATCATTAGTGAATATGAAAAGAAAAAAATTTAGTTTTGAAAAATATTTTTATTTAGTAGTACCAATTAAATTTAGAAAGTGAATATTATTACTTTATTATTATTAATTATTTTAAAAATATAATTGTATAATACTAATATTTCAATGAAAGAAACATAAATAATATCATAAATACTATATTTATCTTTAAAAATATATTTGTACACATATTGCATGTCATGCTTCCTAGTGTTAAATAATATCACACATATTTTTACTAAAGTTCGAACTCAAAATATATGTAGAAGAAGGCTGGTTGCTTGAATTAAATTTGTTATTGAGATCAAATATTTAAATATTTCAAATTCATTCACCAATTATTTTATTTTTAATTTTCTACTTTGATATTATTTTTTTTCGGTGAAGGTAAGTTGCATTAATGTAAAAAAGAAAATTTGAAATAGTACAAACAATCAGATGGATCACCCCTCGACAGGCCAAGGGATTTTCCATAATCTATAAAGACCAAGTGAGCAAACAGAATTTCGTAGAGGGACACTAATGATCCTCTGTCTAATCTCCTCCACAACAAGACTGCTACAATCGAGGGTGGTCGACTACGCTGCTGGAAGCGCCTAGAATTGTGTTCCTGCCAGATGTGGTAGACAAGTGATGCCAATAGAGATCGATAAGCTGCGTTAACCATGTTTTCCACGCCATGTGGATGACGCCCATTGAACCCCATGTTGCCAATCCCGGTGGGGCCATGGAAGTGGGATCTGTTGTCGGATGATGGCAAGGCAACGGCGGGAAAATGAGCATGAAAATAAAAGGTGGTCATGTGTCTCAGGGACACCATCCGGACACAGAATGCATAACCCGCCAATATGGTGAAGCCATGGTTTATCCAAAGTAGACAATCTCCCCATGATAGCAAGCCAAAGGATAAAGCAATTTTTCGGGATTTTGAAGGGGCCCATCAACAGCGAGGACCAGAAAACCTTGGGTCCCGGTGGGTGGAAGAGTTCGTAAGCTGTCGAGGTGTTGAATGATCCATCATTCGACTTCCAACTTATTCTGTCCGGGCCCTCCGAAATAGGGGGAAGCATGTAAGTGATTTCCAAGCATGCAATGTCATTAATCATAGGCCAATTCCACTGCCCATCCTTAATAACCACTGAAAGCTTGTCGAGAAGTCCAGTATTGGTTAACTGGGGTCCCCGGGGGAAACGAGAAATGAGAGGTCCAAGCAGGTGCCACGGATCATGCTAAAGTGAAATGGAGTCTCCATTTCCAACGCAAAAGTGGATCTGAGACACCAAAGAATGCCGAAGTGAGAGCATTTTCTTCCAACTCCAAGCTCCTTTGTTATCCTTAACTGTCCAAATGGAGCAGTCCCGCAGTCGAATCTGGATGATCCAATCAACCCAAATAGAAGTCCGATTCTGTTTGATGACTGCCCATAAGTGTTTACTCATCAGAGCACCAGGGCAAGGATGTCTTTGATACCAAGGCCCCTTCCTCAATCGGTTGACAAACAGCCTCCCAAGCCACTTTAGGGTATCATCTCATTGATAATCCCCTTTGGTAAGATATATGCCATAGCCCAGTACACCTCGAAGGAAATCAAAACAGATTTGATAAGTTGAACCCGTCCAGCAAAGGAGAGCTGGACCCATTCCCAACCTTTAATGCGGCTGTCAATCTTCTGAAGTAATGTTTGACAATCTGTAACAGAAAGCCGTGCTGAAATGAGTGGGAGACCAAGGTATCTGACCGGAAGATGACCTTCCTGGAACCCCAATGTCGCAAGCAAAGACTCACGGAGTCCTGAAGCTGCCTTAGAAATGATCAATTAGCTCTTTTGGGGGTTAGTGTGTAAACCCGAGAGTGTGGCGAAAGTATCAAGTCCCCGGCCAACAAAAAATACCGACGTACATCCGCCTTACAAAACAGAAGAAGATCGTCGGCGAAAGATAATTGGAACAGGTTCAATTCCTTGCATCTCCAGTGGTACTGAAAATTGCAAGGTTACCCCGTCCTGTTCAATAAGTGCTGCAAGATCATGTGAAGGACTTCCATAACAAGGACAAAAAGATATAGAGACATGGGGTCTCCCTGTCTGAGCCCCCGTGCTCCCGCGAAGAATCCATGCACCCCACCATTCACAACAACTGAGTAATGTGCTGAAGTGACACACTCCTCAATCCACCTAATAAATACGGCAGGAAAACCAAACATTCGCAGAGTGGCAATCAGAAAATCCCATTCCACAGTGTCATATGCTTTCCTAAGATCCACTTTTAAGGCACATCTAGGAGGGAGCCGACATTGATTATACCCAGAAAAGAGTTCTTGAGCTAAAAGGATGTTATCGCTAATCAGTCGACCCGGTACAAATGCATTTTGAGAAGGGCTAATGAGTAAATCCAGAATTTCTCTAATTCGGCTCACAAGAATCTTGGAAATAACTTTATAAACAACATTGCAACAAGAAATAGGTCTGAATTCTGCAACTGAATGAGGTGTTCGTACCTTAGGGATTAGTGTGAGCAATGTAGCATTCAATTGTTTCAAGAGACGGCCCGTCTTGAAGAAGTCAATAATGGCTTTCGACACCTCCTCACCCACAACTGGCCAGGCAGCTTTAAAGAAACCAGAGGAAAATCCATCTGGTCCAGGGGCTTTGTCCTCCTCAATATCAAAGAAAGCTGTTTTCACCTCATCAATGGTGACAGGATGAATAATAGCCCGGGCCTCGTCATCCGTGAGAATATGCCGAGCCCAGGGGCTTAAATATCAAAGGTCAATGGGCCTATCTGTCCGATCACCACCTAACAAACCCTGGAAAAAATCCACAAAAATGCTGCTAATAATGGTGGGTTCTGTTGTTCATTGCCATCATCATCAGAAATCTGGAAAATCCTCTTGTTAGCCCTTCTAGTGGCCACCCGACGGAAGAAAACTTTGGAGCATTGATCTCCACCTTTCAGCCATTGAAGCTTCGCTCTCTGTCTCAGCATAACCTGTTCAAGCTTTGAAGCTTTGAGAAAAACCAGCCTGCAGCAGTGCTCCAATAGCAAAAATTCTATGTGTTTACACATATCCTCTAAGTGTATATTTTAAAAATAAAAAAAAGAATAACTAAGTAAAAAATGCACACACACATATATTCTCTAGAATTTGTATATAAATAGAAAATATAAATAAAATATTAATTTAGAATCTAGATAACCAAAAAAAATAAATATGATGGCCATGCTACCCAATTAAGTTTCAATTTCTTATTTAAATGAAAAATAAAAAAATATAATTTTCCACCCCAAACACCAAATTCTTCTTTTTCAAATATACGAGCATATGTGGCATATTTATGTGCATGTGCACAATCAAGGTAAAATTTGAAAAAAAATATTACTATTCTAAAAATATACTAATTAAATTATTAAAATATTAATAAGTAAAAAATGAGAAATAATAAAAATGAGAGAAGACAGAGATGAAAAGTGTAGAAAAGAGAAAATGAGAAGTTAAGAGATTGAAAAAATGGAAAGTTGAGAAAAGAAAAAAAAAACTAAATATTAAAAAAGTAAAATTGACATATCAAAATTAAGTGAGACATCAAAAGGGTCCTTTCATTTATATACTAGCCGTTGTGGCACGCCATTAATAGTGCACATAATAAATAATTTTTCATATTTTAAAATATATTATAAATAAAGCAAAATATGTAAATCAATACATGAAATTAAAAGGAAAAGAAAATAAAATTATTTTATTAGTTAATGTATAATTTGGAAAGTGGAATTAGTTAATTATCAAATTAGTTGAAGGGCAATTTTGACTTTATAAAAAATTAGTGTGGCGGTATAAATGACCGTCGTTTGTGTGTATAAAACTCCTTTTCTTTTTATATTAGTATAGATAGTATAGATACTTCGAAAAACGGTTTCAACTTAAAACTCCCAGCACTACTTCCGCACAGTTTCTTTGTAGTAGAAGCACTCTTTCATACCCCTGTTTCTATTTTTCATGAAAGAAATCATTCAAATCACAAAAAATGTGTATCAAAATTAACAAGAAATAATCAAAATCAAACACCGTCGCATAGGAAAAGGGAAAAGGACCAAAGAGCATCCTCGATGTCATGTTGGAATGTCATGTTTTGGACTTAAATGTAAGCAAAGACCACACTGTGGATGCCATGTCTGAATGTGCTTTAAACCTGGACGTCATTTCCGACATCCTGATGCAGTCTCCCATTAAATCGCTTTTGCATTTCAAATGTGTTTGCAAGGTCGGGTGGTAGTTTATTTCTAGTTCGGTGTTCATGAAGATGCACTTTGATCGTTTTTGTGCTGATCCCATAAATGAATGCTTCATCGTTGACTGCCTCTCTCGTTTGTTGGATCATACATATTCTATCTTCAATATTGAGTCCGACGAGCCACCTTGGGAGCATGTGCCACCATCTCCCGCATACTTCTGTGAAATGCACGTTGGAGTCTTGCTATGACATGATTTGTTTGGCTTTGGATGACAACGTTATTGTGGCACTGCCTTCGTAATCACATTTGAATCATATAACAAACTCACATTTATGTTGATAAGATAACTCAATTAATATTTATCGACGAGCCACCTCAAATGAATTACTCCATCAAAATCTTGAGATAATATTCTTCACTATAACATATGAAAAGGAAAAAAGTTGAGTTTCTAACTATTAAAAAGTATAAAATACACATTCAGTCACAATTCAATATACTTGTATTCAAGATGATACTGTTGACCCACCTATAAGGCTGACAAATGGTTTACAATATAGTTAGATGAGTCACTACGTTCTATCTCCTGAAAAGTACATGGCATGAAATGAGTTATCAACTCAATAAGTATAGCTAATTAGCCTATATATACAACATACAGGCAGGTACAACAGGAGACCAATAATATTAAATGATAATAATTAACCAATATTTTTTATGTAATCATGAAGTATTAATTTTAATTGCACCAATCAATCAATATTGTTTAAATACCAGTTGCATCATTCGCTTTGGCCCAAGCATCGACCCATAGTCCATATTTATTGGACCCAGCGTTTTTTGAACGCATCAAATATATATTTAAATGTGAAAAAAGTGACAAAATAGACATTATACACTTAAAATAACTCCAGAAAACGCCAAAAAATGAAGCGTATCGCACAATAATCGGGTGTCAGACTCTCTGTCAGTTTCTAATGGAAAGGAGTTTTTTGTTGTATTTTATAAAACATGAAAGGTTGTTGGCCTATAATATTAAAATAGGGGGATTTCTCGTTATTTCACCAAAACATAGCGGTGTTATGTAATTTATCCAATATTTTATTATATCAACAAAAAAATAACGTGAATTCCAGTATTTATTTTTATTGTGAAAAGATATTTATAATTTTTCATATGGACTATTTTTAATACTAAACAAAAATAATTTGTTATATAGAGAAATTATAACAGATGGGAGACAAATACCCCACTAAAGGAACAAAATGCAGAACACGGAAAAACATATTGGATTAATGAAAGTGTGAGAAAATGATTAACAAAAAATAATTGTCAATTACTAGCTAGGATTAATAAACAAAATATTTAATAAAAAGGAGAAAGATCAACTAAATTAGTATTTTTAAGAATTTACTTTGGTTTTTTCATCTTGATTAATACAGATTAGTTTAAATTTAATTTTACTTTGAGTGAAATTGCATTTTCTTTATTGGTAAATTTAGTTATAACTTTTTAAGGGTTAAACACTTTGCACCCCTGAATTATGAATAAAGTGCATTTGCACCCCTAAACTATATAACGTAACAAAATAAGCCCTCATGATACATTAATTTATTTATGATGAAATTGCTCTTGTTATTTATACCCCTAAATTATTTCTATTACAATCATTCTCTTAAATATAATCTGAATTATTATAATTATTTTATTTAAAATAAACACTACCCAAAATTTATGGTTTTTATACCGAGTATAGAAATTGTATAAACTCCATAAATTTACTATCTTATATTTTTTTGCATAACTGGTAAACAATTTACATAAATTTTACTTATGTTGTTATATATATTGATTTTTTTTAAAAATAAATTATCGATACAAATTTAAAACATTACATATAATATATACTACAAAATATGCAAATATGTATATAAATTAATATAATATTCTATATTTTTTTAAGTAATGATATGATATATTTGCATATATTGAGCTTGTAAATATTTTTTGTGTTTCATAATTTATAAAAAAATTATAAATATTATTTTTAAAATAACATGTGAGTAAAATTTTAAATCACTAACAATGTTTGGGGGAGATATTTTAATAAAATATATTTTAGGAAGTAAAATAAAATGTATAGGGGTAAGTGAGAAGGGCATTTGTATCCTCTCAATGTCAAATTATTTTATCAGGGGTATTTTTGTTACCTTTCATACTTCAGGGGTGTAAATGAAAAAATACATAATTTAGGGGTAAAAAGTGTATTTAACCCTTTTTTTAATTATGAAGGAAAAATCTATAAGAAAAATTAGTAAATGTGGTTAAACATAAAATAAATATAAAGAAACTACAATACGAAAATATAAATCACTATCAATAATATTATAGTAAACTCAAAACAACATTTGTAAAATAGTCGTCCACTTAGAATAGTAGTAGAGAAGAATTAAGCGTGAATAGCAATTTATCCCCATGTAATATTGGAAATAAGCAAATTATCCCTTTATAAAAATAAATAGCAATTTAGAAGTAAATTACTTCAATTTTATAAACAAAGAAAAGTAAATTACTATATTTTAAAAATCACACAAGAATAAATTGCATTTTTTCCCAAAGAATTAATAATGACCTTTTTGTTATTTAAGTGAAATTGCAGCACTCTTTCAAAGGTTGATGAAATTAAGAAAAGGCAGTTGAAATTTCCGACAGATACACATAATAATTGTTGTTTAAGGTTTGGGTTAAATGTAAAATTAAAAAGTTGAAACAAAACTCCCTGTAAAAAGAAAATAAAAAAATAATGTTGGATTGTGTTTCCTATTGTGGAAGAAAATCCAGCTATTCAAACTTTGAGTGAATAGCTTTGAGAATTTAGTGTCAAGAAAGACGTGAAATCTTTTCGATTACATAACTTCGTTGTAGCAGATGGTTTTGGACTAACATGGTCTTGTGTTGCTAGGATTTGGCTTTTGTGTCGTATTTTGTGTTGTTTAAGCCCTTTGTTTCTTTTAAGTATGAGCAGGACTAAGATGATTTGAACTTGAAACTTATAGGCTCTGACACGTATCAGTCTCCTACTTTGATTCAATTAACTAATTAAATATAAAAGAATTATTTTGTATTTCATCTTAGATCAATCTGTCAAGTCGCATTAGAGCCTAATTTACTATTATCTTTGCTTAACCACATAATTAATTAGATTTTCTTTAAGAAAAGAATAGCACTATGAAGATTTATTTTTGAATCTTCGGGTCTTTTGGAAATTTGGATCTCAAAATAATAAGAGAATTAGTAGAGAATTATTAATTTGTTATTTAACATTAAATGATTATATGATTTAATTGTTAAACAACTAATTATATGACAGCCAACTTTGAAGTAAGTTCAGGGAAAAATATTTCATACAAAAGTATTATTATTTATCTTGATATTAAGGGTAAAATGCAGACACTCCTTAACGTACGGGGTCATTTGCACTTTGCCCTCCAACTTTTTTTTTTTTTACACTTCTCCACCCAATCTTTTGATTTTGTTGCACTTTGCATTTTTTGAAAATATTCCGTCCATGTGTGTACACGAGCCTAAATGCGATTTAATTGTAAAGGTTAAATGCAGACAACCCCCAACAATGGGATCATTTGTACTTTGCCCCCGGACCATTTTACAAAATAAAAAATAAATAAAATAAATTAGAAAAGTATGGAGAAAAGTTCTGAAAAATAAAATTTTCAGAAAATTTAATGCTTGATTTGCAGATAAACCACTTACATTACAAGCCAAATGTAATATTGGCATGAACTGAAATACAAACATATGTTTGATGGTAGTGCCGATAGAAATACTCGATTTTTTTCTTTATTTTTTTGGTATGATTTTTTCTCCTTTTGTACAATAGTAGTGTATTTGGTTTTGTTGTAAAGTTACGCTCTTTTGTGATTCTTTTCACTTGGGTTATTGAAATTCTCTTCATTTGGGTTGGTGAGTTTTTCTTATTTTCTCATTTGGGTTTTTTTCAATCTTTGTAATGTTCTACTCATTTTATATTTGTGTTGAAGTTTTTGGTTTGTGAATTAAAGTTTAAAGTTTTCTTGTTCGGTTTAGGGGTTCACACACCTGATATTGCAAAAAGTTTACGATTTTTCTATTTGATTTTATCTTGTAATGTGAAGTTATTTATCTATAAATTATGTATTGAATTTTTTTATTATCTATAAATTATGTATTGAAATTTTTCTCCATTTTTCCTATTTTTTTATTTTATTTTTATTAAAAGGTTGGGGGCAAAGTGCAAATGATTCCATACATTAGAGGGCTGTTTGCATATAACATTTATAATTGGAAAAAATGCATCCTACCTGCCTGTGATATACAGAATGTGCAAGATATTCCCCTGTGAAAAAAAAAATAACAAATTACCTCCCTGTGTTGTTAAGAATAAAGTAAATTACCCCTCAGGTCCTGAAAGTGTATAACACACGCCTTAGGTGCGATTTTTATTAATTTTTAAGAATAAAATACTATTTTATATTGAAATATAATATATACTAATATTTATTATATATAAATAATATATATTATATATATAATATTTATAATAATATATATTTTATTTTTAAAATTAAATAAAGAAATACAAAAACCCCTCTCCTCTTCCCCGTCGTCGCCGCCCCCCCCCCCCCACACCCCACCTGGTCAGCCGCCGTAACCGCCCTCCCCCCCCGTCAAACCGCCCTAGCACCAACGCCCCATACCCCCCCCCCCCCCCCCAACACCCCGTATATTGGGGTGTTTGCATTTGACCCTAATATTAATGTATGTGTTGAATAACCATAAAATCAAGAAAGAAAAAGATGATGTTACCAGCAATCTTCATAAAAAGAATATATAAAGACTAATGAAAGCATCAGTTTAGATAACAATTGAGTTACTATTTACATTTCGTATTTTTAATTTATTTTAGTTTTTTATATATTAAAGAATTTTTCAAATGGATCAATAGCTAGAGAATTGCATTTCTTGACATCGTCAACTAATTTTAACATAAAGTTTAAAATTACACTATTATTTTAATCAAATTACTAATACTTCAAAAATCGATTATAACTCTAACTCCTAGCACTGTACTCCCAAGCACTGCTTCTTTGTAGCAGAAGCACTCTTCAAACCCCAATTTCCCATTTTCGTGAAAACATCATACGAATCTTAAAGAAATGTGTATCAAAATTAACAAGAAGCGTCCAAGAATCAAAATCAAACGCCACCGAAAAGGGAAAAGGAAAGAGACCAAAGAACACATCCCCGAAGCCATGCTGGAATATCATGTTTTGAACCTAGACGTATGCAATGACCACACTAGTGAGGCCAATGTTTTCAGAACTGGACCGGGCATCAAATCAATCAAGTTACTGGATTACTAGTTCGACCGGTTGGACCGGAGTGAAAAAATCAATAAACTGAAACTATATTATATATATGTATATGTAACATATTAATGCATACTATATATTAATTGATTAAGATAAAAAACTATATATTTAAATAAAAAATTTTACATTCAATTTCATTCAATTAAATAATAATAATTTTTAAAAAAATTAACAAGAAACAAAAAAATAAATTTAATAATTAACTAATATATATTAGGTCATCTATCTATATCTATACTAATATAAAAAGAAAAGGGGTTCCACACTCACAAACGGCGGTTAGTGACACCACCGCACCAATTTTTTGTAAAGTCAAAAATGTCCTTCAAGTAATAAGATAACTAACTCATTCCACTTTCTAAATTATACATTAACTAATAAATTAGTTTTCTTTTTTAGTGTCATGTATTGATTTATATATTTTGCTCTTATTTTATAATATATTAAAATATAAAAAATTATTTATTATATGCACGCAGGAACGGCGTGCCACCACAGCTAGTTATATAAAAAAGAAAATCCTTTTTTCACTGACAAATAGCGGTTACTTACACCGCGACACCAAATTCTTAAATTACCAAAAATGTCCCTATGTACTTTCAACCACCCCTACTCAAATTCTTTTTCTCATCTATATTATCTATAATATCATTCTATATTAATATAAAAATTCACTCACAATAATTTTTTGGTATCGAAAATATCCTTGAATTAGTTTTATTATATTTATTTATTTTTAAAAATATAATGTATTGGTTTATATATCTTATTCTTATTTATAATATGTTTTAAAATGTAAATAATAATTTATTATATGCACGCAAGAATGACGTGACATAACTGCTAGTATATATATAAACTAATAGGCCAAATTGCATATTACCCCCATGTATTTTCAAAAGTCAACTAAACCCCCCCCCCCCCCTCTAAATTTAAAATAAGCAAAAAAACCTCTCTGTTTTCTAAAACCCTTGCAAAATCCCCCTTCCGTCAGAAGTTAACGGAGAGGGAAGTGCACTTGCTAGTGGTGTGAGTGGGTGTGAGTTTTTTATGAATTTTGACAATTTTTTGCTACAAATTAACCTATATTATGTCTAAAATTACCATGATCAAATGCATTTATTTTAACTTTATTTTTAATCGATTTTTTTTTTTTTTTTTGCATTTGCATTTGCATCCCTCCCAATTAATATATTTATTTCAATATCAAAATATAAAAAATGTATATATTTTTTATAAATTTATAATTTAAATAAA